>JAXRJS010000044.1:322500-747500 GCA_037127375.1 Dione juno
TTTAATTAACACAAAATTCCTTTTTTTTGTACATAACATACCGGTTTTTACTCATATGAATTTTATTCATCCATATTTGAATTGTTTACCTGCCATGGTAAAAAAAATGCAAGCCATAAAAGTTACTTAGCCAAATTTGTCATAAATAACAAGATTATTTTTTAAATATTTAAAGTTATTTAAGTTTAACATTACGATTTAACAAGTACCACCTCTAGAGCGTTATATTACATTATAAATGAATAAATAATAAATTTAAAATCTTTATGCCCTTTTCATTATTTATTCATTCATTCAACATATTATGTATGTAGAACTTACAGCAATCTCTTTACCGTTAATCCAATATATCCAAAAATTGATTTTGATTATTATCACAAACATTACTAATTTAGAAAACAAAAATACGAGTACAGCTACCTATCTCTACATCTACTTGCAAGATGTCGTTCATAATCAGTTGTTATACGGTTGTGTCACGCCGGCCATTATAAGGCAACGGTCGCTACGCACCTTGCAGAACACCTTGCGTACAACGTCCTGTCCTGATACAAGATATCAATTATAGCAATGAACCTAACACAACTTGGAGAAGAAAGCTTAAAACAAAATGAACTCTACGCTCGAAGTTGTAGAGTCAATTTTCAATGGTATGAAGTTTTTGAGGTAAATTACTACCCTACCTGTAGATTTTATTAAAGCCGGTATTTTTTTCCTTTATATTAGTGGATACGCTTGTCTTATACAATTAGCAGAGTTGTTTTCGGTCAATTTGGAGCGCAGGAGCCGTTGAGATCTTAATAGATAGCAATAGTAATAGTGATAATGAAAATTAGATCCTATTTGTGCGTGTCACGGTATTGGTTTTTGTACGAATAAACGACTAATGAAGGCCTCCGTCTAGTTGTCAACTTGAATTGTGGTAAAAGTATGGTGCTGGAGAAGAAATCTTGGGATTTCATGAAACATGACGGTTTCCATTAATAGCCCAATTTACTAATAAGCCAGATTGGTAGCCATTCGTAAACATCGCCAGCAACAAGGTTTGCCCACATATAGTAAGGTACACAGAGGGAACGCCGCGCTTTGTCTCTTACCAAAGAAAAATAAGCATTTTCATAAGCTGAAAAGATTTAATCTTACATTTCTAATAACGTTTTTTTCTTATCGCTTTAATAACGCCTTTGCGTTTTATGAAATAGTAAAAAAAAAATATTGATATTTCGTTTTACATTATTAACTGAGAAACCTGAAGTCAAAACGATTGCAAGCCTAGCTATTAAAACCTCTACATTACACAAAATTCAAAAATATGAGACCAATATCATAGTAACTGCTCAAAGTTACTATGATATTGGTCTCATCACACCTATCTCTTGGTCTCATCACACCTATCACTCAAATAACAGAGTAGGAAGAGTAATCATAGTGTTAAGACACTCTGTTCTCATATTTCTGAAATTATTGCAATATTTTGAAAGCCTCGAAATTTCTATCGCGGTTTGTCTTGTCAAACTGAAGAAAAAACCAACATAATTATTCTTTTTCGCGAGAATCAAACTTACAATCATATCGTATAATCAAACAGTGTTCCACTTCGCCACGTTCCACCAGTATATCATAATCTATAATAATGTCCCATCAGTCACATTTGTAAGCAAGTTCGGTTGTAACAAAGTTGCTTTTGAAAGCCACTTAGCTCTATAATTATACTCGTGCATAATCGCTGTAATTAGCGTACGATTATATTGTACCTGCTCGATCAATTGAGAGAGACAGTTTTATATCAAACCAGTACCAATTTATATGTAAGCTGGTAATACTGGAATTGAAATTATTTACTGTTCTCTAGACATTTTTTTTTCTTTATTCACTTACTTAGACAAGTATGAAATATGTAAGAAAAAAAAATTAAGTAGTTACTAAGCTTTCAATCTAATATTTGTTGAAAATTCCTTCCTTAATATTCTGTCAAACAGTCACCTTGTTTGGATTTATTTACAGCATTTTTTTTAATATTAGCTAAGTATAGTAGGTAGTAACTAAGCGATTAATGCCTCTCATCCAACTGGCAACCAACGCGTTAATACTCAGACGTAGTTCCACTGCGCCACAGTGGCTTCAATTATATTTTTTGTTACCAATATAGTTTATATACAGATGACATTTAAAAAATATTTTAGTGTATCTGCCTATCTTCGAGATCGGCATTACTAATTTATTAATTGATTTTAACGATAGCCTTTGATACAAGCAAAGTGTTTTTGCATACTACGTTGTTTAAATATTCCTTGTTAATCGTTTTCTTTTTTACCCTGTATATAATTATAATAACTTTTTTTTATTTTTTTTATAGATTTTATCTATCTTTATCTAGGTCTATCTTTCAGATCAGTATTTTTATGTATTAATTGATCATGTAAATAGCTTTAGATGTTAGTATAATATCTTTGCTTGTTGTATTATTTAAACGTTCTACGTAAATCCTAATACGTATTATCGTTTACAAATTATGTTAATTGTTTTTTAATTTTTTTTAAAATTAAGAATTTTATCTACTTATCTATCTATCTACTATTTAAATAGGATCTATGTGATCTATCAATAAAAGGTATTTATATATATTTTAAACAAAAAAAAAATTTAAGTATAAAATTTTATTGCCTTCATACCTGAGAATAATCTTCTTATCTCATTCACAATCATATCTTTAGATCCATCTAATAGATTTGTGTCATTGGTAAGTTAGTTAATTATTTGTAGACTTTTTTTTTTATTTTATACGTTATCAATAAACAGCAATGAAAACATATTGAGATATTTGTTCCTTTTTTTAAGTTTCTTATTTATGAAATTAGAATTTCTAGTTGCAACAAATATAATTATATTAAAAAAACTTAATAATTTAAAAAAAGAAAGGCAGAACTAAAATGGTAACTCAATAGCTAAAAAAAAATTAAGCTTGACTCTTTCTTATATGTGTCAGATACTCTGCTCTCCATTTTTTATTCCAAATTCAAGAGATGGCTAGTGGTGAAACTCAATGCCATTTTTTGTTTTACTAGAGCGTGGAAATAAAAATTAATTTACTCATACAGTAGGGCCAACTAAAACAGTGTTTACAGTTAAACATTATCCCAACCATGGCCTCAAATACTCTATTAATTTATTTAGAGAATTAAACTTTCCAAACCCAAATAAAAACAACAGTATAACAAATACAACTTAAAAATACAAAAAAGCTTGTTGCCACTGAATGTTATCTTTTTGCCCGCCAAACATTAACATTCACTATAAATAGCCAAAAGCGTAATAAGTATGAAATAATAAAATTAGTGTACAAATTTACGTTTGCGTGCGAACCGTGCAGGTGTAACAATTCAGATTAACACGTCGCCCGGAATTAATTGGCTCATAAAAACCCCGAAAAACCTACCGCATGAAACATTACGGGACGATAATACCTATATACGAAAATTGTTTATTTTTACTGTTAAAAAGCAGCTTTAAAGTCGGAATTCAGCAGAAATATGTGTTTTTTTGCATCTATCGCACTAATATGAGAAATCCACATATACAATTTAAAAGCTATTGATCCGACCTTAGAATTGATAATTTAAGAGGCATGTCTGTGTCTCAAAATAACTTATAGGTAATATATATATATATATATATATATATATATATATATATATATATATATATATATATATATATATATATATATATATATATATATATATATATATATATATATGCTAATTAATAAAATTAGAATATCCCGAATATATAATTCATATACTGGTTCATATTCTACCATTGTAACAGTAGATGATAAGCAGAGCATTTAAATCTGAATTTGAAACAACACTTGATTTGAAACATAACTCTATCGTAAATTCTAATTCAAAGTATTATTTATTCAAATAGATTAACAACTCATCTGTTACTCTTTTCAATATAAATTAGATAATGTTTTTTATTAAATTTAATTAGCTTCTTTTCAATTTATTTATACTAAGTCTAGCTAAAGTACTGTCTCCAACATTTTGAAGTAGGCTAAAAACCAATTCATGTACCTAAAAAGCACCAGAACAGATTCAACTCCGAAGCGTGACAAACTTAAACTGTTAGAAACGCAAGATGATCTGATAAGTCGATTTACAATAACCCTCTCAAGTTTTACGACGCAATAAACACTAAGTCTGTCCGTGCGTAACTCGTGTGATAACTCCGGCACTCGTTTAAGGGAGCGGTCATCAGATAGATCCGAGGGTAGTTGTAACCTTTGACACTTACAAGTGTCTATCTTATAAGTTTTGATAGTGCAACTTGCAAATTGCTACAGATAGTATTCGTGATTCGTGTAGGTATGTTAATATTTTACTTGGAACATAAAAAAATTATAATTAAATAGCTTTACACTTTTTTCCGTATAAAGCAGAGTAGACAGAAATCATCTATTACTTAGATACTTCGTTATCTACTTTAAACTATATTTTCGAGACTTTGCTTGTTGAGTGGTGAGACACAAAGTGAGAAAATTAAATTATGTATTTCCCAGAGTGAGAATTGACCCCAACACTATTTCCTTCAGACTTAGAATCTGATCACTGCACCACGATGGCCTGAATGATGTTTTATATTATATATTTAATCTAAAACTATTTCCTGATCGGTTACTCTAGTACTAAACAAACGATTCGTATATTTCTAGATTTTAAGTAGAGCTTTGCTGCTATACTTAAATCTTTCTATCCTAAAGTCGTATAGCAGATCATTACTTACCCAGGCGTGCCCCAGGGATCACCACTTTGCCCACATTTCCTCATGATGCTGGCAGTTGGCACTCGATTTCTTTAAACGTCTCAGATGGCCGTTTATCGACAGATCGTTTAGATGTTTTGGGTACAGCCGCCCCTCATGTGACAATTTTACCGAAATATAACCTGATAGGACTTTATTTAGTAAGAAAATTAGTTTAGTAGATAATATATTTTATGAAGATTAAGTTTATCTATATCATAGCAGTAAAAAAACAGATGATGGCGATTTGTATAATTATAACGGCCAAACCAAGGCATAGATGATAAGTACGAGTATGCCAAAATATTCATTAAGTATAGTGCATCTATACATATTCAACATACAAATTATATCACAATTTTAATGTCTCAGGTATCAGTATATTTGCTGCTAACATCTCTGATGTAAGATTTATATAAATTTCCTCTACCCAAAGATTTTTGCAATGATTTGCCAAGACAGAACTCGCGGCTACAAATCCCGTTCAAAATCTTATACGTTTTTTAAAAACAAGTGTAACGTTAATGAGGTGGTCATGAATTTATTTGTCATCTATGATAGATGTTCACATCAATATATGTTTGAGATGAAAAATGAATTTGCGACTTATATATTTATTTACTAACATTTATGAAGCTGAAAAATAAAAAAAACATATATATATATATATATATATATATATATATATATATATATATAATATATATATATATATATATATATATATATATATATATATATATATATATATATATATATATATATATATATATTCTTAAAAATATAAAATAAAATTGATAAATAAGCAATTTTAGCAAATTTGGTATTTAATATAATAACAATAGATAATTATTTATAGGTACTTCGATTCTACACCGCTTCACACAAACTACATTAGACACAAAACTCTATACTATTCGTCAATAATCTTGATTAGGTGTAACGTAAATGCGATTCTCCTAAGACGAGGTCCAGCTATGTCCGACGGCGGCTTATTGTGATTGACACGTACCGCTGACCGATCTCAAGGGGTTGTAATACCTTTACAATTGGACGGAATCAGATCTAACATTGCTATACAAAATAATGAGAAATTTGAATAAAGCTTTAAGATCCTTAGGAGATGTACTCTAATAAGCTATTTTCGGGATTTAAAGAAAATTGTAAGCAAGCAAGCTATATGTTTAGTTACAATTTATTATGTGAGTTTTTTTTAATTTATGAAATAAGGTTTTTCGGACCGTCACCCAACACGCTTAGATGAAGGAGGTAAACGTTAAACATATAAGTAAATATTTTGGGTATTAGTACATAGCTTATACTACCTAATAACCCAAATAACTCGCCGTCGTATTAAGTCCAACAAACAAAACTATCTTCAATATAAATATTGAAAAATTTATATTGTATATACAGCGTATGCCTGTACACGTAATGGTTTGTGGGTTCGATTCCCCATGGATTATTTTCATTTTCTGCTCTCTAACAATAAGACAAAGCGCGGCGTTGAGCTTCACTCAAAACGAAATACCTCGAAAGACGGAAAGTGGGGAAAGGAGTGTCTTAACACTAAGTTCCTGCCTACGGTTCTTTCTGCATACCCTGCTCGTGCGGGATACAGCGTGAAGTTATATTTTAGCTTCCGAACGTAAAACTTGATGTGCTAAAATTTTCTCTTAATACCCAAAATCACCTATAAAACAAAATTTGGAAAATAAGTGGATTTTTAAACAGTTAATTCTTAAAAAGTGACTCCTAACCAAGGCATGACCGCAATCAGTATACATTTGCAGCTCATTTAATACCGGGTCCGTACCGTCGTTCTGTGGTCTGTTCACATCCCCATTCACCGTGTTGATTTAGAACGATGCGGTTAAGAAAACGCTATGAGGACATTTTTTGTGTATTGTATTTAAAACCTATTTAATCAACGGAGAAAACCCATTTTATATTTTACTTTAGATCTTAGGTTCACACTGTATCCCTCATAAAGGATAGAAGCAGAGGAATTTAGTGTTAGACACTCCGTTCTCTCCTTTTATGTGGTTTGTATTAATTTTAAGCGGCTATTAAGAAAAATTGTAGAGATTGAACTCGTAACCATTTCATTAGCACCCCACACTGACCCACTGCACCGCGAAGGCCTCGCCCGACTTTTACAAAGCAATATAACAATAAAGTCCACTCCACATAAAACAATATGACAAACTCGATATATAACAAACGTGAATGTGCCATAAAGACTATGTTAGACCTGAAAGTTTACTGCATAAATCATCCCTATAGAGGAATTTCAGAGTACAGGTCCATCCCGTACCAACCATATGTCATCTCGGTCAAGCTGTTATTTGTCTTGCAAAAATTCGGAAAACATCCCAAGAATGTCCAGGGGTCGCTCCGACAGGAATGTGTGGGGGTTGTTTAAGAAGTGGGACCTTTGTATATCGAGCTTGTCACGCGTCAGATGTATTAGGAATTAGATTTTTTAGGACCTATCTATATGGATATGCATTTCAATGTAACTAGTAAAAGTTACATATATATATATATATATATATATATATATATATATATATATATATATATATATATATATATATATATATATATATATATATATTATTGTACACAAATTATTCAAATTTAGCACTCCGTTCCTTTTAAGTGAAAATGTACCTTCAATCATATTTTACTTTATATTTATTTATTTATTTTGTGGACATTCACCTTTTCTCGCGTTCTGCTTAAATTCAAGGCTTTAGATGTCTTTATTGACAATATCTCTCTTACTTTACATTAAAGTATAAAGGCCTTAACTAACAAAATCTGTCAATCCATCAATTAAATTAGAACTAAAACGATAAATCCAAAAACCATGTAAAATTACAAATTCTGAATCGAAATGAATCCATTTATGTTAAATGTATGAAAGTTATATGCAATCAAATAGAATTGGATGCATCAAAAGTGACGCTTTAGAAGGTTTTTCACGTCTATAAATATGTATGATATGATTTGCTATTACCGGATAGTGTTTTAATATGAAAATGTCTATATTGAAATACGAGTATTTGATAGAAATACAGTATTCACAATTTAAGCTAGTCTATTTTTATATATTTTAATTTACATTATCATAGTGCATGGAATATGGAATAGCGTATGACTGTACTCGCAGTGATATGGGGTTCGATTCTCAGGTGAATAATTTATTATGATTTTCTGTTCTTGGCATACAAGCCTCAAATTCGGATGATATTTAATAACAGTGTCTTAAGACTAGGTCGTGTGCGTAAAGTTAATGTTACTTGCACACAACCTACGTAGACGATTACATTTTTTTTTCGGAATTTGAATCTTGAACTTAGTCATTGTCAAAGAGCTTTTGTATATTTTGCTAATAAGTAGACGAATTATAAAACATTTGACAAGGTATTAGATTTAACACCATCCTATATAATATATCCTTTACGGTTTTTGAGTATAATTTAAAATTATTTTGTATTTAAAGTAGACATCGATAATCACTATTTATTTTGTGATGTTTTAAGTAATAATAGTGTATGGGGAAGTATACCCCGAATGGGATACATTCGATTCATTAGATTTTATTATATCATTTTCAGTTAAGGTTTCACTTAATCCAGATTCATTTATAATATAGATTATGTTTATCGTAATATATGTTTGTTTGACTTTGTGACATTTTTTGATAATTTCTATCCTGTATAAAGCAGAGTAGGCGAGGATATGCTAGTGTCAAGACACCCCACTCTCATGTTTCTACCAGGACTAGAGACATTGCATGCAGAACTTCGTCTCACTGAAACTTAAAAAAAAGTCATACGTCATACGTTTTACGTCAACAATCAAAAAGCCTCAAGCTTTCATTTATTTATTAAATACAGGAGATATATTATTATAGTCTAATAATATAAATATTTAAATTATTATTGTATGTAACCTTTATTTTCAAATCACACTATCTCTTCAATCTAAATTACTTAAAATTAACATTAATAAAATAAGAATCAATAGATCCACTCAAGTACGTATAATATTTGTGTACGAGGAACTTAGTCCGAAGGCCGACGCGGTGTCGGAACAGGCTCACCTTAGACTACCTGTCTTAGGTACACAGATAGTACTGTTTGTGTTATTTAAGATAACACATTGCACGCTACTTTGCTTGCCATGAGAATTATTTGTTGGTTTAGAGGTCGTACAGCTGATATATGGGGTTTAGGGGTTCGATTTTTGGCTGTAATTTTTAGATAAATAACTAGTTTTTACCTTAGATTTTACTCCCGTGATTGTGTGAATTAATGGAAAAAATTAAAAATTGTGTACGACATTTTCACTTTCTTAACGCTAGAGTTACAGTGGATTACATCGAAATAGATATTTGTCAATTTGAACCAGTAACATAGTTCCTAAGCTTTTCACGTAGGTATAATATGTATAAATGTATAATGAGTGTTTGTATAAATAATATTATTAAAGAAAGACATCATTTTTAAATATATAAATATTTAAAATGTATGAATATATAGTGACAATTAAAATACTTTGGAAAACGTAAAACAATTTGTAACGTACGCGGTTTTGAACCTGTAAACTTTGGAAACCGTCCAAGTGTGAACATATAGCTTAGTGGTTAGACCGCTTCGACAGTTTCCAAAGGGGTGCGGGTTCAAATGAGAACGATATCATCTATATATATCTTATATCGTATATACGTCGTCGTATATACGTTATTAATACATTGAATTTATATGCTTTCTTATAAAACAAATTTCTATATTTTATGTGAAATTAAACTTTAAAAACAATTAATAGTCATATTTATTAAAAATAAAAAAAAAGCTATTAAGTATTGCTCTAAAATATATATTAATATATGGACGAAGTTAATAGCAGACTGTAATGTAACTGAAATAAATAGCAGACTGTAATTTACAGCTATAGTCGGTACGTTTCTAACATGTGTAATAACATAACACTACATGATATAAAAAAAGTCGAGTAAGTATAAGTAAAGGGAGAAAACGGCGAGTGGAGTGCCTAAACACTATGCTTTCTTTCGATACCTTTTTATATACAGGATGTGGTACGAAGCTGACATAAATAACCTTCACACAAACTCCTCAGACCCCACATACCATCGCAATAAATTATTCACCAGTACCAAATCTTTAGATAAATTACTTACATCAGAACAATTTCAATAGTACACTCATCGATTTTCATAGATCGACAACATCGAGAATACCACAAGCTGATGACTATTCATGAAGCCACCTCAGGAGTTACCTACGCATATAATAATAATATTCTAGCCGTTCGAAAACAGCCGTATATGTATATATATATATATATATATATATATATATATATATATATATATATATATATATATATATATATATATATATATATATATATATATATATATATATATATATATATATATATATATATATATATATATATATATATATATATGTATTTATATATATATATATATATATATATATATATATATATATATATATATATATATATATATATATATATATATATATATATATATATATATATATATATATATATATATATATATATATATATATATATATATATATATATATATATATATATATTGATGAGGTATGAAATGTACGACTTAGTTGCCTATTCATACATCGATCGGAAATAGTGTATTTTGATTTCAAATGCACAGTATTTCGAACTTGCTACATACGGTGAACTTGTAAGATCAAATATATGTATGTATTACTTGGGAAGCGATATCCTGGTTTGAATAAACGTGGCCTACGTATTTATATAAATATGTAACGTATTTATATAGTATATTTAACATATAAGTAAGTAAGTAAGTAAGTAAGTAAAATCTAAATATATATTTCATTTACTTTAATCGCATAAATAATTAAAATAAATTTTATTTGTAGAAACGTTTCTTCTTTAAACAGATTATGGAATACGTAAAGATATTAAATACATATCTAGTGTAAGATTTGTACCTGTAGTCATCTGTTAGATCATTAAAAATACCTACAATGCATACATATATTATATTAACTATATAACAATGTTTCGAGAAGGAATTTTGTGCGAGCTCCTAACGAGGGCATTTCAAGCGAGTTTGTCAATTCCACTGTCATTTGGACATTATTAAAAGAAAACCAGTTGTATTAGGTATTGCATATTACCCAATTCGTAATTTATCTTCATTTCAAAATATTAGTTAGTGGCTTTCAGAACATTGCGTTTTAATAATAGCTTCACGCTATATCCCGCATGATAGAGTAGGCAGAGGGAACCTAGTGTTAAGATACTCCGTTTACCGCTTTCTGCCTTTTTAGGGCATTGCGTGATGAGTGGCGGGAATCAACGCTGCGCCTTGTCTTACCAATATCCCACTAATCCACGACTAATGAGTGATAAGTCACTCAGACATTTGATTTTCTGTCCATATAGAATAATTATGTCTCAATAGAAGATCATAGTGATTTACGGAGAAAAGCAGGGTAAAAATTTGAAAACAAAATAAAAAATCACTTAAATAACTGCTTTAAATTGATAAAACTTTAACCCATCATTATCTAAAAGTATTAAATCTAACAATAAAAAAATAACATATAGATATCAAATTACTACACAATTAATATTCGACATCGGATCTACGCCCACGTCGCCACAAGTGACAATGTGACAGGAGTTTTTCACAACCGACCGACCAGTAAGGCTAGGTGAAAGCTTGTAAAACAATGATGCGCGTGCGTCACACGTTCAATGTTTCAATGTACATTGTCTGTGGCGGGCCCACGCGCTCTGTTCCTGTTTCATAATTTTTAATGATAATTATCAGGTATAGCCGTCGTGACGCAGCGACAGCGTGGGGATGTACACGAGGTGGTGGTGGGGTCGGTTATTCATTTCCACTCGGAGTATAGGAGTACTAGGATATACTAGGAGCCCTGCCGCTCTATGCGCAATAGCTCTAAAATTAGGCGGCTTGGATGCGTCACATTAGGTTTCCTCTGTATACGCTACTATATTCGTATATAAGGAAAAGCGAGGTATTTCCATTTTTTTAATTAGCTATATTTTTAAAGGAACGTGCCCACAGCATCGTATTGTAAGCGTAATAGTTATGGGTTCGATTCTCGTTTGAGGTAATTATTATATTTTAATGTCACTATTACGGTAAGGCGAAGAGTGGCGTTGAATTCCGCGGCTTTAAGATTCAGTGTTTCGAATATAGGCGGAAATAAATTAAAATAAATGGATATATTTTGATTGTTTTTTACTTTTAAGACCTTAATAGTTGTTAAGGTATATAATATTAAATATATCGGTGTCTACTTATTTTTTTTATAGATCTACTTGTAGTAAAAAACTGGACTCCATACAAACTAGTCCGTTCATAGTATATTATATCTAATATATATTAGAAGCTATAGTCCCTGAGAGCAATCGTCTATACTGCGCCACATCAGATGCAGGTTTTAGAAGATATATGTATATATAGAAATTAATAATAACATCAGTATATATAACTTTCAATATTATAAGTTTAAGTCATTTTGACTGAATTAAATACAACTCGGTTCTATCGGTCTATTTGGTTACAGTGGTCAGAATCCAAAGTGGACTCGATTATTTACTCTACTACAATATTCTACTTTATAGTCATAAATATCGAATATTGACGACTTGTTGCGTATACATTACGAATGAAAAATCGTTTAAATTGTAGTAAATCAATATTTCCTACAAAAGGTTGGGAATCGTAACCGAATGATAAAATATCTAACGTATAATTGTTTCCCACAGTGACACGGGGATTGTGATAAATCAGATAAGGGGTATAAAATGCTTATGTCTGACCGCGGCCTGCCCTTCTGTGTGGGGCTCCGGAGACCGGGGTCAAGAGTACTTTGTTGAATATTTGAGACCTAACCTCTCTTGCAGCCATTGCCATATGGAGGAACAGCGTCTGATTGTAAACGTGACGGTAATAGGTTCAAATCCAAATCAAGAAAATTATTTGTTATGCTATGGGTAGATATGACGCGGGGTTGTCTTCCGCTATTCAACAAAATATTTCAGATTTGGGTGGAAAGTGAATAACGAAATGTTTGACACTACGTTTACTTTTAAAAGTGAATAGATTATATAACAGTTGTAAATCATACCTTTACTTTTCTTTCAGTACGCGTTGTCTCGTGTAGCACCGAGCATCTAGAGTCAACGCTCTCCATCTTTCACTTAATATGGAATTATTAAAAAAATATAATATATTTTGTATCTACATATTTCATGGCTCCACTGAGGGCGGCCTATAACATCCGGTCAGGACAAGACACTTGTATGGGAAGCAAGGAGGAACGTCACCAAATAGACGTCCAACAATCTATTTGTCTTAGATTGGGTGGATATATTATTGCTATTACTTATATGATAGAAGATAAAAAAAGGAGAACGGAGAGTGACCTTTCATTATAATTTAAATGTATAATAAACACTAAAAAAAAGTCTCTTTTTAGGTTATATAGTTAGGATGCGTATGTTTGAATGGGATTAGTTATGAGTTCAAATCCCGCTAGGTGTAAGATTAAATATTTAGATTTTTCTATCACAGATGTTTTCTCGGTGTCGTTGGATAGCTGTGAAATCGGATTTCGCTATCCAGCAATGTCGGTAAAATTTGACAATTCAAAAATATTTATTATATATTATTATTATTTATTATATATATTATTATTATTATTATTATATATAAGAATTTGAATTTATTATATAAAAAAAAGACAATAAATTGTCATAGAACAAAATCTTCTTTCAAAATAAAAGATACCAAATAACTTATACTTATATTGAGAATACAACTACAGTAAGAATGAAGAAGAACGTGCTCAGATCGTTTGGAAGCGTTGAGGGGATGACTGATGGCAGAATGTTAGTAAGAGAGGTATAGTGGTAGGGAGAGGCCTTGGTTTACCTTCGGGACCTCCGGAGGTCATATATGAAGATGTAAATGGCAAAAATTAACGTATTATTACAAATTGAAATAAAAGTAGCTACAATGAGTATATCACGAACATTAATATATGTATTTACATTATAATTTATTTTATATCTTATATTTACGTAAGTGTTTCTATAAAATATATCTATACGCTTAACTAATGGTACCCATTACGCTGTGATTTAAGACTCTTGTCATAGCATTAATAATTGCTTACAATATTATTATATACACGTTTATACAAAGAAAGATATATTATAATATGTTATATGTATAAACAAAATTAAGTGATCGATTTATTTTATTTATTGATTTTTTAGCTTTAGCTCATTTAGGTCAAAGGCGGAGGAGGTTCAAGAAACTGCGTTTTAAGTGGCGAAAATTAACGCAGCGTTTTTTTTTCTATCAGCGAGATGATAAAAATTATTTAAAGGGACCGTAAACGGACGAAAATGTTTGATACTTTTCCTATAGCTTTTAGTCTATTAATGTATGGGGCGGTGATATTTGATCTTCGCTATTTCCTCTATTGAATTTTAGGTCCCGCGGGAGTGTTACTAAATGCTTATTTGACGTTTACAAATCTGTTATATATATACAGATATACAATATTATTAACTATATCTGATATTTGGCATACTGTTGAAGGTATATAGTATTTCTATACATACATACATGTATATATATATATATATATATATATATATATATATATATATATATATATATATATATATATATATATATATATATATATATATATATATATATATATATATATATATATATATATATATATATATATATATATATATATATATATATATATATATATATATATATATATATATATATATATAGTTCTGCGTCTCTGTTCTTTTTACGACAAAATGTTAACATCATACATTCAAAGCTACTTAGCTATTAGGTAACAAATACCTATATGTATATAGAAGTAAATATAATTTTTCCATTCAAACTAAGGGCCCTCTCATTTGCGCTTGCTTGTTCACACCCGCCCACTGCGGTTTGCGGTTATACACCAACGGTAACTTATTATTTAATATACTGTAAATAAACCTAACTTATACTTACATAAGTAAATGTCGTAATGATAAATAAGAAATTTAAATTTGTTTTTTCTTTTAATTTGACTACTTTTTAGAAGAATATCCTTTACACCATATATAAGTTAGTCCCCAAATAAATTCTAGCTTCAATATATATTGTACATATCGTGATAAGACCGAATATGATAATATATTCGCATACATTAGGACGGAGCGCGGTGGGCACGGGACACGGAGCGTGGACTGTTTGTACAGGGTGGGTGGGTGTTTGCAAAGCGTTCCAATCAGAATGTGTTTTATTTACAAGATGCTGATGTCTGGAGATCTGTGTGTGATTCGCTCTTCTTGATTATCTTGGTGATAGAAATATGGAATAATAAAATAAATGGAATTAAAATTAGCTATATTATTATATTATATGCAAATATTTTAACCGATTTTAAAGATGAGGAGTTTCAATTCTTCTGTATGTTTTTTCAGCCAGCCAAGTAAGAAGAATTTCATTTAACTTTTTTTTACAAACCAAAAATATATTGATAAATATGTAAATTACATCTACTTAATATATAGAAACTTAGATGTTAGATATATAAGTAGAAAAATAGAACGGAGTGTTTGACACTAATTACTCTCAGCGTAACCCGCTATACGCCTTATGTTATGTATTATTATTATAATATATATATATATATATATATATATATATATATATATATATATATATATATATATATATATATATATATATATATATATATATATATATATATATATATATATATATATATATATATATATATATATATATATATACATACAGATGTACGTACACCTTTTTCAGTTATTTTAACTTCATTTACATACGCCATAATACCGTCTAATAGCATAGGGGTGTTAAAGCGTAGGCAGGTTATATGGAGTTCTAATCGTTTACTTCCAGATGTCTCTCATACGGGTCTTAAGAATTCCAACCCTATGATGGCGAGTGCTTTATAAAGTAATTATTGATCACATCCATGTCGAAGTAACTGCCCGCTTTATTTTTTATTGATTTTTCTATAAATTAATTAAATAGGACCCGTGTTGACTGTAAATGCGAAGGTAGTGGATTCAATTTTCATTCGGGGGAACGAATTATTTTAATTTCTCTGGTTTGTTAAGAAAAAGAGCAGTGTTGAGTCATAAATTCCAACAGAAAGCGGAGAGTCTCTACACTGTGTATTCTCTGTTTCTCCTATTCTATATGGAATTGGTAAAGATGAAACCGTAACATTCACTACTCGTATCTAGATAAATATTATAATGAAGGTTAAATATGAACATGAATAAAAAATCTTTTGAAAAAGTACGATTTTACATTTACTTTATAATTATTATGCAAGATAAGCCGAAAAAAATAGATTACTCATCAATTTCTACCAGTTTAGTTTAGAGGCAAGAAGTACTTCTAGATGAGAGATGAGAGTCTTGACAGTGGAAAAAATGGTAGACAGGTATATTTTGACAGATTTGTAAAACACATTTAAATAAATATATTAAAATCATTGTCATTGGATAATGGAAAATATACCTGTATATTTTATTTAATACTCATTTTCCTTCCCTAGAGCCAAGCCTCCAACTCTAACTTGATATGAATTATGGCACTCTTGATTCATTAAGCATTTCTAACCCCATTTTTAAAGTGGATTTAAAGTACAGTCGCGCTAATAGTCTATATCTTTATTATACGGAAGGGTTAAAGCGAGAATTGTGCAATAAACGAAAATGAAATAGTTAGCCCTGAGGCGGTCTTCACACTCGGTTTAATTTAGTTAACTGTTCTACTGCGTACTGCGCCCCGAGCTATGCAGGGGGTGGTGGAACTCGATGGATTTACCGACTTAGCATAGAGTGTTTAATTACTTAACTTTATGTTTGTATTTGGTAATATTATACACATATATATATATATATATATATAACCAAATACAAACATAAAGTTGGTAATATTATATATGTATGTATATGTATATATTTTTGTCTCATCCTGTATCCCTCGCTAGCAGAGTAGGCGGAGGAAACCGTAGGCAGAGGAAACTTAGTGTTAAGACGTCCCGGTTTCCATTTTCTGGTACTTTAAAGGCATTGCATGTCAAGGGGCGGAACTCGACGCCACGCTTTGCCTTATTGCCAGACCGAAGGAAAAGAAAAGAATTCATTGTCCCCAAGAGGGAATCGAACCTAAAAACCGTCCCATTTACAGGCAGATGCCTATGCCTCTGCACCACGACTGTCCTCAATTTTCATATTCTTAATTTAATAAAACAAATGGCATACTCTATTTAAAAAAACTTTAATATATATATACATATATATATATATTATATATATATATATATATATATATATATATATATATATATATATATATATATATATATATATGTATATATATATATATATATATATATATTATATATATATATATATATATATATATATATATATATATATATATATATATATATATATATATATATATATATATATATATATATATATATATATATATATATATATATATATAGTATATATATACTTCTTTTTTCTTTTTTTTTTTATTTATTTTATTTATTGATCCCGATATCTATAATAGCTGTACATTCCATTCTTCTAGAATCTATTTCTGTCTCATTCTTTGCAAGTACTAAAAAACTCAGAACACTAAGGGTTTAAATATTTTTTAAGCTCTATGTATCGAATTTTAGTATCACATAAAGAACATTTCAAGATATTTCACATAGAGAAACGACTCCTCTGGGTAAAATCTACCTACAATAGCCATGAAATATTTTCGTTCATTAAGTCTCACTCACTCTAAGAACAAAACTCCAAAATGTACTGAAAACACGGTCTACACTAATTACGGCGGTATTCAGTGACGGATTCCCCCTGAGCCTAGCTTTGACGTAATTGCGGGTGTTTGTTAGATAGTCGATAAGTTATACAAATTATCGATTGTAGCTCATTTTTGTTTTAAAGGAAATTGTTTTACGCTTCGTAATAGGTTATTGACAATTTTTTTTCTATTTGCTCGTTTAAAGTTATTAAATACTTATAAATAGTACCCAAAAATATCCTAAATACTATTAGATGTCTCTATAAGTGCATTCAGCACAAACTTATCATACTACAAACATATATAGTACATCCATCCAACATATACAGTAAAATCATATGTAGGTTTTTTTTTATATAAATATAATTTTTATATGTAATTTTCATTGATAACTGAAGGCAGTAGGAAATGTGCGTCTAAACGTTGAATATTTAAAAATAACGATGAAGAACTAGTATAAGGCCATCTTGGCGCAGTTGAACAACGTCTGCTTGTATACGCGGTTATGGGTTCGAGGACCTCACTTTAAGTTTTTTCCTGCATAGCATAGTCGGCAGATAGAACCTACTCAAGGTACCCATCTCCAATTCTCACCTAATATCAAGACACTGCATGTTAAATAGCGGAAAGACTGGGCTTTATCACATCAAAATGTTAAAATGAAAACAATTTAAATATTAATCCTGGATTGGAAATTGAACCCACAATAAGCTTACAACCTTAAAGCTATAGACAATAATATACTTGTAGAATTTATCACCAATTCACTTTATATTCATTGTTTAATATTTGTAGCCATCTAACCGGCTTTGTTACTGCAGTGTAGATGTATTTTAATATAACGCTACTCGTGTGGGCCTCGATTAACATAGAAAATAAAGCTTCACGCTGTATCCCGCATGTCACAGGATAGACAGAGAAAACCAAGTGTTGCTAGACACTCCGTTTCCCGCGAAAATTTCGAAACATTTCACGTTGAGTGGCGGAATTCAACGCCGAGCTTTTCTCTTGTCACCAGAGCAAGTGGGAATCGAATTCACAACCGTCGCGTTTACAGTCAGACGCTGTGCCACTGCGCCATGACCTTGACTATAATAGCGGTATACTGCATCATTCTATTTTAAGTTGAGAGAAAAATGACTTGTTCAAATACTTTTAAAATCTTGATAATTGTTTTATATTAATGAAGACAATTTTAAATTCTTTTTCTTAGATCAATTTTTTCCATAATGATATATCGTTTATTGTTAGCGAATCTAAAATATATTGTTGATAATAAAAAAATGTAACAAGAGGTAAAAACTATGACGGTGGCTCGGATCGCTTGGCAATACTAATAGTAGACTTCCGGTTACGGTTGCGTAAGTAGTCATATTATATACCTTGTATGATGGTACATTGATATGTCATCTTAAGCGTATTTAGAAACGCTGGAAATTTTAAAGCACTTTGATAGCACTATAGTTAATGAATGATTTTCTGAAATGCTTGGTTAACTAATTGAAGAATTGTAGAAGATTTTTAGAAATTTCCACTATGGCAAAGATCATTTCTAAGAATGATCGATTAGTATGAGAGAATGTTATTTAAAAAAAAATTGTCTTGATAAATATATTGATAAAAATAAATTCATATTTCAAGAATTGTTATAGTTAAGATGTCGAAAATGAAAAAAATTATGTATGGAGGTTAAATTTTTGTTTGATTACGCTTAAGATTCTTAAAAAAATTTACTTTTATAATATTTATTTCATTAACGTGAAAAATAGGAGGATATCGCTTATAATCCTGTCCCAAATAAGCCTTATCCAAACAGTGATACCAACTTAAATAGGTATAAATATTTACATAATAAACCATAAAAATGCAAAATCAAGTACAACAACTTTACTAACGTCAAAATTGCAAGAATGGAACAATTTGTTTACACAAAAAACTATTTATAAATGGCCATTGTTGGAATAAAAATTATAATTTGTATTGTGAGGGGGGATTTTTCGCTTGACACAGACTAAAAATTATGCATGTATACATTTAGCGTTTCTAACCAGTACGCCAACATAGAACTATGAATTTTCTACTCTGTGACACGAATAGACCACGTCTGCTTATAGTTGAATGGGGACAAGCGTGACGAAATTCTGTGGGGTAGTGATGCAACCCTTCTATACTTACCGTGTAGGGATGCTGTGTAGTGCTTAGATGGTCTTGATACTTTGAAATTGTAACTTTAAGTTACCTCTTCTTTGTCACTCTTACGTTTCTTCCATACTAGTAGTATGTACAAAAATAATTTATTTAATAATTTACAGGTCATTGTACACAATTTGATATTCAAGCAAAGAAAATAAAAGGGAAGAAAACCAATTGATGCACAAAAGGCAGGGATTTACATCCACGTAAATCAATCTTTACAACTTTCATTTTAACTTTTTAAATATTATAGATATGCAGTAACTGATTTCATTTTTTTTATAGTCTTCCAGTCTTCTGGGTAGAGAACGACGGCCAATACCTTATTCTATGTGTTAAAACCAGTTATGACCATATACTAGCAACAAAGTTGAAAAACACAATTTTGAGTAAAGTAATTTTCCAAAGTAAAACAGTTAAATTATCAACACTTCTCGCCCCAACTACACCAAAATCAACCCCACGTGGAAGCGTGAAATTCATACAATAAATGCCTTTGTATTGCGGCGGCTGTTGACTTTTGCGCGAAACCGCTAAACAATGTTTTATACTTGCATAAGTTACATTCTACCTTTTATTTTACCCCCATCTCTCTACACAGGAACTCTTATTTGCTGATTGTAAACAAGATATCGTTAACTAAAACAGAAAAATTTGGTTATTGTGACATAGTGGCTCTGTTAGATATCAGAGCCAAGTGTTATAAACCGAGATTTCTTTGACTAATCCTTGGAAAAACCAAAAATGTAGAGTTACATCTCTATGTCTTGCATTTAGTTCTCACTTGGACACCTAAAAACAAATTACCGTCTCGGTGCTACCCTAGTGCAGTCAAGAAACGTCTGATATGGGAATCATATACGGTTTGGGGCTCTATAGTAAGGTAGCTTAGTCTAGTATTTTTTTTTGCACCAAATATAACAATTTTTACTTATTATTAATAAAAAAAAGATATTATATTTTACTAATTTATATTTTTTTAGTTAGAAACTACCATGTGGATCCCCCCTAAATATAAAATAATCACTTAGTTCACATTGATTCCAACATAGTAACATATTTTAGTCGACAAATTTAACAGAAAAAGGACCCTAACTTAAACTTAATTCTTAGGTAAAAATAAAGAAAAAGGAAGAAAAAGTATATTTACATACATATATACATATAAACATAATATACGTACCTATAGCCATCACTTTAAAATGAGCAAATGTCATATTCCTTTGTGCCTACATCGCTTCGTCAGCGGAACGAGGAGCTCGAGTGACGTTTTCGAAAATCGCTCGCCTGGCATCATATCCTCCTGTATTATATATATCACCGACCATTGTAAAGTAAACCTTACGCTTATGTGATAAGAGCTATGTCGCAGGTCAAGTTTCATTGGCTGTGTAGTGAAGTTTGCACACTTGACGGCGTGTGTCGTGACACCGGGATTCATCGAATCAGTGGGTGGGTTCTTATGATGGCATTCAGATGGATAATATAAATACAATGAAAACGGTCTAAGTTTGTTAAATAAAAGCTTTTTCGAGTCTTCGTTTTCTGATGATATTGGCTTGAAATTGATTTTCAAAGCTATTTGCTATGAATCTAGTGGTTTAGTGATCTATAAATGCGCTTTCTGATTTGTGCATACTAAAAATATAGTGGTGGACTCGTGCTTTATATAGCAAATACGGAGCTTTTATAATTGGAATGAAAGAACCTTTAGCTATCGTGTAGAATATTTCAAAGCCTAATTGTATGTTTGGTTATGTTTTTCAAAATTAATTATATATTAATTTCACGCTGTATCCTAGTGAACCAGAAGTAGCGTCCAAAGAAAACCTAGTATCTCCTCGCCTAGTGACCTACAATTCTGCTCTCCACTTCCTACCTGAATCGGAGAGATTGCATGTTGTGTGGCGGCACTCAACGCTGCGCCTCATCTTACCAGAGCGAGAAAATGAATAATTTCCTAGAAGGGGATAGAATCCAATACCATCACCATTAACAGCCAGAAAATATCTAACTGCGCTACTGTAATGTCAAAATTAAGTATATTCTGTGATAAAAGCTTTTATTTTTTAAATATATATTTTAATCAGTTACAACGTTTTCTGCACTAGCCATAAAAGTAAAGAGTTAAATCTAAAACTAATAAGCGCTAAAGAAATACAATTTCAACTCTAACATTTGTTGGCAATAGCCGGCGATCAATTTTACACACGAAATTGACATTTTTGATATATTTCGCACGAATTAAGATGAATTATTAAACCAACTACATATAATTTTGATCCACAATACGTCCCCTTTGTTGAAACTTACTTGCACAAAATTTTAACTATAAATAGACTTTAACTGAATGGATTAAGGTTGATTATTCAATGGTGAAATGTTATTTGAAAATATTGTTTAAAGGTAGGGAAGCTTGGTGGTGCCATATGTGGTCAATTTCCAGTTCTCGTCTCGCCGAATTACTTCTAATCCTAGCCATTATGTCAACAAGTTTTATATAAATTTAACGAGATTAGCACGTTACGTTTAGGGGACGTATAGTTCGTATTGATTAGGTAGTTTAAATATTGTTAACATAAAATGAATTTATTAAGAAAAGAATTCGATAGACTATGAATTTCTTACCATACATGTTTAAGAAACCAAAAAAAAAGCTTCACTTGAGGCTTTTTCCCGTTAAAATATCGATTATGATCAAATTAAGATAGTAAAAATAATTAAATGATTAATTTCTCTAAAACTAAAATTTCAACAGCAATAATAGTGGAGTTCTTCTTCTTCCCCTGCTTTTAGACATTTTGCCGTTATTAGGCAAATCATTGCGTATAGATTTTTTAAGGTATCTAAGGTAGGTTCTATTAGTTTAAATAAAACAAATATTTAACATATAAGTAGGAGTTACCTGAACCGGTCAGATATAGTAAATTAGGGTTTAATATGGTATCTAAGTACTTTAAAGTTTTTGATTATTCTCTTCTTTTTTAGTCGAGTTAAAAGATTAATAATTAATTATGAGAAAGTTTTGTAGTTACAAATAAGACTACAGTCACTACTTAAATTAAAATAATCTTCATTTTTTTTGAAAACGTTTAAAAAATTAACGAAGCGAGATTTAGGCCTGCGTCTGCGCCTCCGTTGTAGCGTTCTGAACACTAAGCCATACGCTCTTTTTCCTTTTTCCTTAGTAGAAATATAACAAAAATTATATTATCTCAACCAAATCCTGGAACCATACAAAGCACATAAGCACAATATCGTACGGTTAGTTAATTCTTAATCAAAATAGGTACAGCTAATCCAATATGCCGCTCACCCTATCTAATTGCATCGTTGACAATGCAAGGGTTACAGTATTGACAGTCCCTTCTGTTTGCGGTTATTGTTTTCTTGATTCCACACCGACATTTATTAATAAAGCTGTATTACTTACACATAGTATGTATATAATCAGATTGTGATATTCAAAATACATACATACGTACGTATGTATATATGTACGTTAACGTGACGTTTGTGACCTCGATACCAATTGGGCAAAGTATACTATATTAATTTTAACTATATTAATTTTGCTGTTCTGGCAAGACAAAGTACAAGTTGGTTTCGATCCCATATTGGGGTAGACATCGGAGAACGTAGTATTTTGACACTAGGTCCTTGGTATAAGAAATAGGCACAGAGTATCTAACACCTTACGATGACAGTAACTAAATCAAAGCTAGTTAGCTAATCAAACTAAAAAGTTTAATAAAGTCTTTTAAAATAAGCCGTGTTCAGACTCATCATCATCATCACATGTGCCTATAGCAGTCCACTGTTGGACGTAGGCCTCCGCCAGGGTACGACATAAGGCACGATCTCTCGTTTTCGCCATCCAGTCACTACCAGCCACCTTCTTTATGTCATCGGTCCATTTAACCGTAGGACGTCCCAACGCTACGCTTACCGAGGCGTGGTATCCATGCGAGAACCCGTTTGATCCGCTGTCCATCGGTTCTACGACAGTTATGACCAGCCCACTGCTTCTTTAACTTGCTACATTTCCAGATTATATTTGCTACTTTAGTCTTCTGGCGGATAATCTCATTTCGGACTTTATCTATGTACAGAAAAGAGTTTATAATATGCAAATCTAAGTAATACAATAAATAATAAACTCAAAGTAATGAAAGCTCTAAAACAAATAAGCCCTAATAACATGTAATTAGTACCTAATAACAAATAATTATGTTTGAAATATAACACAATGGTTAGGAAGCGGAGAAAGTTTAACCACATAGAGCCAGATAGACATTTGCGGGTATGTAGAGTTCCCTTGAACATTGTAGTCATACTGAGATCTATTTATTAGTAACTCACATGTCTTGTTTTGAGGCTGGTTAACTAACGCAAGGGTAAATCGAGGTATAGCATCAAGTTTGTAAATTTCGTGGTCGCATTACATTTTAATCTCTGTTATTGCCGAGGTGTGTAACGAAAGCTTTTCTGTAAGCTTTCATAGAATAATTAAATGTAGAGAATATATGTATAGAAAATAGGGATATAAACCCTATGTCTGTCTCGATTTTTTCAAGAAAAATAAATAGAATATTAATATTAATCACTTCACTCTCTATTACTCTCTTATTTGAATATCACAAAATTATACATTTAAATCGAATTCACGTAATAGAAATAACTGTAATCTTCAATTCCTAATTTTATCCATGTTTTTTCATACAGATAATAAATACGGTTACATTGCAAATAATAATATGACAAAGCGTTAAACATATTAATTCTAATGTCAGTACAAAACTCAATAGCCACATATTTCGCCTCGATCTATCATCATCAGTGCTTTCTTCCCCTCACTTTATAATTTGATTTCAACAAGCCGTCGCGTCTGCGGCCGCGTTTATTATTAATATCTTTTTCCTTTTTATTGTACAGAGTTTTGTCTTTTATCAAACATAAATCGTGTGATGCTGTAACACTTAATAGCGACTTTTGTCACGATTTTTTGGAAAAATATAGCTTGTGATGCTTAATTTTTACTTTTTTTATAAAATATTTGGATTATAATAAATCATATATATATATATATATATATATATATATATATATATATATATATATATATATATATATATATATATATATATATATATATATATATATATATATATATATATATATATATATATATATATATATATATATGTTGTTGTGTGTTTTTAACTTTTACTTTACTTTACGTTTACTTGTCACTGTCCCTTATATCTTATTTATGAAAATAACAGTAATTAAAAAAAAATGTAACATAATTAAACACATTATACTGTCGTTATTTTTATTCAACTATTTCACCTTACCTAAGAATTATATTGAAAAAAAAAAACCACCCCACACATCTGCGGTAACAATATCGTCCAACATTGGCCTGTCATTGCCAACTGTCATTCGTATTCGTCTTTCTACAAATATATCTCTGACAGTCCGGCCTAGCCTTAAATAGTAATTTATGATTTTGATTTTATTATAAATACTGTGAAGTAGAAGACTGTTTCGGCACTAGCTTATTTTTCTATCCAGCTATATACAAAAGCTAAAAAATTAACAGAAACATTTAACGCTACATTATATACTTTATAGTTTTACTTTATATAGAGATTTTTATAATAAGTGACGGATCTCAAGTTGCGTTATATGCGCATAAGTTGTATTGCAAATATCTAATGATTAAATTTTAATTACTTATAAAAATATATAATATAAGAATTTATATATTTTTTTTAAATATAAAAAAATATATAATAAAAATATAGATAAAGTAGAGCTGAATTAAGGTACGAGTACTGTACAGTAAGTTACTGAGAAATATGCATTACTATCGTTGTAAAGCACCGCAATCAGCACGGACTCGCTTTATCGAGTGTAACGGAGCTTTGGAGCTTTCAAAAAAGCTTACCTACTTTAATTTTGGATCGACCGCCCTCAGTCGAATCTTAGCCGTGCGTGACGCCCGCCTTATTTGATTACCTATAAAACGTTCTTCTGCCTACATTTTGCTGCGATCTATTACTTGTACTGAATAAATTATATCAGTTTAGGGTTTGTGGCGGTTTTTATATTTTTTGGAAATCAGATGAGTAACTACTGGTTCTTTTATTAGTATAAAACCATGTTTGTATCTCAACCTCAGCTCGTTGGAGTGAATTATTTTTATTAATTTATTATTTCCTCCGTTTATATCGCAATAGCTCAAAAATTGGGCCAAATATGGAAAACAGGAGACTTAACACTAGGTTTCCTCTGCATTCCCGTACCTGCACTGTATTCATACGAGATACAGTGAGAAGCTAAACAAATATTATCCCTTTGGACTATTGTTTAGTTTTGAATGTCTCCCCAGATCTAAGAAATGTCTGTATGATAAATACAAATATAAGTATTTCTTTCTCACAGTGATATGAACTCACAACTAATGCGGTCAGTCCGAGCCGAGACTTATTGTGTTATGATGCCATCTAATATAAGAAACCTTAAGCATTGTTAAAAAAATTGATTCTATAGTTCTATCAGCCCACCTTGCCGTTTGTCAAACAACGTTTCAAAAAAAATACTCAATTTACACAATACTTTTTACATCATTTGATCTAAAATAAAGTAAATCAATAAATGTCTACATTTCGCTTATTAGAAGATAAAAAAATAAATCGATTTACACAATAGGTTAAGGACATTGTCCCATGGCGTACAATTCGGCGAACTAGCGCCGAACTAATGGCCTACCAATATAGAAGGTTTTTTCTTTTTTCCTTCAGACAGACAAATCGTCTTGCAAGACAAAATTAATTTGACAAGTCCACAGCATCCCCTAGTCGCCTGTATTAATTTATTTGGAGTAAAAATGTGGCTTCTGTCAGGGAACGAAGTTGTGAGAAAACTTTCGATGGCTTTTATTTTATTGGTTTGCCTTAAAGTGTTTTTGCTAAAAGTTTAAATTTATAGAGATTATATTAATTATTAATAAATTAATAAATTCATTTTTATCAAAATGTAGTGTGGTTTCTGACGTTTTTTATAAAGTTGTGCACATTCGTCACACAGCTTTTTTTTAACAAAAATATAAATTCACACTTTTGACTATTTCTTTTTAATATTTATTCAGGACAATCAAAGGTACACGTTAAGAACCAACTTAATTGAGAGACCATACATGTTGAATGGCTGAACCCAACGCTGTATACCAAACCCAAAGTGTCACAAGCTTATTTATACCAATAAAATAGTAACCGATACAAATCCAACTACAGTATAAACACTATCACTATCCCCTTATGAAGCCAAAGAGGAAAAATAAGTCTGTAATAAGTCGGAAAGCAAACTCTACGACAGTCAGTTATCACCTATACAAGTATAATGGCGGGAGGAAAACCTCGCGTAGTGAAGGATATATCGCCACCGATACGCAGGGGAAGTAAATAGGGGAGGAGAATTTATGACATTCTGATGATACAATCGAATCAAATAAACCATCTATAAATCAATGTCCGATTCCTGAGTTAGTACAGATTTTTTGGCTGGAATAGAAGTATAGTGGGATAGTTGTGTTCGTGACGCAATGATTATGCTTGGTGTAGGTGGTGGTGGTGGTGTATTACTGTTGTGAGCTTAGATTTAATTTAAGGACTTTTTAAAATCTGGCTAAATTACAGATTATTGCGTTATATATATATACATATATAAATTTAATGTATATGACCTGATACACCGTAGAGCTTTTAATAATATTAAGTTTCAATAATGTTAAATATCAAGTTGTTACTGCAAATTAAAGAACTTTTTACATTCTATATCTCTATATGAAACGAAAATGAAAAGAAATCATGTAATTATCGCTGTACATATTTGCTTCGTAAAGCATATTCGTATTTCGTATTTACAGAAAACTGTTGTATACAAATTGTATAGCTACAATTATTATAAAAATCACAATAATGCGACTCTTGTCTCCTAAAAAAGCCATACAGAATCATAAAATAATTTTAAAACGAAAATTATAATGCGTGAACATTCTTATTAGGGTCTTTATAAAGTTAAGTACAGACCGACAATGCCGTCTTGGGGGGCGGTTGTTTTGTCTTGGAACTTCGCTTGTGCCTTTTGTTTGCGATGTACGAAAGAGGGTTAAAGGTTATGCAGAAATGCCTTTGAAAAGTCCTAATTATTTCTGTTTTATATAAAAATGTCAAGATAAAATTGATAAAGGTATTTGAAAATAGACGAAAATATTAAATAAAATATACTGCTGTTTTAGACATGTCTGAAGTAGCCATATCAAAATTTGAACGTTATTATTTATGTTTAATTTCGATATAACTATATTTATTGAAATTAAAGTCTTATATGAGAAAATTTAGCAAAATAAATTTTATATTCTTAATATTGTATCAACATTTTTCTTGACTCTATGTAGAGATCACATTTTGTGAGGTCGCGAGAGCAAGCGCGAGCGCAGGCGGGGCGTTGTCGTCGTGTCTCGAACAAAGACTGCTAATTATAAGTTATACAATAATAAATCGATATAACCTCTCATTACCGAACTTATCGTAACATTGTTAATTGAAACTTTGCTTTATTTTTGTACTGAAAAGAACATCACTACCAAATTATGGAACATTAGGATTCAAATTGTTTCTTTGTTAATGTAAATCATTTGAGATTAGTGACAAAAATAGAATCCTTCAAATTTTATTTTAGTATTTTTTTGTATCGACGTATATATATATATATATATATATATATATATATATATATATATATATATATATATATATATATATATATATATATATATATATATATATATATATATATATATATATAAGTGTCCTCTTTAAAATTTTCGTAAACGTTTCTTATTGATTATGCAGTTCAGAGGAATAGAAGCAATTGATGCATGAATCCATTCTCTATCTCTCTCGTCTGGTGATTTGGTCTCGGATGGTGGAAAATAAGATTCAGTTTGTATTACCGCTAGGTTCTCTCTGCCTATCCTGCTTTATGCGGGTTACTGCGTGAATATCCAAATACTCAAATGGAAATCCATAATATTCAAATAGTACTATACTATAGTAACGCAAGATGATGTCAATTCGTTATTAATTTTTTTTAAATTTCTTGCATTTTTCAGGATAGACATTATTACTAGGCTTCTCCCTAAATATAAGTGATAAATCACTCTGCTTTCCACTTTCCGCCCACTTACGGACATTATTCGTTTTTAATTGCTAGGCTTCTCTCATGTCGATCATATATTGTGCCAGTTCATCTCAAATCCATTGAATGTCTCTATTGTGTACATTATCTACATCGTTCTTATCGCCCTTCAAGTGATCATTTGGTGATTGTGCACTTTTTATATTCTTAGATTCATATTCAACCAAATTATTATTTTTCTATTAGAATTTACTTTGTACAATAATAGTCTATAGACTATTGTTTTTGCAAAATAGACTTTATTTTTATTTTCATTTTTTTTGTCTTATATTTCGTTTTCGGATTCGACAGACACCTTAAATATAATGACTTACGCCCACTTCGGTGACTCTAAAAAATATTTGCTAAGTTTTTTAAATGTACGTGTACTTTTTAAAATTTAAATTATACTCGGCCTTATCATAAAAAAAACAGTCAAAGGTCACTAAGTCAATACCCTAAAAATTAGAGAACCTGAAAATCTTTTACAACCTACTACCTGCATCTATAGTTTAATTTTATATCAGACTAGTACACCATTACGTCATTACGACGTAAGCTATATACATACTAATCGTATAATTTCATACAAAAGCTCTACCATTCACTCTCATTCATAGTGATGTCATGAATAAAGCATGCTTCATTCATAAATTGAAGTGTATAATTATGAGAGAACAAAAAAGTGAAAACACTTTATGGTGTGACTTGTAATAGACAGGAATATTATAGAAGCGGCTCTTAAATTAAGATTTTGGTAAAATTTTACATTTTATTTTACATTAGCAACAAATTATGCTTAAATAATAATATTTTTTTTTTAATTTACTTAATGTCGCGTCCAATTTTGAGGCAATTTTAAACGTATGGTTAGTGGATAGTGTGGGCACGTTGAGAGAATGTGTGATGAAAAAATGGAAAAAGAGATTTATGAAGCAAAATACAGTGGTAAGAGAGTTAAAGGTAGACCTCTGTTGACCTTTGAAAACACAATGTCGAAGGTACTGGAAGGAGGTTGCGTAAGAAGCATGAGGTCTTTCTGGAGAGCATGTTTGAAGAGGTTAATGTGAATGGACGAGGCGAAAGAAGTACGCCGGGACCGCAGCGTTTGGCGCTACGTCTTCTCTGGCTATCCCGCTGGGGATAAAGCGTAAAGCTATGTATATGTGTATGTATATATCATTGAATAGCGAAACAGCGAGGATAAGTTAATAGGTAAGTTATTCAACATTCCTCTCAAATCAAGCCCACAATTATATAACATACATATATTCACGCGATAATAATTTATTTTCATTTGTAACTTATTCTAAATATATTAAAAAAAAATTAAATTTGTTTTGTATACTTATGTATATGAATTATTCTTAACCAAACATAAACGCATATAATTGCAGTACGAGCTTGTGCTTGTACATAAACAATATATGAGAAGGTACGTAGTGTGTCATCACTCAAGAAACAAAACGTCCGCATTGATTTAAGTATATTATATTCGTGATAGAAACAAGAGAATGACTTAACTCAACTCGCCCTACCAAAGATTATTGATATTATAAATATGTATGTGAATTATTATGAATGAATTACGTATAAGTGAACCCGTTCAAACTTGTTTATACTGATGAAGAAAGGCTTCATAGGATTTTAATACATTTTTTTTTCATATTACGGTTTGCAATTAAAAGATAAGATGTTGATTTGTGATCTAGCTAAGTCTATAAGCTTCTTTCCTGTGCTTGTGTTTACAGCCTCTATACAATTACCAAGGTTACTTAAAAATGAACATATATATATATATAAAAATTTCAATGGAATTATTGAATGGAAAACATTTAGGCAGGCGAGTTAAGTGATTTCCATTTTTAATTAGATTTATATTCACACCGATATGATATTAAAGTGTCACAAATGGCTAGTAATTACATATTTCCTCTTAGAGACAAAAGTCCTTTAGGTACACCATCTCACATAAAACTTATAAAATATTCATAATATTCCAATGTTCAATGCACGGGATGTGATTAATACGGACACACCCCATATGATAATAGCAGCTTTGTTTCAATGCGTGGGCGCAAGTCCTGCGACGACGCGATTGTAAAAATTGTGACAGCTTATGATATACGATTTGAATGACGACATCGTGGCTCAGAAATAGTTTGACAGTATACGAGTGTTGTTGGTTCGACACTTGGCGTTGAAGTTAATTAGATAATTCTGCTTCGATCTAATTATTCTCGTATAAAAATAGTTTAAATACTCGTATAATCAATACTCCACACTGGAGTGAAACCCGCGACCATCAAATTCCTAGTCAGACGCTGGTCCCACGCTGATAAATTATAATCTAATAAATCTATACACAAACACACATACAAACATAAAAAATAGTAACCATCTTAAATACCACAATATAAAGCTTTTGTTAAATCCTAAACAAAAGGCTATTAAGTTCACAGTCTAAGCTTTGTCTAATCAAAGCTTATTCTAAAATAGACGTTAGAAGGACGAATATCCAAGATGGTAACCGTTTCCATTGTCAACACAAATGCTACATTTGCTCTAATTACAGGGCGTCAACTAAAATCCACTGTATTAGCTTTTAGAAACTTGTAATTCACTACGAATATTCCTAATTTTAAGCTCCATTGCAGTTTTAGTAAGAAAATTTAGTTTATTCTCAGTACTATAGCAAGCGATGTATAGAAGGGTATCAGAAGGAGTATCATTTAGTTTCCCATTGTAAAGGGTGGGGGTTCAAACCTATGATTAAAGTATTATTAACAGAGGGGTAAGTTTGTGGCCAAAAATGGTGCCTTCGAAATATAACTATTATTGCGAATTTAATAACGCATATGTCGATATTTATATAGAATATTATAAATTTATTAATATTTTCACTATATTTATCTTACTCCATGAGTGATGTATTTGCTGATCATAATATTCAATTTTTATTAATGAAAATCTACTTCAAATAATAATGTGTTGTAGTTTTTTTCTATAATCAATTTTCTTACAATTGGTACGAAGTCTTTGAGTTTGTATTTAAATTTAATATATCTTATTGTTTCTTTTATCTGTGCTATCCATTTTGTATAAAAAAACATTTGATGTTTAAAAATTGATAAAATTGCAATCCAAACAAGATCTAGCCTCTTAATACCCGACATCAAGTAAATCGAAACCAATTTAATATTTCCAAAATTTCCAAAATTTCGTGGAACTAGAATGAATACTCAATACTGACTGTCCATTGTGAGCTAACCTGATTGATGAAGACAATTTTTTACATGCATAAGTTTGAAAAGCTTCAAAATTGTTAACAATAGGCGAAAGCTCTCGATCATTGATTAGTTTTTTATCATCCAACAAGTTTACGCCCATACTTAATTTCAACGTTACTTAAATTGATTCTTGACACGTGTTACAAAAATAATTTTTGTGGGTGCGTGATTGTGCGCTTTTATCACTTTTATTTGTTTCTTTTGCTCGTCGATGTATTTAGTGCGTGACTTGAGCTTTTTTATTGCGTTCCTATTGAAAAAAGCTGTATCGCTGTCGTCCACCTGACGTTGCGTACACTTATGTCAAGAGCTTTTGAGTGGAATTGTGGTCAATTTGCCATTTGGTATTGAGAATAGAGCTGTTAGTTTAATGGAGTGTTATTGGCTGTCTCATTTTTTAGTTATTTATTCTTGAGAGGTATATTTAAAAAAATTGCTTTTATACATAACTATCTGATTATACAATGTAGACGTAGAAATAACTATACTACCTAAGGGGCCGTAGTTAGTAAGTGTTTGATTAATAATTGTTCTTTAAGTGACAAAATAGTTGAATATAATTTATTATTACTTCATCATTTTGATTTAATTAATTTAACATTGAGTATCACCTACTAGTCTACAATCTGCACCATATATGTGACTTATTAACAAATCTTTGATAAAGAAATTTAGTGAAAATAAAACAAACATATAAACATAAATTATATTATATTTTTAAAAGTTTTCACTTTAAGTTATACCTAGGGCCACATACCACCAACTCTCGTTAGTCTCGATGCCCCCAAAACATTCAATAACATAACTTATAACTCGAAAACGAGCTTTCAAATTACACAAAACTGACAGCTTTAATATTTGCCCTAAGCTCGGCTGCGGAACACCTCATGCTGAGCTTTTAATTTGTTCCATACATCCTTTCTCGAGCTTTTTTCTGTGTTTTGTTTGAGAGCGGTGATCGATCGTTTGCCCGCTTTTTTACCTTGTTTAATTTTGGAAGGAACTCTGTTTCGCTAAGTCATTAGCGTTTTGGTTTGGTTACTTTTGTTATGTATCCACTTGACATGCTCGTCCTTCTATTTTGTTTGTCTTTCGGACAATGAATTAACTTAATACACTGTAAAATATATACACACTTACATATAATCATAATACTTAAAGGAGCATATCATTTTGATTTATGTATATGAAATTTATTATGAGAAACTTTTAATGTAGCTGTAATAACAGTGTAAAACTTGATACTCAAAATAAAAAAAAAAGTAAGATAACGTAGGTTTTTTTTAATAGTACCATGTAGAATTGTAATATTTCTAGAAAGTTAAGATCTTACCGAAAAATATGTGTTCAAAGCTCATTGTAATTGCTTTTTTATAGTTTAGATATTGCTTTTATTTTATGAGTAAGTATTACTATGCCATGCTTGTAATAAAGCTTGATTTATACATGAATTACAACACTAACAACTTGCATAAAATAACTGTTCTTTAATATGTTACACACAAAATTGGAAACAATATAATAAAGTTGCTACATCAATTATTTCAAATTTCGGTGAAATTTGCGTTCAAGCTCAAGGCGTAATTGGTGGCGATTATTGAGTATAAATTACTCATGTCACAGTGATAAAGTTATTGCGTTTAAAATTGCTTGAAAATTGTCCTAAAAAAATGCATTGTATCTGAGAAATTATAGACTAATTTATTGTAAAATGTCTGACTGTAAACGCGGCGGTCGCAAGTTCAATTATTTGTTTTGGTAATAAGACAAAAAGCGATGTTGACTTTCGCCTCTAAACACGCAATCTATGCGGGAAAAAGCGTGAAGCAGATTTTTGATGAATTGAAATAATTCACTCGTTATAATAATAACAATTATTAAACCGTTACGTAATTCTAGGTACAGCCTTTATTACAATAAGTTAATACCTAATAATGTGTGTATGTTATTTAAAAATTAGCATTCACTAGGTAAAAGTAAAGTAACCAGGAACTATAAATTCAAAATGTTTGGTCAACGCGGTTACGTTGTCTCGATTGGGATTTACGAGTCGACTTCGCAACTCGCGCAATTATTTTCCAAACTTTAGCGCGTTCTTATATCGAAAATAAAATAATAAATATCTTTGAAGTGTATCTCCAGAGCCTTGTTTTGTTTTATGATCTATGTAATAGATTTTCATGGTATTATTTACTTATTGTAGTTCTCTTATTAGTTGATAGATGATAGATATATATACATAATAGATATAGAGAGATATATACAGGGTTCGGGTTCAAATCGGGATACCATTTCTGTTTGTAGCTAACGTTGCATAGTGAACTGCATGCATGAGTTCAAACCCCAGTCAAGAGGATACAATATTTTCGATGATTTCTAGTTCTCAATCTCAAAATGTCTCAAATTTGGATGGAAAGTGGAAAATCTGGATTTTACGTTGGTATATGCAGAATACAACATAAAGCTAAAAAATATATATATTTATAAGTATTAGCTTCAAATAGCTTAGTTTCGTGAAAGTGTAACTTAAAGTCTCGAAAATCGACAGAAAGTAGAGATGAACTACTTTATCATTTGCTTTCTCTATTTATCCAGCACACCAAAGGCAGAAGAGCATCTCTTTTGAAGCCGAAACGGTCCACGATTATTTAGACGAAACTTTACCATATTTTATACTAATATTCTAATAATAATTATGGATCGACACTATACTATTACATTAACTCTATACTCTACTTATTACATTAACTAATTTAAATTCGCCTTTCTTATCAATATTTCGATTTGAGATTTAAATTCTAATTTACTGTGTTGTTACATGTTATAGAAATATTGAGAAACATTTGAAATTTCCATTTACAATATTGACATTCAACACGAAGCCATAACTTAATCTTAAAAGCGACGAGGAGGTAACAATATATCACAATACATAAATATAGAAAAACAGCTTTACCAAATGAAATGGCACTCGACGCTTCAGGCTCTTGCGAGGATATTGCACGTGTAAAGTATTGTACTATATCAAACCAATTATCGACACAATATTTTGGATTTAGGTAACAATCGAACAAGAGTTTATTGTTACAAATATATCTCCTTATAATTTTATAAAGAGTTTAGTGTTAAGTTGTAGTATTATATAATTTGATCGTATATTCCTTTGATGTCATAATTGTAAGCACCTTACAGGTGCTTTCGATTCCCACTTGTAGCATTGGATTAGTTTAATTTCCTTGCTCTACCAAATAAACACGCTATATCTTTGAATTTTCAGCGAAAAATTGATTGATGAACCTGGCATTTGTATAGCCCTTTTGGGCAGGGACATAAAATGTAAACTACACATTTAAAAGTGACTCAAATATAGCACAAGTACATATAATCACGAGCTTTTATTAATCACAGTTTCATCTTCTGCAATGAATTTTTTATTAAAATAAGGTTACGCTTTTTTTTCGTATTGTATTTTGCATGTAGCATATAACAAGGCACAGAACCTAAGGACATTTTTGACAACACATTTAATTTTATACTCCCTAGACGAATTTTCACTTGAGACATTGTATAAGTGGCAACATCGTATTTAGTCTAATCATAGCGGGAAAATGAAAATAATTGACAACCTAAATGGGAATTGAACCAACACCCTTCACGCTTATCACACTATGCCATGATAGCCTCAATTCGACTTATATAATCATAAAAAAAAAGATATCTTCAACATTTCATTTCCACAAGATAATAAACATAAAACAGTTATGAAATAAATGCATATAAACATAAACAAAAACATAAATACAAATACCTGTGAAATACCAGTTATAGACACGCAATCCGCGATACAGCATCTGATAGTGGTAAGAGTATCACAAGATATTGTCCGCACTACATCATATCGAGATGATAGAGTGATGTACGATTGTTATTGTCGATATCGATTCTTTTTTTGTAAAGTGATAAATGTAACTGCTCAAAAATATTCAATAAGCTGTATAGTTTAAGTTCAAGTTTGAATTATTAAAAGTAAGCAAGACCTTGGCTTTTAGCTTAGAACATTTGGAAAAAAGAAGATAAAGACTGGATTCGCTTTTCGTACATAAAAGTATTAATAGTATATATGATAATGCGTCATTGGTACAATCTTTTAATTTTAAAATACCGAGGAGTTCACGCAAACTACCTTACCTTCTCGATACACCTTTCCGGAAGTCTTTTAAGTTTTTTCCGGAAGTATTTTGGGAAACAATTCTCCTATGTCTCGCTTTTGCAGATTCCTGAATAAGCAAAGCGTTTTGGATCCATTTGGAGACTCTTTATGTAATTATCCAAAAATTGCAACGAAACGTCTCTGACATTAGTATTTCATAGTATATTGTTTTATTATTATTATTTTGTATATATTTTTTTCTTTTCCTTGTGTTTGTGAATTCTTCTTAAGGAATCAATATATTAAGAATTTCTTGTATGGTGTTCTAAGTAATATGTGTAATATTGTCATTTTTCTGTTTTTGTAGATTATATTTGTATGAATAGTTGCATATCTATCTCTATTGTTGCATGCGGTATTCACCTTAAAAGGTAATGCATTTAGCTTAAGAACAATTTAGTTAAGATATGTTACTTGCTATTTTATTGTAATTACCACTGGTGAATCTAAATAAAAGAAAAAATAAAATAAAACTACATTACATTACATTGTCAGCCTATAGCAGTCCACTGCTGGACGTAGGCCTCTCCCAGAGTACGACATAAGGCACGATCTCTCGTTTTCGCCATCCAGTCACTACCAGCCGTCTTTTTTATATCATCGGTCCATCTGGCCGGAGGACGTCAAACGCTACGCTTGCCGAAACGTGGTATTCATTCCAGAACCCGTTTAGTCCATTGTCCATCGGTTCTACGGCAGATGTGACCAGCCCATTGCCACTTCATTTTACTACATTTCCAGACTATATCTGTTACTTTGGTCTTCTATCGGACAATCTCATTTCGGACTTTATCCATTAGCGAGATCCCGAGCATAGAACGTTCTAGCTATAGCATAGCTCTCTGAGTAATATGCAGCCGGTGGGCCAGTTTTACTGTCAGGTTCCACGTCTCGGCTCCGTAGGTCATGACTAGCAGAACGAACTGATCGAACACCTTGGTCTTAAGGCATTGTGGCAAGGATGACTCAAGGATATGACGCAACTTCCCAAATGCTGCCCAGCCAAGCTGCACTCGTCTGGTAATTTCAGCCTCAAAGTTGTCTCTACCCAACTGCAATGTTTGCCCAAGGTATACATAATTCTGGACAACTTTAAGGGCTACACTTTCGACGGAGATCGGCTCAGGGATAATGTGTTGATTGAACATGACTTTGGTCTTGTCCAAGTGCAAGTCATCCCGAGTGCAACACGCCTCAAGGCGATATTTAAACTCGACCACATTTTTTGCAGGTCCTGGTGCGTTTCAGCCATTACGACTATGTCGTCGGCAAAGCGCAGATGCGTGAGATTTCATCGTTAATGCTGATGCCTACTCCATCCCACTGCAGAGTCTTAAAGACATCCTCCAACGCGTTAGTAAAGAGTTTCGGGCATATAACATCACCCTGTCTTACATCTCGGAGGAGATGGATAGGTCTTGTTTTATGATTTTGGACATTAACGGTCATCGTTGCCATTTAATAGATTCTATATTTCATTCTATTCTATATTTCATCACTTTCCATCCATTTTATAAATATCTACCTTCTTAAATCATTTACGACATAGCATTATTGTTTTTGCGCCTGCGCAGTGAAAGTAGCTAGGCATATAGTTCACTATATTATGCTGTTTATGATAGTGTAAGTGCTTTCAGATATCGATAGTACTACTTTGTGTAATAGTCCTGACATATTGACAGCTATTTCATGATACGTTGAAATTTCCTTTCATATATATTATCAAAGATTAAGTATTCTTTAAGAGTAATATTATTATTTATATACGTTAAATATATTTTGTAAGTATATAAAACTATTATATTATTAACAAAAATCAAGACGATATTGTATTTTTGGAAATGTTAAGAAAATTACCCAACCAGTGATCATGAAAAAAAAAATCACTCATTACATACTTTACGGTTATTTCATATACATAGTCATAAAAAACAAAACATATCTATCATAAATTCCTTCTTAAAGTTTTAATACAATACTTTCTACGTACTAGAAAGTTACACCAAAGCTCGCGTACATCACTACCCACTAACCCAACCTACACTAATCCCAACACACTCAATATCGAGTGTCGACAGCGCACAACACTAGGGGGCCTCACGCGTAGATACGTCGCTCGCGGCTCATAATTTAAAACCAAAGATTTATATCCCAACGGTAGCATTAAATTTGTAATCATATATTGATTTACAACTGCGATAAGGGCACCCGCGATCTTCTCGGAACATTGCTATTCGCTTTGCGCTGAAATTACTTTTGAACACGTGGGCTTGATACGAGCACTTCTATTGCATTGCACAATAGTTATGACAAATAGGATTTTCATACATAATTGTGTGGGCTATTTTTATTATACCGGTTAGGTTAGCACAATCTGGAATTGTTTCCAAAGCGAACGGAAATTGGAAACATATACTGCTACATATTAAAAGGACACTGTTCACATGATATGTGGCTAAGGCTATAACATATTACATCTTATGTGTGTATATATATATATATATATATATATATATATATATATATATATATATATATATATATATATATATTATATATATATATATATATATATATATATATATATATATATATAATATATATATATATATATATATATATATATATATATATAATTTTCGTAAATATATATATTTTCGAATTTATATCTAATTTTCGTAAATATATATATTTTCGAAGATTAAAATAGACGCGATTAATGTCAGACAGATGTAGAGTCTATTAAAGGATTGCTTAACAGTTATGATAAATGGAATTTTATATGTGAAATAATGTTATAATATTTTATATATTTTACCCCTTTGCTCATTCTTTTCTTTTCATTGTAAAATTATCTTTATAATTCAATGTTATATATAAATGAGTAAATTAATGTACATATATTTATATATATATTTATATATATATATATATATATATATATATATATATATATATATATATATATATATGTATGTGTGTGTTTGTGTGTATATCAATGGCATCCTTACAACGTCATCAGTAATTGAAATGTTTCTAAAATTAAGTTCTGTCACTCAATTTGTGTCTCGATTTGGTTTTCTCTGCTATCTATAAGTGGGATAAAAATACGAGTATAATATATAAATATTCATCTGAATCGAGAAAATATGCTCGAGTATGATTTGCGATGAATCATAATCGATGAAAAACTAAAGATGGCAAATTTTCTTTTATTTTTGCAAATCCCAGAAAGTGCGCTATAGAATACAAAAGATAATTTTCTCATTTCTCTATTTAAGAAAAATAAGTAAACCAACCGTTTTAATAAAACTTTATAATCTAACTCTACATATCTTAAATTATATCAATAATAATTTATTTTATACATACTAGCTAACATTTTAAAGTACATTTAAAATTTAAAAAAAACCACGTGTGCCACGAAGGTCCTGTAAAGTACATTTCATTTATAATATCAATTTAATGTGTCCCAAAACCAAACAGACGAGTCACGATGAAAACAATGGTATTAAAATTTGTCGAAATAGCCGTCGTAACTCGATTTAGTCGACACTTCCTGTGCATTGTCGATCGTCTCCCGCTACGACGCGCAGGCGCATGCTCATAGACTGTTATTATAGAACTGATCATTTTAGCTTATCAATTTTAAACGATTTCAAATGATAATTTAATACAAGATATATCGTAGTATTTGAGCGAACTTTAATTGAACCTGTCCAAGCTCTTCGAAGTCGAAATTTTTATATGCTTGTCAAAACTTATTAATCCAGGCTACGTTAAAAAAATATTTTCTATGAAATATTTTTCTTAGTGTGGAATATCACTTTAACTTCACTTTCACTTCACTTCTAATTTCCTTGGTCTCGTCAGAGAGATCGTGACGTAATATTATTATTTGTAACAATATGCTATAAAATATTTTATAATTGGAAACTAATTTAAAATAAACTTTTTATTTCCCTTGCTAAAACGAAAGTAAAGTGCGAATAAATTGATTAAAATTTGGAGTGTAACATCTCTGTACAAAATTATACAAATTTTCATTGAAAATAAATATGTACCAAAAAATCAATCATCCAGCTAAAATATCACATCTACCATATACTCGTATTCTGTGGTATAAAATTAAAACTGTCTACACAGCGGGATGTGGGTGTCAGTGTGACGTACGCGCACTATGATTTGCGCGCTCCACCGACCAAATGATTGATAATCTCTATAAAGAACTGTGTAATAAACGGAATGTTGTTAATTTAACGCTTTTAACACATTTGTAAAAAGCATTGTGTGATTTTTGTTGTAATTACGTATATGTAGAGTCGTATGACTAAGGTAATTTTGATAGTTAAGCTGTTTGATAGAAATACACGACGACTTAAACATAGAAATAAATATCTTTACATTGTCACATCCTTCCGCCTGGATATATGCTCTATATATGCTCCGCTATATATGCTCCGTTCCGCACTTTTTGACCAATTTTCAAGAGTATGTGTGTTATATGAGGCACTTCCCCGGAGTGGGAATCGAACCCGCGATAGCCTGCAATATTCAATTGAATTGCAAATAATCCTTTATCAATATTTAAGAAATTTAGTATCACAATACAGTATCTAATATCATAATGGAGTTAGTGATATATCACTCAAGCCTCCTCTCACCTTTATATTACCGACAGCATCGACTTACTACGAGTATATCGGTCAAGTGAAATAAAATACTTACAAAGATAGTCTTCCAAGAACGGCTCTATCAGTTGAAAGCGACTAACGCGTGAAGTCGTAACGTATAATAATGAAACATTATATATTCGAGTCCACGTGCCGCAAATAATGACAAAATGTGCCGCGTCAAATAAAACAAAAGTATTTTGTATGGTTTTATAAGCGTTCGGCGTCTCTGACAATTGTTTGAGATTTAATGTGTGCTGTGACGTTGAGTATCCACTGTACAGTGCTGTGCACTGTGATAGCTCGTTCGTGGGACCTCAGTTCATATTTTGGTTGGAAATAAGAAAGTAAATACTAGTATAGTGTGTTGTATTGGAGTGATTCTTAGGTGGTTAAATGTTTCTGTTTTGTGCATCGCGCGAATGGTTATAGATTCAATTCCTATTTCTTTTTTTTAAATACCTGAAATCTTCTGAAAATTTGAGGTAGGGTAAGTACCGTATACACTATATGAAATTTCACGAATTTGTCCAAAATTGGGTAAAGTGGAGAACGGATTAATATGTCACTGAAATTTCTACGCCTTCTGCATGTGATGAGGAAATTAAAAAAATAAACAGATAAGAGGTAATCAGTAACATAACGTCGTTTCACAATTAAGTTCCCATCAAAATAAGCTGCCATAGATAAAAGAGTGTTTTCAATAGCATCCATATAATTAGAGCTGACCTAAAACTTTATCAATTATAATGATCACATAATGAGAGGCGAATAAATGTCATTACAAGATAATTACAGGAATTACGCTTTTACAAAAGTGGCAAGTTGTTACGGTCGATAGACCTGACTAGGGCTACTTATTATTATTAAAATTTCAGACGTTTAACGTTTTAGACTTTGATAGACGTTGTTAGACGTTATTAGACGTTGTTACACACAGTTAGACTGCGTAGGTTTCTTTCTAGCGACCTAAAAATTATAAATAGTCTTCACTGTACAAAGATGACATCTTATTTTATATAAACATTTGTGACTTCGTTCTCTGCCACATCTAGACTACCAGTGTCCTGGTGATTAACGTCATCGAATCATACTTGTGAAAAGTTTCCGGCTAGACTTTAATATGATGGTTGCGACTTTGAACCCCACTCGATTAATTGTATATATATAAATTTTATTTTTTACTATTTCAACCATGTGCATGTAAAATCATAAAAAAATACACAAATATATGTTAAAGATAGGTAAGAATATCATCAAATGGCGTTACTTATCACAATAAACATATTTTCCTTCAGAAAGACACATTGCTATTTTAGCAAAGCTCAGAATAGATCCAAAGCCAGTCTTATTAACACCCCTAATTGACTAACGCAATGTGTGGGAGCGGACAGGACACGGCTATTTGTTAGGGAGGATCGTCTTCATAATATCCTTTTAGTTGTCCACTTGGTTAGTATGGAGATAGTATTTGGATGGAAATCTTAAAATAGAAAGTACCTACTTATATTACTACTATAAGAATATTAAAATACTATGAAAATTAAGCCATAATTTCAGGAAGCTATAATAACTCAGTACATGAAGAAATGTCATCAAATCATAGTAATATTTCATCGTAATTATGATGAATGGAACTTATCCCACAGCTCTCGGTTTATAATTATATGTACCAGAACTGTACTAACTTAGAATATTACTATACATTAAAACTTTGAGAAAAAGTAAAGAATATATATTACATACGTAATAATAAAATATTGAAATACAATTCCAATTAAATTCCAATTTTGGATCAAAATATTATCCTACAGTCTACTACGAGTATCTCTTAAAGAAAAGCCGTCTCCACACACAAAAAGGTCACGCTTGGAAAAATAGTTAGTGCATTTAGCAGTAGATGGGCCTATCTGTTGACACATCGCCCTCGCCCCATGCTTCTCCTTTACGGCCTTTTAACTGGCTGTTTGGTACCAAAGTTCCGCTGAAAGGTTACATATGAGTATGTGAGAATTTTTCCGTACATTTTTTCAGATAAATCATTTTATATATATATATATATATATATATATATATATATATATATATATATATATATATATATATATATATACATATATATATATATATATATATATATATATATATATATATATATATATATATATATATATATATATATATATATATATATATATATATATATATATATATATATATATATATATATATATATATATATATATATATATATATATATATATATATATATATATATATATATGTATGTACATAGATGGAAAGACGCTATCGTGGTTTTATCCATGATTGTGAATTCAATCCCCACTCAAAGATACGAATTATCTTTTGGTAAAGTGCGGTTTAAATTTCAACACGCATTTTCCAGGCGGAAAGCAAACAGTAAACGTAAATGATTTTCTCCGCCTAAAATTGGAACGCTGAGAAAATCTTATAAAATTATGATGAATCTATGATTAATCTTATAAAATTATCAATAATAGCTGGAACATACTCGTGCGTAAAAAAATTATATATATATATATATATATATATATATATATATATATATATATATATATATATATATATATATATATATATATATATATATATATATATATATATATATATATATATATATATTTTTTTTATTAAAATAATCTTTGAACCTACATTTATAGAAATCCATTAGATTCGTCTCAATAGATGATTTCAAAAAAAAAACGACGCTAAATGACAAGTTTCTTGAAAAACAATAAAATTAACCTAAAACCAAGAAAAAATCGAATGGCTCCACATTTGCTTTATCATTGTCAAATGTGAAGAACTCACAGAAATCCGCTAAATTGTTTCCGCCTTATCACTACCAAATCGTTTAGCGTTTGGGAAAAAAGCCCTGACCCTCAGAGATCAAGCGATCACAAGATTACATGTCCATGGTTAACATTTGACCCTCACATGTAACTTAGCTTCACTTGTTGGTGACGTACTAAATGATAAGGCGGTGATGACGCTGAGAAAAAAGTAAAGGAAGTGGAATAGTCTATTAGTTTCGATGGTTTTCGTGTCAACAATTGAGTGCAACGTAAGTTAGATGTTATCAGCTCTTCTGTTTCTGTTTTTATTTTTTTAATTTTCTGCATTTTCTTGAATAGATCGTATGTTATCTAGTAAAAACTTTTGCTGTCCTTAATAACTTCGTTGGACGAAGCTATATTTTTAAATGTTTACGTTCATTATATTGTTTTCTCAAACCAGTACTTCATATGTGATTGATTTGTTTAATAATAATTATAATTGATTATTATTGTAAAACAATTATTAATTAATATATATATTTAAAGGATATTTATATGCAAATCGTAATTAAAACGACAGAAATCATTACGTTGAGGCTGTCTTCTAGCAGCGGCACTGCATCTGACTGCAAACACGACAGTTATGTGTTCAATTCCCATTCGGAGTAATTAAATACCTTTATTTCCTCGCTCCAGTAACAAGAAACAACACGGCGTTAAGCTCCGCCATTCAATCTGCAGCGAGAAAGAGAAACGGCGTGTCATACCATAACTATAGTTTCAATCAATTGATTTATATAAGTTTACATTCAATAAGTTTATATTATAATATAGTATCATTATCTAACATAGGTATGTCAAAGAAGGCTCTATATCGCCCCAAGGTTGATCCTTATTGGTAAATCAAAAGACACAAACGGATAACAGATATTAATGTGGGAGGACAAGAAAATAGGGCGTCTACAAGAGTCCAGCGTCGCCGCCCTTCCTTCCTGTGACATCTAACATTAGTACACTTGATAGTTTTAGTTCAGGCTTTTATATACATATATTAGAACAAACATATTACTTATATATATAAAGATAAATATATAAATACATATGTAAACAGTTTGCGAGTATGTGAAGAAGTAATTAATTTCAATTAGAATTAATTAAATAATTTCAAAATAAATTCAAATATAAATATTTAAATTTAAATTAAATTAGAACGAGACACTTGTATTAGAAATCAGATATGAAATGACATTAAATATAAAGGACAACGATTTGATAGCGGATACAATCTTCAATTGGTAAAATGGTTAAATAATCTGTATTTAGTAAGTGGACTACTACTAGATACTCTCTTCTAAATTTAGCGTAAAGTAGAGAAAATGAGTGCATGCTTCGTAGTACTAGAGAGGAAAATATTTGCCTTAGTATAAATCGAACACTAAACCATCGTGTGTAAAATTAGATACTGTCTCAGAGCGCTACAATGGCCTATATTTCTATACCGTATATCTACTTATATCTCAAAGAGGTATATCAAAAAAAAGTACAAGGGTTAAATTTAAGAGGAAACCATGGGAGTGGATGAGGAAACAGGACGTCTGCATATGTCCAAGCCAGGCCCGCCCTTCCTTCCTGACTCTATAACAACAGGCTGTATGGGAAAACTGTCCTATAAATTAAGTTGCTTTAAATGCAATGATGAATAAATGTTATTTTAAAACCTTGATTGTTTCTAACTTTTATCATTATGAACCAGTGAGACTTGAAAAAATTCTCTCAAAGCTCACAAATTCCTTTAGAACACGTTATAAATATAATAATTACTTATATATTATGTATAATAATATCATATAACACGGGAATCGTACTAAATTCGAACCCAGAACCTTCTCTGCCTATCAAAATATACAGCACGGAGTACTAAGCTGTAATATCTGACTTAGAGAAATTCATCATCTAAGACAATACCAGCCTCATCTACATATATACATACGTACATATTATATATAGATATTCATATTTATCACGCTACCTCGCACATCGCACAAGTCTCTTGAAGCTGCACGACTAATCGAATTTTCGGCTCTAAGTTATTCTATTTGTACCGTGACACCGTTTATATGGTACGGTTACGGTAACGGATGACTTTACATAAAAGATAAATTTTAAGTTTTAATATTTTTTTCTTATTTTATTATCAATTCAGCTTTAAATATATTCTGAGATAGTTAATTTTTTTATTAATTAGCTTGTATTTATTTTAAGCATTTGTTTTGTAAATTTAAAAATAATAAATATTATATATATATATATATTTATTTTATTAATTAAAGGATTCAAAGAATTTGTATTAATATTATTAGAATTGTAAATATTTTACTTATATTTCCTTTGAATAACTACATATTGGTGTAGTATTGCTTCTTCAGACAAATAGAGCGTATATATTATAAATTTATATATAGAATTTGATTTGCCAAAAAAAATATTTACGTCAATTTTTTGATACATTATGTGATGATCGTAAGCCCCACAAGCACGAACAAAGACAAACGATTATTATTTTTAAATAGATATCATATTGGTACTAAAACTTTTCACTATTCACTATTATTTACATACTAATTGGTAAATATTAAAAATATTTTATTATTAAAAATCATTTTCAATTGGTAAGATATTTATCAAATCTTACGGTATAAAAGACGCTACCTGCACATATAGTAAACACGACATACGACATACAAGCACACAAGGCAAGTTGTCTGAGATCCTAATCCCGTAAACCGGGATTTGTATGACCGATCCCGCGACAACTTTCACGGTTACGACGGGATTGAAATTTGCAAATGTTTCATCAAATTATGATTAATTTACATTTCATAATTTTCTTTTATAAAAAAATTATAATTTTTCTGCAACTAAATAGTTTCAACAGTAGTTAGTTCAATTCTGATTTCAGGTTATTCATTCATTACTCAGCTAGCAAAAGCAAAAAATGTTATAGATATTTTAATTTTGTTTAAATAAGATATTATTTATTTATATTTCTGACTACATACAGCCATGTGGACTGTGTGTGTGTGTGAACAGAGTAGATGCCTTCTCTGTTCACACACACACAGTCCGAAGTACTAGTCCACAGTACTAGTCCACAGTACTAGTCCACAGTAGTACTTCACAGTAGAGAACTAAATGTCAACTAAAAAACTAAATGTGAGTTCGCGACATTGTGTGTTGAGTGACGAAGCCCCATGAATTGTCCGTCTAAAGTGGGCTAATTAAAATTTGCTTACTTTGGAAGGCCAATTTAAAATTTATTCATTTATTCCCCAGAGTGGGTATCGACCATCGCGTACTGACTTTGGCCTGCTGCATCTTGGTGTTCATAGCTCTCGGGTAGTCAGTCAGGTATTCTATATGGTTAGCGCGATATTGCATTTCCCTTAAAACTCGCAATATCTCTTAAACATACAGAATATAAAGATTTACTAACGCTCTCTGCTGCAAAATCAATCTGCAACCTGCAAAATGGAATTTTGTGTGATTTTTGTATAAACCATACATACAATGACTGGCAGATCCAGGAACTAGTCATTGCTACATGCATACATACATATAGAGGTTAGAAGGACGCTAACTCTGACTGATGCTTCGATATCGATAGTCCACTCCGTCCGTCCGTCCGCTGGCAGACACGCCGATAAAAAGATTACACGTTTGCGTACGAATTGTGCGTGATGTGAATAATAATAGGTTCTCCCCTTTCGATGGCACTAATAGATTTTAATCGTCCACGCCACTGACAGTACGATTTGACTTTTCTATATATATATATATATATATACGTACAAATACAAACATACAAGGAGTGATAGATACTGATCTTAGTTCAATTGGCATGGATCTGAATGAAGATGGTCTATTTTGCAGGTTTGTAGGTCAAAGAATTGTAGCATTAGCAAATATGCAAAAAAAGCCTTTAATAAAAAGGACTATTTGAAAAACCTCAAGGTATACTAAAAATATAGTAATCGCAAATTAATTCTATATTTTTGCCTTTACCTTTTTTAGTTAAATATCTAATTAAAATTAATAATTTAATAATATTTTAACATTAAGGTCTCTCGGTCTATCCCATTTGATAAAGCTTGCATAGCTTAAAAAAAGTTTGCATAGTTAAAAAAAAACCTAAATAAGAAAACAATCTGAATTTCCTTTGCATAATGAAACATCAATTCCCCATACAAAGGTACCCAAGCCACTCTCACGCAAACATCCATCCAGCTTATCACAAGTGGCGGAGATTTGAATATTTTTATCTAGTTGTTTTAAAATATTAATGGTGTTTGAAGCATTAAGAGAATTATGGACACCCTTGTTTTTGTTCAACGAATTTGCATGTTTGAGGGTAGTGGGAATGTGCTAGTACAGTGTTTGCATGCGGACGGATCAAAGAGATGCATTATAGCAATGTATTCGCTACCACGTAAATAAATAATGGCGAGCATTGTTTTTGTAGAGTCGATAGAGTCGCGTCTCTATAGCGATGGTGACTTTCCTCTATTCGTAATTATTAAAGTGTTCTCTATGAAATACAATGCTAGAATTCTAATCTATTCTAGATTCTCTCTGAAAGTAGCTAGTTTTAAGACACTCCGTTGAGTGGCGAACTCTACGCCGCGCTTTTGCTCTGTTGCCAGAGTGAAGAAAATGAAAATATTTCATCCTCTCCGAGTGGAAACCGAACCCACAATTCGTCGCGTTTACAGGCACCTGTGTTGCCACGACGGTCCACTTGATACTTTTTTTACTAATATATTTTATACTATAGATTTATTTCTATTTAATGTGTTGAAAAAAAAGTTGCCATACATAATTCAACTTGTTACTTTCACATAATATATTTAAGAACACTTCGATGACGTCACAACATATTGGTGAACAAGTACAAGTTCTTGTAAGAGTTCCTACCAGATTTTAATTAATTTCATTACCATATTAATAAATATGAGATATTTAAAATACATATGGGAAAAGTTTATTGAAATAACACAAAATATATGAATGACTAAAGAATTAATGAAAAAAAATAATATTTTATATAACCTACTATCGCTACTTTGGGCAGGCGGAAACCAGAATACGGCATACTGATTTTGACAGTTACAATTTTCACAAACAACACAGTACAACATTGATTACAAAACACGGCCGCGCAAATGGAAGCTCTACAAGACGCTCGGTTAAAAGATCAATAAAGTGATATAGGGACAATATATCTAGCGATAGTGGATGTCTGCCCATAATATTCTTTGGGGTGCATCTCATTTGGCTTAAGAACCTGCCTTTGTCAACAAAGTTGGGGAAGGAAAAATCAATAGCCACAACGGCAGGCCTCGATCAGGGCTCGCTTGTTTAACGGAACTCGTGTTTCAATTTGAATATTATCAATTTTTAACTAATAATTCTAATTATCAAGGTCTTTTTTTAATATTTTACAAAATTATGAACAGCTGACGTAAGTTCCAGTTAGAAACACTTATTTGTGGTTTAACTAATACATTTATCTGATGCCTATTTTTTTTTTGTTTTATGTAGAATGGACCTATTGATAGAAAGTCAAAAATACTATGTCTATGTTTTGAGCTATGTTAACTATCGAGTACCGTAGTATAACGCCGCGATATGTCATCCAAGGCCAAGGAAATATTTATATATCTATATTACAAATATTAATTAACTTTTTTATTATTATTCGAAATCATGACATAACGTACAAAATACCTTTGAGCGGAAAAAGAAAACTGAATTGAGTGAATTAATGTCTGTGGAGCCTATTGAAGGTTCTTTAGTATGAGATATAGAGAAAAAAAAATATTTTTTTTTTAACCAATCAATCAACGTGGATATTTTATTTCTATCAAAAGAATCTAGAATGATCAAATCTAGAATCTTTTATATGACACCACATATTAAGAGTATCTACTTATAAATACAATAATTTCCGAGACAATTCTATTTTATATGGACTTTTAATTTAAAATTAATATTTAAATCGTCGAATGAACACGTCCATACCACCGGTTCAGAAGGCAGTTAGTTCTGCTGAGAGGAGCTGATAAAAAACTCAACAGTTGTTCTTTCTCAATATTTTCTATATAATATAATAATGGTTGTACTTGCATAAAATTCCTAACAGAGTTGTGTACGTACACGCTTGTAACACGACTATATATAGTATAGTAATGTAAAGGTCATGGTAATATTCCCTTAAAACATTCCAACACGATCACAGGAAATGCCCACTTTTTCTACATGTATGTTTTTTTAAGCATACATTTTTTTTTATAATAAACAAAGAGTATATGAAGAAATAAAAGTGAGGTAGCTGAATAAGAAATAAAAGAGTTTATTCATTTTTCGTGGACATTAATGAGAATAGCGTTTTGTAAATAATTGCAGACATACCAAGTGGTATGAACCAACAACTATCGCATGCAACAAAAACCTTGCTTTTTTATTACAACAAATGTTTTTTTATGGTATCTAATCTAGACTAGACAATTAAAGAATATTTTTTTTATAATACACGTTAAAATGATTAATTACTTGAGTGCAGACTGAATATTAAGTTTATAATAATTGTATGATGGCATTTAAAGTACAGTATCTTTACGTATTTTCATATAAATGTGTCTATAAATTTGACATTCTTTCTTTACATTTACATCACATTAATTACAAGCGTAAAATGTGAAAGAAATTTAAAAGCTTCTATTAATAAGAATAGCATAATTTTTCCTTGATCTCATAAAACGGCAAAGCGCAGTGTTGACTTTCGCCACTCAACACGAATAGTCTTGAGATTTGAGAGAGAAATAGTGAACGGAATGTCCTAACACTTGGACCTAGTGTCTCTCTGGATCCGGAATATAGTGTGAATCACATTCTTAGTTAGAAAATATAAAATAATAATAAAAAATATAATAATAGATTCACTATCTTGTCATTGCTTTTTGGTGTACATAACAACATTTATTATATAAAGCTTTTTATAAGCTTTTTAGTACAGTTTTAAATTATTTTTTTTTTATGTTTTAATATATTTTGAAGAATGTATTTACACTAGAAAATAAATAACTTATTGAACCTATTAATCAAAATAAAAAAAGCAAGTCACCGGAAGCCGCTGGATGCATACCGCGCAGGAAGATCCAATGCGGAAGCCTATATATGGTAAGAGTCATAAGGCTGGTATGATTACTACAGTAAATAGTTCTAAGTTCGACTCTTATAACACTTTACGTAATTTTATAGTTATATACTTACTTATCAATATATTAATTGAGTGCAAATTAAGCACCGCACTCTATCTAACGAATTCGAGAAACACTTAGAAATATAAAATTATAAGTGAGACGTAAACATTTGCAATAACAAGGTATTATTGCAATAGGTTGACATAACCAACACTAGTCATATTATAGTTATATATACCTCATTGATATGTGAATTGTATAAACGATTAGTTGACAAACTGACATAAATCTTGTCTACATTTACATAAATGTTAGCTTTAATATTAATAATAGATGTATTTAATTATAATGATGATAAAGTCATAGAGTGGGAGTGGGGGAGCTTTTAACTATGAATGAGCTATCGTTATGGGTTCGATTCCCAATCCCATATTAGGGGAAATTTTAATTTTTTCTCTTGGCTCTGGTAAAACATAGGTGGCGAAGAGATTTTCCAGATAGTACAGAATTTGAAGAGAACAGAAGAACTCGGTATTTTTCTGCTTACTTGCATGTAGTATATGTGGGATATAAGCTGAAGGTACAAAGTATGTGTATATGCGGAATTAAATTTGAACACAGGTTTTCTTTTATAAGCTAATTAAATAAGGTATTAATTACTTAGATACATTCTTCATAATTACGAAAATAACCAAATTAAATAACTATTAAGATCGTCGTAGTGCCTCACTGAGGAACAACTTCCTCACTCAACTAAGTTTGTAACTACAGTTTTCCTTGGACTACTCTACTAAAAGCGGATAAAAACGTTATGCTAAAAATTTCAACATAATTTAATTTTTTTTGAATTTTAAATATTGTATATAAAAAAGCATTTTAATTCCAAGTATACAATGCTATGAAAACCTTCTTAGTTAACAGTGTGAAAAAATAAAAAAAAGTGAACAGAGTATTCCATCACTAGCTTCTATTAGCCTGCTCTACAAAACGCGAGGGATCTACAAAAAAAAAACATGGACATTAACAAAGATTTTTCATTAACAAACTCTCCTAAAAGAAAACGCTCGCCGAATTTAAATCGTACTTGCTTTATTACGTCGATATGTAAATTTTGTACAGCGTCACTACCCTTATAAAGACCCTGTTTGAATTGAAAATTTAGCCGAACGAGAGAAAGCTTCATTCAGGCAGTACCGCCACGTCTTTCAGGCAACTCGCTGCTCTTAACGTCCGTGATATAAAACAAAGGATATATATACATGTAATTATTGAATTCTAATCAATATCGGCATAGTAATTTGATGTATTTAATTTTCCGTATACTCTACTGTGTCGTGTCACGTGGTACGGTGATCTGTCAAAATGTGACAGAGATAGCGAATCAACGTAAGGGGGAGGCATCGCGTGTAAGAACGTAAGTAAACAAAGCATTGCCCAGTAGATAAGGCACTTTGATGTGACATATACCTTTGTGTGGTTATTTAAATAGGGATATATGTACGTGCGATTGTTAATTTTGTTATCATGTAGTGAGTAGTGGGTTCAATTCCCATTTGAAAATTATTTCTGTATTGAATTTAAGGCTTTTAAGAATTAAGTTAACTTAGAAGAATGCAAGTGTAAATATTTCGATAAGAAAATGTTAACAAAACTTGTTTTCTTTAATAGTAGAGTTCAAGGGAATCGAAAAGAAGGGTTGGCTTGAAGCTTTATTACACACTTTTTTAAACTGTACTTATTATTTAATATAATTGCTGTGCAAATGATTTCATACTTCATACTTCTTGAAGCAATTATATATGTTGCTTAAGAGTTTTTTTTGCACCTTAGGGTAATAATGTATGATATTAGTTTTAATTAACTTAATACCATTAGAACGCTAATTAATAGAATTTAAGTGTGTTATTACTTTAAAAAATAATATAACATATTACTATTGTAATACAAGATAGTTAAGTATAATAGCAGTTTTGTCTATATATTTAGTTTATTTAGCTTCACGCTGTATTCCTCATATAGCAGGGTAAGCAGGGGAAACCTTAGGTAGATGAAACCTAGTTTTAAGACAGTTTCCGCCTTTCGAGGCATTGCATGTTGAGTAGCGGCACTCAACGCCGCGCTTACCATGTTACCAGAGCGAAGAAAATGAAAACAGTTCATTCTCTCCGAGTGGGAATCGAACCCACAAACCGCCGTGTTTACAGGCAGACCAGACAGGTCCTTCAGTTATTACTTTGTATTTATTTTGATCCAGATCAAGAATGTCTCTACCTCTCAAAACTCTTAGCGTTTAGTTGAACAGAGCTACGAGAGAATCAAAATCTAATAAATAACATAATAATAGTATTCATGATCACTCAAAAGTGAATTAGAACCAAATGCACAAATAATGTTTAATCATTAATTTTACAACCCTTCGGTAAGTTGGTAGAATGTTCGTGTTATTTAAATACCGCTAAAATATTTTTAATTTAGTCGCTTTAGAAAAATATTTTGGTGCTCTAATATATAATATTGAAGTCAATGTACATGTTGCGTTAATATTTATAAAAAAACATATAACTGGTGTGTAATGGCTTAAAACTATTATGAATTAAACAATTTTTTTTTTCATGTTTACACTGTATTTCATGTAAAGTCCTAGGCCTATCCTAGGCATAGGAAATCTAGTGTTAAGACACTGTTTCCTGCCTGTTATTGGGTAAAGCAATAGTTTCACAACGTTGTATTTTGAGTGGTGGAAGTCAATGCCACACTTTATTTTGTTGCCAGAGTCAGCAAATGAAAATATTTAGTTACCCTGAATAAAATCTCACAATGATACATTTATTCAAATAAATATATATTTTTAGCTAGCTAGCTAGCTACACAATATAATGAAATGAAATAAAAAAATAATCTCTATCTACCAGTATCGTGTGAACTCTCTCTACATGAAATTCGTCGTCAAATATTTTTACAAACCTTTTTAAAAAAATGTTTAAGTAATTGATAAGTATTACTACGTACAATTCTCATACATATACAAAAGCATATACACTTAAAATCGCAAGCAATGGCAACTTCAATCGATGACCACTCTATCTTAGCAGCATGCAGCCCTCTAGCCTCAGGGCGACGATTATCATAACAAGGCACCATTACGCACCTCTGGTACAGGCATTGCTTAGCAAAATTACTTACGAACCTCGAAAAAAAACTTTACAACCTTATCTCAAAGTTATAGAGTCGAAAATTTGTTGGATATTAAGTTTGGTAACTATTTTCAAGGGTAGCCACCTCTTTTGTTACATAGAAAACTAAAATTTGACAGAAGAACGCTTCGTTTGTCAAATGCCATCGATTATGAATGGTGAAGTTGGCAGCCCGAGGCTAATTTAGGGGTTCGAAGTTAGGTATTTTTCATCACTAACTAGATAACAAGTGGTTTTAAATTGGAATCTACATAATAATGCGAGGAGGGTGTCTAATAAAGTTGCGAGGGCGACGCTGTCAGACGAGGCATGCTCATACGCAATTACTTTTCAATGTAGCGTCTCTATTAGTTTAATTTTGTTTAAATTAAATAAGCTACTATAGTAGAGCTGGTTCTTACTAACAAAACGTAACTAACGTATTTCTACTGTACATATATTATTATTCAGATTTTGTTTTTGATTTCATTTAATAAAATGTTACAAATCTTTATTATGTAATAAAATTATATCTTTTTAAAATATATTTGATTATGTATTTTATTTTGAATAAAGAATAGAGATCAAGTTAATAAATCTTAGTTAGTAGGTTTTTGCAATTTCACACATTTTAAATGGAACTATTTTAACTGGATTTAACATTTTAGGAAAGTTACTTCTCTAGAAATGTTAGTCCATTAAAATTATTTCATTTAAAATGACATCAACTTCGCCCAACAGCAGCATCCACCACCCAAATGCCTCATCTTTACATACATGAAAAATTATCAAAGTACTAAAACTTTATTATTTTATGTTATTATTCCACTAGACCAGCAAAACGTATTTCATAAAAGAATAATAACTATAACACAGCACATTCATACATACACCTAAAGACATACTATGTACACACAATCATACATACATAAACATAAAAAGCCTCTTAAAATAATCACGAAGAGAATCTACAATTTCGCTGATGCATCCCATTTTTCCTATTAAAACACAGCCACGGGATGGACGTTTAAAAAAACAAAATAACATCGAGCTACTCTAGCGTGATGGAAGCGCGTGTTACAAATTATCAATATCCCATGATAAAATAAACAGTTCAGCTTGTTTGTCGGTTGTTTTTAAACAAAACTTGGTTCGATTTAACTCACAGTCGGGTAGGTTTTAGGGTCTCTTCCCTTTAGTGTTGCCAGCAGCTAAGAATGCACCAAAAAATCTATTTTAGTATATACATAAATTATGTTAGAGAATTGAATTTTCTTTGATTTTATATATATATATATATATATATATATATATATATATATATATATATATATATATATATATATATATATATATATATATATATATATATATATATATATATATATATATATATATATATAGTTAATAAATCTTAGTTAGTAGGTATATATATATATATATATATATATATATATATATTATGATTTTATTTATATACATATCTTGAAAATAATATCTGTTCTAGAAGCTATTAACCCTGAAGTCTAATTTTAAGTTACGTCAAAAAAATGTTTTAAAGAATTAATAAAAATCAAATATACTAACTACAAAAAGGTGAAGGTGAAAAACCACGCTATCTTACCATATTTGGAAAATGAAGCCGTGACCACGTCAGGTACAGTAACATTAAGCTGCTGAATCACTATAGCGTTACTTACAGTGTTACCATAAGAAAAATCTAGTATATTATCATATTATATCCTTAACGTAGTCAGGTCTTAAGGAAGTCTCGTTAATAACTCAGCATACTCGTACACATTTTCAAAATCAATGGACTTGGCAAGGTACATTGAAGGTAGAGAGCCAAATGGGTTAGATGCTAATTGTAGAGTCAGTCAGCGTTGAATTGTTTTACAATGACTTAAATGACGTATAAATAACATGTTTCTATCTAACTGACGATCTATCTTTGCTTTACGCAGGTATCAATATTTATTTGTAATATATCTCTATGTATAGATATATGGAGAACCCACCAAGTTAATACAATCCATTTTATATAGTCCATGATGTGGACGCATCTTACTATATCTACCAGATTTTTTTTTACCATGAATTCACAAAAAAAATTAATACTCATAGTATGGTAAAATAAAAAAAAATTAAAAGTATAGGTCGCCTTTCGTAATGCACATTCTCTAACAATATCGGAATAACAAAACATATACGTAAATCTATCAATTGAACCACAATCATCATAGTCTGTGTTAATAATTAAAAAAAAATGAAAACATTATATAAAAAATATAAATAAGAACGAAAATCTACAAACGTAATCTAAAAAATGGAAACGGGTTTATGTAGGGCATAAAAAAATAAAAATAAAAAATTTCTCTAGCAGAGCGTGGTTTCGATCCACGGACCTCTGGGTTATGGGCCCAGCACGCTTCCACTGCGCCACTCTGCTCTGTGCCCTAGTGACGAAATAGTCAGCCATATTACTCATGGCCATACAAACTGCTTAGTCATATTATTTTATGATATCATATTGTTGTAAAAATATTTTACCGTAAACATAATATATATTTTTAGAAACTCTTGTAATTTGAGCATTAGATACTTTAAAATAAAGACTAGTTAAAGTACAAGTAAATGACTGTTAAAAAGCGATTTGTCATTCCCGTTATCTTATCACAACAATGTGAATCTGTAAATTTATACTATATACACATAAATAAAATTGGAGTGTCTATTTGTGATTTCAAAACATCTGAGTTTTTCTAAAGCATATAGTAAAAAATCTGTCTGTCTGTGTTTCCGTCAGTCTCAAACTGCTGAACCGACTTTTCATTGTAAGATAGAGGGGGTTCTATACAAGCGTAGTCCAGAACCTCCAGCAGTTAAATGCAGGTGACTCTTCCTCCTGGAATTCCAGCGGAATCGAGATTCACTCGGGAAAAACAGCCTTACCAGTGTGTACCTACAACGCAGACTAACCCTTCACTAGCTAGCCATTACAATACGCGAATATATACAACAATTTTTAAAAAAAGAAAAAAAATTTACAAGATTTTTTTTTTTATAATTTGGTAGAGAATATGTTTTTCTAGGAGTATATTTTAAATTACACTTGAAGACTTATTAAACATATAATACACAGAATTGTTCCGAATTTCTATGAAGATATATTATAATATATTCTTTATTACATTGAAAAAAAAGTATGTAACAAAAAGAAATATATATATATATATATATATATATATATATATATATATATATATATATATATATATATATATATATATATATATATATATATATATATATATATATATATATATATATATATATATATAGAAATAACTATATATTTTATTTTATATATAAAGGAAAATCATAAAAAATTTAACACTATAACATTAAATCAAGTGTAAATTCACAATCAGTACTGAATGCCACCAACTAACAATAAAACAAGTATCGCCCTCGGCTATCACTAGCCGATTGTAATACCCACATACACTCGTGCTCTATTAAAATATTTCATTCATTTCAAGTAAGTGCCTTTTGCAAATTGAAGTTGAAGTTGTTTAACTAAATATGCTCTTGACCTCACAAATGTAAGGGTTATAATGAGATTCACTTTTTTGTATAGATTCGTTTTTTATAAATTTCCGCTACTCAAATTATCATTTGTATAGGAATTTCTAAGTAGCTCAATAAGAACGTATGGCATAATTGGCTGGAGCGATTAGACAGTATTCAAGAGGATTAGGTTCGAATCTCGATAATTTCGTCTAAATGAAAAGCCTTCAAGTACCTTGATTAGAGACATAGCCTCTAATATAGTAATATTTAAATATATTAATTTCAATTTCTTAGCATTTGTTGATCAAAGTTATAGACTAGCTAACTATAAATGCTATGTTTGATGTACAATGAAGAGTAAATGCGTAAAATATATTAAAAAAATGGTCTACGCTATGATAACAGTTTAAAAAACATATAAGTTTTAAATTACCATTTATATAAGTATTTATATGGAGCATTAAATAAATATCACTCTTAACTGATATATTCGAGACCATTGTAGTGAAGTGGTACATCATCTTAATATAAACATGATTCTGAGTTCAATCTCTTCTCAGGAAAATGAAGTATTTTAATTTACGTAAAGAAAATTTAAATACTTCAAATTAAGAATTAAAATACTTTTAATTTAAATACTACTAATTTAAAATAATATATATATATATATATATATATATATATATATATATATATATATATATATATATATATATATATATATATATATATATATATATATATATATATATATATATATATATAATTTCCTTGCTCTGATTAGATATAACGCGACATTAGGTTCCGCTACTCAACGCGCTCAATACTCTCCTTAATTTTTTTTACATTTTTCCTTCCAATTCCTTGCTCTACTTTCTTTATTCTTAAGCCCAAGTACTACACGACAAGCTTAGATAACTTTTCTCTACATAAATGAAATAAATATGAATATATCGTCAACTAATGATACAATTAGCAAGTATGGTATATCATTGCAGTAGGGTCAGGCACCTCGGGGGCCCTGTGGACAGCAATCAAATGGTACAAAGACCCCCCGCAGACACCCCGTAACGTTCTTTATGGTGTTAGAATAGTTAATCTCACTAGGGGTGTCGTTTTATTGCCTTCTACTTATTTGGATGTAAGAAAGCCGATTTGTTCTGATCATTGCATTAGTGTTAATGAAAATTTGGATATTTGGAAAAGAGTCACTGTAAGCTTAAATGCCATAGCTTTTTTACTATGAAGCGTAGTAAATAGAGAGAAAAATGGGCAAAATATTATATTCTTAATATAAAATTTTCCCCATTTTTCTTAATTGTATTGAAGTAATAAGTCTTACCTGAGTACCACCAATCACCAACCATTCGTATACGATCAAATGCTGTCTTACTGCGTCATAACTACTTTATATTACGATAGTTAGCAACTTTTATAAAATAATAAAATATAAATAGCATCACGTTAGTCCTGCAAATAGCAGGGTAGACTAAGTGAACCTGGTGTTAAGACACTCCGTTCCCCGCTTTCCGCTATATTTGGAGACATTCCATGTTGAGTGATGGAGATTAACGCCGCGCTTACTTAACAAATATTAGTTTATCTGACGTTTCACACAACGAACAATTAATTTTTTTTTTAAATTAGAAGATGTTTAAAACGAAAAAGAAATAGACTCTCACCAATTTTGTTTTTTATTATTTAATACTTTTATTATTAATTATTTAAATAGTTCAATAAAATTTAAGAAAATATTGTAAAGTAAATTATTTAATTTTTAAATTAGCATTCAGCAACAGCTTCCAAGTCAAAAGTTACTTTTAAAAATATAAAAAATAAATGTCTCTACAAAAAAATCATAACAATAGTGAGGGGCACGTAACGTTCGCGTCATAAACCAAAATTAAAACTATTCGATACATTACTCGAGTACAATAAAACCATTCCGCTATACTAAATACTCTACATTAAGGTGTAGTTAGTCAAATGACGTAGTGGAAGTCAATCCCATCCCTAGTTGATGAAACAACGAGTGGAAATTTGAATTCTTTTCCTTTGCTTATAAGGTTGAAGTTTCTTTAATACTTTTGGCGGTAGAGACCTTTTAAAATGTAGAGACAACTATAAAAATCTTTATGAATGGGGTTGTCGTGACGACGCTGCCCTACTTTAATAAATTATTTTGGTAATTTTGCGAATTGTTTTGTAAAAACCTTTTGTCTGTAATATTAGTATAAATATGGCTGGCCTGTTAAAATTATAATGAATGTTTGTAGACATTTACTTGAAGGTTTCAAAACTCAATTCAAAAATATCTTAAAATAATTTATATTAGGAATATTTAAACATATCAAACCGTAAACGTACTGTTAGTTCGATTTCCACTCGAGGAGACAAATTATTTTCATTTTATGTTTTTTCCCATCAGCCCAATCAACTATATGCTAAAACATAAGAATGAATAATATTTTACGAAAACCAAATATTATAATTTAAATTAATATATATATATATATATATATATATATATATATATATATATATATATATATATATATATATATATATATATATATATATATATATATATATATATACAAAAATAAAAGTTAACACAATCTAAGGGCGTTACAAATATACATTTTGTGCCATCATTCATAAAATAATAGTCGTCGTCAAAAGGGACGCTTAACAAATGATAGAGCGCGTTCCTATTGTGAAATCCTTTATTGTTTTGCTTTTGCTTGGTAGCCAACAGATTTTTTTCTATACAGTTTTTGTGATGAGTCCATCGATGTACATGGTCTAGCTGGTTGTTGGGACACGTGATACTTGTTAAAATATAATTTGACCAGCTATTGCCAGTGGCTTTGCTCGTGTGGAACTTGATAAGTATTTACAAATTAACCTAAAATACATAATACATTATACTAAAATATATTAAGTTGAAAACCTTTAAGAAAAAGTAAACCTTCAACCCCTATTTCATCCCTTGTTAAGTAATATTTATTAAGTTGTTCCCCTTAAGTTCCCCGTAAGTGTATCCCTTGTGAAGTTATATATATTTTTAAACGTGTATTTAATTATTTTAAAACATTAGACTAAATATAAAATTTAGTATTGATCAGATCAAAATGCTTTCAAGCTTAATTTCATCCCATATTAATTTCATACCGTATATTTCCAAAATACCTAAAACACGAATTTATCTATTTTATGTCAAAAACCGAAATACTTTGCCATTTTTACTTTCATAATGACGTACTTTCATACATATTATCATTCTCTATATTGACTCCTTAGAGGTGGAATTTTAAAATCCTTTCTTAGTGGGTGCCTATATAACAAAGTGAATATACAGTCCGTTCATGTGTAGTGTAAGTAGATACTATATCTAGTAGGTAAGTTCGATAGTAAGAAAGAATCTACTGTCAAGATATTCCATTCTCCATTTTTTTTTTAATTTGTAACGTTTTGTATTGATTGGCGTAACTAACGCTGCACTCTGTCTTACCAGAACGGGGAAATGAGGGTCAGTCACATTGCCACAGTCACTCACAACTGATGCTGCTTAACGCGTATGCTGCTTCATTCTTTATTTTGTGTACTTGTAGATCTTCTATATCTTCATCACACTCCTGTGCTGTTGTGCAAATATAAAGTTTTTTCTTTTTAATTTTTCAATATAAATTTACAAATAAATAAATTTAGCACATACAGAAGCTATCGTGGCACAGTAGACTAACGTTTGTAGGCACGATGGCTACATAACGATAGGTTCTATACACACTCAATGGAAATAATTATTTGTACTCGCCCTGGCCCTGGAGAGTAAAAAAAAGTACTTACTAAAAATGACCCAAACCCAAATCTAATGCAACTACATCTACCACTTAAAATCTGAAATAACATCACAATAACACAAATTAATTAATTAATAACCAAATTAAAAAAAGGCACCCATATTTTCTAACCCTAAATTGCCACATGACACATTAATAGTTCAGCTTTCATTTATCTTATGTTTTAACGCTTGCGTGTCGCGTTTTGTTTCGCCAAACGTTCTTGATACGGATCTGCCACGCGTCCTTTTATACGACTACTATTATACTATTCTATACTAGTGGGCAGTGGGTTCGATTCCGAGGGTAGTACACTCCCAGGGCAGGCACGTGCACTTCATTATTTTCGCGCCGAAATGTTCCAACATCGTTTTGTTAGGAGATTAGGCGTGATGGACGTATTTAATGGTACTTTTATTTTTGTTATTACCGAATTGGGTGTGATGTGTATGTGTGTGTGTGTGAACTGGTAGTATAGTCTCATTGTGGAAGCAATATTTTTTATTTACATAAATTAACTTGTAATATATATTTTTTTGATAACTCATATCTAAGTATTAATAACAAAATCTCTATCTATTGTTTTTTTTTTCTAGTTTTTATCTCACATAACTTAGAATATTTAAATTGTCCTTTCATAATTACATGCGACAAAATATGTATGTGCTTCATTACGTATGAGTTTATATTAGTGAAAAGTATTATTTATGAATTATTTCACTATTCATTTATTATATATGCTTCCATAAAATAAATATTAGGTTTTTGATACTAAAATTGTTTAATTTTTTAAGTCACCGTTTTCTGGTTTTTTGCCAAACATCATTACATGCTGATGCGGAAACCAACTCCACGCTTCATACAAAGTTGAAGAAACATCTACAATAATAATTACTCAGCCAGACCCGATACCTTACTAACGTAATAATATGACTTTTCAACAAAAAAAAAAACGTTACATTCATTTAAAACAAAGTTTCCAACACGTCGTCATATCAATAGCTTATTTCTCCCCAATATTAATCACCCTTACACACAAATATTGGAGCACAGTGGAACCGAGCATTGTGCTAGTGGGCGGTACCGGCGATATTTATTATTTTTGTCACCATTGTATGCGAGTGGATTATAGCGGGTATTTAGATGAAATTGAGGATAACGCACGCTAATCTCGATTCTCGGTCCTTTGTATCGATATCGATTTTTTTTGCACCATGTTATGTTACACGCTTTTGTATGGTTAAGGTCTTTTTGTGGATATGGTCAATGCGTAGGCGCATTGTTTGTATTAATGTTACGTATTTCTGTGTGGCATCATTTTCTTTTATAGCGCTTATTTTTTTTTGTGAGTAATTTATTGTTCACACATATAAATTTAAATTTGCCCATTGCCTAAACATTACTTTACAAATAAAAAATTAAGTCACCAAACCAACCAAAGAAAGTTGAACTGAAAAATGCTTATTCATACATACACAAATTATGGGTATGTAAGTATGTATGTTAATTTAATATTAGTTTAATATGAATTGACGTCTCTGTACACAGTTTACATACTATGGGACATATATTTAATGAATTATTTCTCTATTCGCCATAAAGTATAACATAAATTACCTTACTACTATCAAACGACAATATACTACGCATTCTAAACAAAACACGTGTTATGAGGTAATATTGCATCATGCTTTATTAACAGATCTATTGACTTGTAGTAATCCAATATGATTACTAAAGTAAAGAAAAATTTATTATTATTATTATTAGAACACAAACACACAGATCGTATCTTTTGTAAGGTTTTTTTTAACATTATGTAGTAAATTCTTTAAAAATGTTCATTCATTCAAAAATGTTCAACTGTACTTAAGACTAGAATTACATTAGAGACAACATTTCAATTTTTAATTATATTTTTTTTTGTATAAGTTTAGTTGAAATGTACTAATAGAGTTTAATATATATATATATATATATAGACTTATATATATATATATATATATATATATATATATATATATATATATATATATATATATATATATATATATAAATTATTATATTAATTACGATACAGCATTACCGCCAATGTGGTGAACATGACCGCTTAGATCGCTGTAGTTGTAATCATAATATTTTTTTAGCTTCACGCTTATCCCGTATCTAACACGGCAGGCAGAGGGAACTTATTGTTAAGACACTTCGTTTCTCACTTTTGACATATAAAAATCTCCGTATATTACATTGGCTTTGCTTAGCTGTGTTCATGATTCTTGTATACACACACTCAAATCACTAATCACTTAACTTATTACATTCTGATTTTTACAATTAAATAATAATTTTTGATGGATAAAGAATTTATAGATTTTATTGAAGACCATCGTGGTGCAGAGGTCAACGTCTGCCCGTAAACGCGAAGGTTTGTGGGTTCGATTCCCACTCGGGGGAATGAAAATAAAAATTATTTATTGTCTTCGCTCTGGTAATGCCTCGAAAAGTTCTTACGATTCCTACGATTCAATGCCATGTACGGGATACAGCGTGAAGTTATAATAATAATAACAATAAAAATCATTTATACATGCTGAATTAGATCAAGGCCCTTAGCCGTCTTAGATGATGATAAAAATCTTGCTTTTTTTTTTCTTTCTTGAAAATGTCATCAAGATTGGTTCTACCAGCGCGAGCGGTAAGAAGTTCAATTATTAAAAAGCTATATTTTATCTATAAGCTATATTTTAGATATTTTTTATTTTGTCGCGTTACGTTTTCATAACATTTGCCTACGTTCATAATTTGATTGCATGTCCTAAAATTTGTTCAATGAAAGTAGTTATATCAGTGTTTTTGTTCTAAACATTTAACATGTGATAACAATATAGTTTTACACTGATTAAATAAAGAGTATGGAAAATTTTATTTCATTTTCTCTTGACATTGTCAAGAGTCGAAGAAAAATAACCTCGTTCTGGTCAAAAGAATTAAAGCATTCGATTCTGCCCTCCAACTTGCAAAGGTAATTTCATATATGAAACATGACTTAGGTAAGGGCTAATATTGCCCATTAGAACATATTACACTCATATTATTCAATATAACACATAGTTCCCAATAACCAAACTAAACTTAACAACAGTACATTAGCACCACACTACAGTGTGGTGCTAACCCTTGAAACGCTGCCTCGGGTCACGGCGACCCTTCACTCCACTTTATCTGATCGGTGAATATCTGAAGAAATATATTTGCTGAATTCGCTTCGACTATTATTTTCATAAATAACGTGCCTATTAAGCCCGTCCTATACAGGATTTGGGTGTGAAAGGCCTTTATATTTTTTCTTATAATACAAAAATTATATATTAAAGCGCAATTTATTTACAATAATCATTGAGATCTTTAAAAGTTTGTATCTAAAATGTAAATACAATAGTTTGTTATAAAAAGCTGAGCTTTTTGCTAACCAGAATTACTTGAACCACTACTGAGTATGTTAATGATAACGTGGGGAGGTCAGCAGTAGCTAATTTTATGCGTTTGTTATGCATTCGAGATTGATATTATAATATTTGTTTAAATAAAATTTAATTACATAACATTAGATTCCGCCATCAACTCTTGTCCAAAACTCTTTATTGGCGTAGAAAACTAAGGGCTAAAATGATATAGATTTTGTTTAATGAAATCTCACGTAATGCCATGCCTAAGTAGTGTAAATATAAAAAGCTTTTACCGTTTTCTGTTAGCAACCAGCATGTTTTAATATATCGGTAATATATATTTAATATATCTATTGTTCTATTTACATATATTATGTATTTAATAATACAATGATATATACAACTTTCCGTGTTACTAATAACTAAAGCTCTTGAGTTTCGTACAAAAATATTGAAGAATACAAAAACTATTAAAATATTTAAAGTTGTGTAACAAGTACAGTGGGTCCCACTTTGAGCACAGTAAGTATTATATAAGTAACATATACAGCCATCAATTTCATTTTTATATAGCCGATATGTACAGTAATACTACTAAACTATAATCGCTACCAACAATATTTAATTATACTCCACATCATCATTGATAGTGTGATAAAAGCTATACCTACTTTATTAATACTATTTTCAGAAAATATAATTTAAGCTTCGTATAAGTTTCATATTATTGAGAAAATATTCTTAAATAGCAAAAAAATCATTATTCCCTAGATTGTTTTGAAAAAGGCCGCCCTACGAGGGCCGCATCGGGCGAGGGCAATCAATACGGGTAACGCTCGACCAGAATACTAAACAGGTACCGACCGTCGCGACTCCCTGCACTGTCTTTGTATTCTATGTTGTAATTATATACATATATTTTTTTTTTTCAAAATATCAACTTCCAGCCCCTGCAATTTGTAATTTTTTGAAAGTATAGATCAATTTGTTCTTACTATATTTTAAAGCTTACAACGAATAGTAGAACTGCTTCTAGTTACAAAAAAATATTTTAATTATAACCTTTTTTTTTAATTTAAGAGAATATTCTATTATTTAGGAAATTTAGAAACGGAACGGATATTGAAACGTTTATCAGTTGGACGCGATCTTTAATGTCAACAGATAACCCGTTTGCGCCAACACAAACATCGGCGCAAACAATGAAGCACTCATCCTGAGAGCCAATCCAATCATCTCAAACAGTAACTATCTGAGATAACAATACTCGAACAACCCTTGAGAATACGGCCAAATCAACTTAACGTTTCATTCCGAAAACGCCCTTGTTGACTTTTGACGTTACTACATTGGCAATGTTATCTTAGTTTACTTAATCAGCAGTGGAACGCAACCGATTCGTTGTGTGGTCTCAGGGGCCCCTTAACCGGTTAACTGGCCCCAAAACGGGGCTCCCCATCGTGGGTCAAAAGGGGTTTTCCTTCATAATCTCGATGCGAAAGGAAAATATTCCTTATCTTTTTAATTATGGCCCAGTGACGGTTCCGCTACGTCATCTGTTTTAATTTTCGCCCCGCCCCGAGGGACACTGATAGCAAATACGATATTATGAGGACGTTAAGATTAATTCTGTTGCTTAATATTGTCATTAGAAGTACATAATACCTCCGACACTTAGTTAATTGCCTTAACTACTATACTATAGCTGTGACTTCATATCTTTTAAGTAATAAAAAACTTTATAAAATAATTTTATAAATATAAACTTTTCCAATAATTAAACACTTGATAATTATAGTTTTCTTTGAAATATAATATAATAAAAACAATAGAAAGCACAATTCAGTCCGCATAACACTAGAGGTATTCAATAAATTAAACGATAGGCCTATACATGGCGTATAAATGATTTTTAAATAAATGCTTTTTCCGCAGCTTTTACCCGCATGGCCTCAAAGGTAAATAACTGAAAGTTATGGATAACATATGATATATTTGCGATCTGACTGCAGGTATAGTAGGTAATATCACATGATGCCTAGAAGGAGGAAGGCTACTCTTCCATTTGTGATCTAATTACCACGTTTTTTTTAAAGTCCAACTTGTCATTTTTGAGCCTATCACGTTCAGACATACTATTCAGATATTTAGTAGTAATAATGATATATTTAGTCGTATATAATGTGACTTTTTTTAGATTTAATTTTAATACTATTCTAAGTCCAGGTACAATTCTAGATTAAGGTCTAACACTATGGAAAGTATAACATTGAACACCAGTATATGTTAAATGCTCAATTTGCAAAATGCTCTATGTACATATTAACAATATGATTACAATAAAAAATGTGTGAATCATAAATTTTCAACTATACTTAAATAATTGTACCATAAAAAATTCATATTTTCTTAATGCATCCTTAACTCGTTAAAATAAAACAAATTGTAGCAATTTATTTGCCATCTATGTCCCATATCTCCACAGCCGACCAATATGACGGTGCCAGGATACCCTAAAATTTGGTGTCAAACTACATCCCATCTGTCACTGCGTGTCGCTCTAAAACTTAATAAGCGATCCGTCACCATAAAATAACCATTAAAAAGCCGTCGGACGCTTTTAAAAATACATCAAGAAATAAAATCGCGAGTTAATTACCTAGAGACTTCGCGGATCCGATTTCACTGGGGCTGGGGTGAGTGTTATCTTGCGGAACTCTAAAAACACCCCTTACACATATTGTGTACATAACAGAAAAAATTGTATCAAAATTACGCTACTATAGCTTATTTCGAATATGGCTGAAAAAAGATGAATGTTACAAACTCAAGTTCCCGTTTGGCAATAACTTATTTTTTTAGCTTCACACTGCGTCCCTCTCGTAGCAGAGTAGGCAGAAGGAACCGTAGGGAGAAAGAAGGTTAAGACACTCCGTTCCCCACTTTCCGCCTGTCGAGGCATTGCTATCGCGCTTTGCCTTGTTGCCAGAGCGAAAAAAATGAAAACAAAACCCAGAAACCGTCGTGTTTACAGATAGACGCTGTGCGTCTACGCAACGTCAATCCTTAAAATCAAGATTACGAAACAAAAATTATATAAATATAACTTTTTCCTCTGAACAGAAATCGAACCCACACAATCAACTTAATAGTTAAACGCTAATAGTTAAAACCACTACACGATGGTAACCCATCTCCATCATCTACTGTAATGCACAAAAATAAAAAAAAACGTCATCATAATCGAAATCCAAATCAACAACAGTCCTATCTATTATATTTACGCTTAAACACTTCAACTTTGATATATATGCAAATATCGAGTATCACATCGTATAGCAGGTAGGCATGTTCCTCCCTACAGAGGACGGTTGAGTGAATCCTAACGAATCACCCCTCCTATAGCCTATGCAGGTATTGTACGCAGAACACGCTATTTACTTACGACCTATAAGGACGATTTTCAAATTTGCGACCGAGGGAGGCTAGCAGGTCCAATGGCAGCGATTGAAGGGTTGGAATTTAATTGTTAATTACCTTCTTGTCTACACTGTATAGGACGAATTGGGTTTCGCCTTTGGTTTGTTTATGGGTTTGATGAAATATTAATTTATGGTTTTATCTTTTATTATAGCTGATTAATATTAATATATAGAGCTGATAAATTAATTGAGACTTAAATCTTGAATATATAATCTTCATTAAGTATTATAAGCACATTACCATTGCATATCAAGTGCATTTTAAACTAAACACTATTTAAATTTACATTACTTGAAAGCTGTTACTTCAAATAAATATATATATACAAGCTATATTTACATGATTCTATAATTTATTTTCATTTTTACTAGAAAAAAGAACCTAAAAGCTAATTAATGTTTTAATAAAATAAATTCTTCAAAAACTTTATGGCATATCAGACTTCTCACAGATATATTTATAATAATTTTCAGCGCACTTCGAAAATGTCTAAAAAATGAAATATAAACTTCATAAAAAATACTATTTTATTAAACAAATATATGAAATTATTAAAATTATTTCGCTAGATCAACAAAAACCAAACAAAATCATCTAAAATAACATATCACTGTATCCGTTTAAATCCATAACTCCCTCAAGCGTTACAATAATCAAAAGCTTCGTCCTCTTATTTTAAATATTTCGCATTTATAAGTCCCACGTGGTGCGACGTGTTAGAATGGGGCCCTAGAGACAGCACAGTTAAAAGCTCAGTCACGGGCTTAGCGTATGAATAGCATAAGGTATTTCTTTTTGCTTAAAATATTTTGAATAATTTTTTTTCCACAATTTTGTTTCACCCTGAATGTCAAATATAGAAAGATAGGCAGAAATAAGGTAAGAGAGAGGTCCCGCCCTAGCTGACATATACATTGCGTATTGAGAGGTGAAAGTCAACGCCGCTCTACGTCTTACCGGGGTCTGGTGAAAATTAAAATAATTACCCAAAACCATCACACACCATTCTCCCATACCACAATCGTACTTTACAGAAAGTCACAAGTCTGACTACGCCACGATAGAGGACATAGTGTTAAGTCACTATCTTTCGCTGTCTATATTTTTAAAAAAAGACGGATAGTGTAGTATCATTAGTGTCTCATAAGCATTACCCACAATTAATAGAGATCATTTTTTTATAACTAACACCAAAGATAAAGTCAAAAACAGAATTGATAGCTAAAACATACATGTCGTAAGAGTCATCAATATGGGAGATGATATGGCAAGCTATGACGACAGCAACAAGGTAATTCGATAGGGTTTAGCTCGTCGTATGGGGAATTAGACTACACAGTTGCTTGCCTACTTTTAGTTATTTAGTCCAGGAACTGTCTTAGGACTCGTACTGTTACTTAGCCAACGTTCTACGTTTTTGTTAAAATCAAACTGTTGTTGTAATAATTTTTTATACTTGTATTCCATATTTTACACAGACCTGTCATCAAAAAGAGATTATACCCGCATTTCTCGGCAAGGTGAGGCGATATATGAATAAAACTTGTCATAAGTACAGTATGTGTTTAGGCAATATAATTGATAAATCAAAAATCAATACAAATTTTCCGTTTAATATGTATGTGACATAGCTGTAATAAAAACCGACGTTCAAATAAAACAAGTGAATCTCCACAATTATTTTAGACGACAAACAACCGGCAAACCAAACGAACAACAAAAATAGAATGATAATCGAATTATGCATCTCATTATCGCCCGTTTTAAATTAAGGGACGGAATCGGCCCTCTACATTGGTGGATAACAGCTTCCTTGTTAGCAAACTGTGTACGAGACTGTGATTTTTATTTAAAGAAGGTATTATCACCCTCGGTGATGCCAAACAAGTTTTAACTTAATATCTATTAGAATTAAGTTGAATTTCAAACTTCAAATCAAAAGTAAATACAACAAAATACAAATATTTCAGTTCGCGGTGAACCAAAACGCAGAATGTTTTTAGTAAAACGCGTCAGCTTGTATGATAGGATTTGTATGAAGTATGAACTAATCTCCCTCCTCTGATAACTCAATAACGTCGCGTAACGACGCCTTTGATGCTTCCCCACAAGGTGTCGCAATCCTAATTGTAGATAAAAAGATATCTCTAATTTTAGGGATAGGGCATAGATTGGTTTCATACACTCATGGAAGCGGAAAATAAGCGAACATATCAAATAATAGGGGAAATATGTACATATATGATAATATTATGATATAGATATATCTATATATGTACATGTGTTACATTACTTGTGTTACTTTCAAAAGACTATTTGTGAAACAATTTATTCAGAATATATTGACTTAGTATGTATTTCAATAAATATCGACTAAACGAATTTAATGTAATAATATTTAATAGAAAAAATATTTAATATTACATAAAAAATTAACGGAATCGTACCTGTAACCTCTTCACTATACAAAAACCCATCAAACAAACAACACACACACACACACACACACACACACACACACACACACACACACATACACTTAATCTAAAATGTATAGTTACATCATAATCATCACATTGCTATCTAAAAAACGTGATATAATCGTATTATAACATCATCTGTCCATCACGGGGTGTGAACAAATTGCAAAATTAAAACTCCCAGGACGATTTAAAATCAGTGGGCATTGAAGATTTTAATACGGGGACGTGTCAATGCGGTCACCCCTTACAATTTTATGCAGATACTATAGGATGGTATAGGTTTTTTTTTTATTTAGCATCATATATTTTTTTATGATTTTAACATACTCGTATATATAATTTAGTGTTTCTATTATATATTTTTCACCTATTTAGAGATAAATCTAAACTAAAGATGGCATCTTATTGTGATATAACATAGTACTATAACTAATAGAATATTAAAAACAAGCTTGAATTAATTGATTTTTTTAATAATTTCTATTAAACTAAAGCTACACTATGTGTGGAGCTTTAAATTTTTAAAGTCCACTAGTATTTGACAGCGATATATGGAAATGAGCTTCAGTAATGAAAATGAAAAGCTCTTTAGTGCTAGCTTTTATAAGCGAAAACATTATTGGCATAGTACTACTAGATACATAATAATACCATTTTTGAAACTCGCTTCATTTATTATTTATATACTCTATATTAGTTACAATTAAAAAAAAGATACTCATACTCTCCCTGCAACAATATATGTATATATATTAAGATAGTTATACACATAAAAAAAATTAAACCAAAAGGTTATTTAACCTGACTAATATAAAGCTGATATATCGGCTTTTTCTCATTGGGATCAGATAAAATATTTTTTAATATTATATACAAAAATTATATTCTCAGATTCATATACATCTTTCAAATAAAATTGGCTTATAATCTTATAAGACAAACAAGTATCGAGGTAAATGATTTCTACATATATAAATATAAAATTCTTTATCGATTCATTGTTTATATATATTAAGTATAATAGTAGGTGTGTAATGGAACTTAAATACAAATGATTATTATAAATAAAATATATAAAAAGTAATTCTGCATTAGACACTAATTATTATATTCCTTCCTTCCTCCATAAGATTCTCACACAGCATTGTTTGCAACCAACGATAAAAATTGCATCAAATCAAATTCTATATTCAAATAGGCTATTACAAGCACTTTCGAATCGTCAATTAACACAAGTGTCAGTATTGTCAGTCCTACTAGAAGCTACCACCAGCTCGGAGGGCAGTTCTGCTGAGAAGAGCTGGCGATAAAGTCAACAGTTGCTCTTGTTAATATTAATTTACAATATATTTACAACTGTGGTTGGCCTCCCGAATGAGCATCAACAGTACATCAACCGAGAACCAAACCAATGATATTCACAATACAAACACAGCATATCCATCATGCTTTAATATCTAAGTGGCTAAGAGAAAGATGCGTTACGTCAGTGTCAGTAATAGAGAATGAAGAGAGCGTTGATTGGTCACAGCAATAAAACGCAGAGTAAAAAAGTTCCAGCTACGCATCATTCGAGCGTAGCCGATTACATTCTCTATGGTGATCTGTTTTGGTTCTTTTCATAGCACTGTTTATTCAATTATATGGCTAGTACTGTGTAGGCACAGCGGTTAAAACGTCTGACTGTAACCGAGACGGTCGTGGGTTCGATTCATACTCGGGGAGAATTAATTATTTTCGTTTTCCTCGCTATGGTTATAGGAGAAAGTGTTAGTTAGTTTAACTGGAAGCGTTGAACGTAAAAAAAACATATACTAAAGATATATTGTTTTATGTTCTCGTACTTCTTGGGTCTAGTTGGACAAAGTTTCTTAACTACATTTTCTCTATCTAATCTACATTGTAATATACGTAAAAAAATACATATAAATTATCATTTGAATTTAAACTCCTTCAATGTAAAGCAAAGACAATAGTCGGCTTCTATATATGTGTATGTATGTTTGTCTCAATAATTATACAGCATAAATTACGTTTATAACTCACGGCGCACGTCAGATTGCACACAGAGTTATCTGCTAGTAACTATATATATATAAACTACTCAGCTAGTGAGATATGCTAAGTAATTAGATCTTAGACAAATACGTACGTAAATGAATTTATTTTATTCAACTTCACACTCTTTCTAGTCCCCGGTTGGGGGTTCGATTCTCGCTCGACGAACGGAGTGTATTAACACTAGGAAAAATAAAATAAATAAATTTTGATGTTCATATATTCATAGGTTCACGCCATTTCCGACATATAGCAGGGTAGGCAGAGGGAACCTAGTGTTGAGACACTGCTTTTTGTACTTGTTTATTGCCAAATTTTTATTGTGTGTTGAAATGGTAATAATTTAGTAATTTTTTCGCAAAAACGTAATATTATGGCGGAAGTTTAGTGGAGATAATGGCTAATAAGGAATAAAATTGTATTAAAAATAAATATTGCGACTTTATTGTATTTGAATATTGTATATTTATCTATTGTCTATACTTAATGTAGATGGTAAAAAAAACATATACATAGCATAGTTGGGACAGTGCTTGACTGTTTATGAAATGGTTTTGGATTCTAATCCAAATTTGGGGAAAACACTATTTCAATACATATAACAAAAAGATAATGTAACAATGTTGTATAAGCTATATTACTGCAAAGTTTCTCTGAATCGAAATTCGGTCAGAATTTTTCACGTTAAACCGGAACAAACATACAAACATTCTTACAAACTTTCATATATATAGCAATAGTAGGTTTTCTCATCCATATATACATACATGCATATATATACATATATATATGTAAGAAAATGTCAATTTTCCTAACCTCGCTAAGGTTTAGGGCTAATGACGTTATTATAATGTAAGCAAGCGATAGCATCGCGCTATAATATACACGTTGTGTAATTGCCGTCCGAGTAAGTGGACTATTTAGTATTAAATATATGTTTGCTTGGCTGTAATAATTCTATTAATATAAATTTAATTTATTTCTATGTTTTATTTTGTATAAACGGTATATTTGTGGTCTTGAAGGGGACCTAACCTCACCACAACCTTATCACAACCTTACTTACTTACTTATTCTGTAACCTTACTTACTTTCTATAAACGAACAAATTAAATAGTATACTAATTGAAGTGTTTCGTCAAATCTAATCTTCAATTCCCTTTTTTATATAAAAAGCAAAATTTTGTTACATTTTAAAGCACACTACCAGCAGGCAGGTATACAGTTCTTTAAATCTGATAAGAAAATTATAGTCAAAATATATAAATAAAAAAGCAAGCGCTCTTATAATAGAGATAAATATTTGAAACCGCACCCATCTCATACTAAACAAAATGTGACGACAAAACCGTAGCAATACCTAATATTCAAGTAAAATAACGAGTGGAACGAAATTAGTAATATTTTTAATAACGCGTGAACGCGTACTGTAGATGTTATCTTTTTTCTTTTGAATAATTAACAATGTACATACCGACATACATATATTATATATACTTATATTAGAGGTATACTTTCGTCTAAATACAATTTCGCTTACAAAACCTTGGCCTAATAGACCGCCTTTGATACAATCTCAGTGCTACTTATTATTTAATTTATAGCGTATGAATTTTTTATACTTAACCGTTAATAAACTTAGTATTTCCTACAAAGGAATTACATTTTTAAGTAGCTGTAAAATAATAATAATGTAATATTCTTGTTGTATTGTAAGTGTTCTGAGTAACTTAAGTGGCATCAATTTTTATTCATCATTGTTTTCAAGTAAATCATTCAGCATGGTAGGCTATCTAGTCTAGCTAGTAGTAGGTAGTGTAGGTAGTGTAGGTAGAGTAGGTAGTAGAGGTAGTGTAGGTAGTGTAGTTTGTGTAGGTAGTGTATGTAGTGTAGGTTGTGTAGGTAGTGTAGCTTGTGTAGGTAGTGTAGGTAGAATAGGTAGTGTACGTAGAGTAGGTAGTGTAGGTAGTGTACGTAGAGTAGGTAGTGTAGGTAGTGTACGTAGAGTAGGTAGTGTAGGTAGTGTACGTAGAGTAGGTAGTGTAGGTAGTGTACGTAGAAAAGACCTAATGGTAAGCCACACCGTTCTCCACTCTCCACCCAAATTGGAGTGTGAAATACCCATTGAATGATGCAATTCAACGCTGCGTTTTGTCTTTCTTCAGTGGGAATATGTTAATAAGCTACTCCCCTCAAATGGGAATCGAACCCACAATGGGAATCGAACCGTCTTTATTCTTATAAGTCGCTGTCATATTGCGCCACGACGGCCTCAGTTGATTTAGTAATTACTTAGTTCACTTGTAAATTGTTAAAACATACAATACTTACATATAAGTAGTAGTACTCGTAAAATAATATTTCAGTAGATCTTACTGTGTAGATAAAACGAGGAACGGAGTGTCTTAATACTAGACTCCCATTGCCTATCCTATTTCATATATAGAAGAAAAAAGGTAAATAAAATCATGGTTTAAAGTGAAGGTTACAAGTTCAAGTCCCGTTTGAATGAATATTTATATCTATAGTATAAACACGATGTTGGAATTGGCGGAAAGCGCAGGCCGGAGTTCTTATTCTAATAATATATCAATAATTAAAAAAAATCTAAAACGCAGTGAAATCCACGTTAAAATACTAGTATTAATCATAAATCAGCACAGTTATCGAGTCTGTTGGATCACATCGTGTGCAATATGAACTCCCGGAGAGAAAGTGTAGGGTGCATCCGTTGAATATGTATGAGGGGGTACAGTGGGGGTACAGTGGGGTACCTAGGGCAGTAGGGGGTTCAGGGGTGGCGTGTAAATGGAAATTTCAAATAAAAACGCCTCAAATATTAACATGAGCTGGATTCGTGTTTTTCCGCGTTTTGTGTCAGGACGGAACACGTGTGATAACAAAATGAAAATTCGTGTGCGGAATTATTCTAAATTACTTGTACTGTTGGAATGTGAAAAATTGAATTTCCGTTATACATTTTTTATGAACTAATAATCTAGAATATGTCGCTAAGTTGTCAGTCATCATAAAGTCTATTCTTAGAGACAAATAAATGATAGCTTAGTGGTCAGAGCGCTTGGGCGGTTGCCATGAGGCGCTGGTTCAAATCCCGCTGCGTATAAATTTCTTCTAATTTTTTTTAAATGTTTTCCGGTACAAATTGAAACATACAATTTTAAACACTCTCAAGTCAGCATTGTTTTTGTTAATTATTTATTTCCTGTCAATTAACTCTGAATCGAAATGAAACTAAAGAAAATTTTAACACTACCTACTGTAATAATGCCTGTGGGCCTACAACATACTATATTAAATAAATATCTTATATATGTACATAAAATATACTAAATCATTTTATATAGAAATTATATCTACAAACACAAATAAAATAGCAATTCATATATTCTCAAACAAACCCTAATTACAGCTGGTTGCGGCGGAAGTGCGTCATGCGGTGACGTCATGACCGGAAGTGGCCGGCCCGGAACCGGAAACCATAGCGCCATCTTACCCGAGGTAAATGACCTATACTGTTAGTATCTATTTATTTAGTGTTTAGTGCGTTTAGTTTTGATTTTCGAAACTTTTTGTAAAGTATTTAAGGTAAGAGTAAAATAAAAAAAATATTATTCATTAGCTTAGCATGCCAAGTAGAGTGATTCAACTCTACAGAATAAAAATTTATAATAAATTTATAACATTTTTTGCTTTGGTTATTATTGAATTTCTTAGTTTTGAACTACCTAGTACTTAATCAACAAAAAAAAATCATAGTAAACAGAACTTATCACTATTTACTGTACTTAATATTTAAACAACGATACTCTTCAAAACCAACTCATATGTATGAATATATATGCATGTTCTATGGTCTATTCAAATATCTGTCTGTTAAAAACCAAGCTATTTTCCAGCTATTTAGTTTTATTAAATAAAAAGCACTTTATTACTCTACATCACTACAATTTCAGTATATAATATAAGTCCAAGATAACATCAACAAAATGGAAAATTTATATTTCAAATACAAGGATAATATGAAACTCTCCTGTTCTGTACCCTCTAACGCGAGATTAAGAATTATTATGGCTTATCTTAGCTCTAGTTGACAACTCGACGGCTATTCCCCATAATATCTACGAAATGCTTAAACATCCTTAAAATATGGAACATAAAGTTTACTTTGCATTTAGAAGACGTATGACTGAACCAAAGTGGGAAAATCATTTCCTATTCGAAGGAGACAAGTGATATTTATATATACGAGTGGGAACGAGACAGGAGGAAAATCAGGCTTCTTCGGCAAAATTCATTTCTAGTGAAAATTTATTACGAAGCGTTGAGGTACTTCAAATTAATTACACTAAATTTTGCTTTAATTTCGCCCCATTGTTAGGGATGATTTTGAGATGTCGCCGAATCGGTTTTTATTGGTGCTAAGGATTTATGACGGTTCAACACCACACCAGGAATCTCTTGGAAATTAGTTTTTGCGTGTAATTTCTGTGCTTAATATACGTAGCCGTCTAGAAATTATGGTGACAGAGTTGGGATATATCAAATGTATGGCCATTTGCCAGTTATGCTTAAATACCACTATTTTTTAGGGATTTTTTGTCTATATTTCCAGAAATTAATATTTTTGTTTAGTAAATATAGAGTGGTGTGATCTACATCTGGCATCATCATCTACATCATGTTGGTATCAAATGAACACGTTCTCTAAAAGAGAAATATTTATAAACGTATAATATACGTACTATATTTACTGTATTACATACAAATTAAAATATTTATATTAATATACATATAAGGAAGCACATATAACAACCAAAAAGTGAGCACATAGATATATACTGGTATGAGTATATACATAAAATATATGCAAATGAACGCGAAAAGCTGTTAATAACGAGTAAACAGGCGAGCATCTTAGAAAATGTCTTGGCGATAGGATTAAACGGCTTGCGTGAAGGGCGGTGGAAATAACCCTTTAAAATACTATCATTAAGGAGGGTGGACTAAATATCGCTTAGTATCTGCGAATCATCTTATTTGGAGATGGAGATGGAGATGTTTCAAGATAAATAGAGTCACGTTTTAGTCGAATAGTTCAAGGCTGGTCGGAATTATTATAATTAATATTGTAAATTAATTTAATAATGTGTTGAACGATTTTTTTGTAATCTGGTATGAAAACGTAATATCTGTGAAATTTATTACAATTTAAAAAAAATATATAGGTATACACATCCTTCTCGAATCAAGTTCTAAAGGAAATCCTTTGAATGGAGTCCTACGTTTGTGCAAGTGGAAAGGTCCCGAGAGACCATCTCTCATTTACTTATCCATTGCTATCGAACACTCCCTATACACTTATTCATTCACTCGGTATATAAAATATCGTACATTATATTATATACATTAATAATGCCACATGAATGCTGCAGTTGGGAACTGGATGTCAGTTAGAGTGATAGAGGATGTTTTCGATAAAATTAAGTGCTAATTAAAGCAAAAAAACTAAATATTAATTTCAGCCAATATATTTTTTGAGTAAACTGAATATGATTAGCGTAATGATTTATTTTTTTTTATATTATTAAAATGCCTTAATTTCGTCCATCCTGTCTAATATAATATGAGATTTGATGTTAAAAGTTATTTTAAAATATTTTTTTTGGTTTACATAGTTCACATAGTCTCTACATTTTAATATACTTTACTTTATTTTATATCATTAGATTTTTTATTTTTTCTAATTAAAATAATGTTTATAAACAGTAATATATTCTAGTTATTACTAGAATATATTGTATATGTATATACATATGCTTCCAATCCAGTATGCCCTATATACCAAATGGGTCTTCGGAAGAGGTCATCATGTAATTAAGAGTCCCTGAAGCAATCAAACTTGGACCGTTCAGTGATTGGCTGGCGGAGATCAAAGAGCGGGTGTCAAATGGAATATTTTAGGAAGGCCTTTTGAACTCCATAGAGAGCAGTAAAGATGTTTTTTCAATGTGTTTTTGTTTATGTAGAGACAAATATTATTTATTTTTTATATTATTTTAACGGAAACTTATGAATCTGTAATATATTATAATGTATAGATATAAGTAAAAATAGTGAATTGTCACTATATTTTATTGATTATTTGAAATGTCTTTCCCTGTTATGCCTCCATAAACACGTTGCTTTTGGCAAACTAGATGATATTAATATACATATCATACTATATATATATATATATATATATATATATATATATATATATATATATATATATATATATATATATATATATATATATATATATATATATATATATACGTAGAGATTCTCGAGGCACGTTACTACAAAGCAACGTGCCTCGAGAATCTCTGACGCAAAGACATTTTGTAATATCTTGCTCGAGATAAAGCGACGCAGGATATTACAAAATGTCTTTGCGTCAGAGATTCTCGAGGCACGTTGCTTTGTAGTCATGCCTCTGTGAAGGAGAGATGGAGAAGCTACTTTAAGGAGCTGCTGAACACTCAGCAGTCTTGTAGTCTTCCTCCTGAATTATCTCCTAACCTCGGACTTGTTGCTCCAATAACCCGTGACGAAACTCGTAATTGTCTTCGACGCATGAAGAACGGAAAAGCGGTAGGACCTGACGACATCCCGATCGAGGCGTGGAAATCGTTGGGCTCTCTTGGTGTGCTTATACTTACTGACCTGTTTAACCATATCTTGAATACTGGAAAGATGCCACATCAGTGGCGGCAAAGCTTTATTATCCCTATTTACAAAGGAAGGGGCAGTGTTCAAGATTGCGGTAGTTATAGGGGCATTAAGATTATGAGCCACACCATGAAGCTCTTGGAGCGCATGATCGGCCTCAGGCTCCGCCAAGAATGTACTGTCTCTGAGTCTCAGTATGGGTTTCAACCAGGATCAGGCACTATGGACGCCATTTTTTGCCCTCAGAACTTTGATGGAGGCTTACAGGGAAAAAAGGAGAGCTCTGCATGTGGCCTTTTTGGACCTGCAGAAGGCCTTTGACTGTGTGCCACGTCAGTGTATCTGGTGGGCATTGCGATCCAAGGGGATCCCTGAAGCCTATATTGAGGTTATCAGAGATATGTACAACGACTCCACTTCAGTGGTTAGGACCGCTGTTGGCGACACCAAGCCCTTCCCGATTACAGTAGGGGTTCACCAGGGCTCAGCTTTTAGTCCGTTCTTATTCAATATAGTGCTGGATACTGTCTCGGCTCACATCCAATGCCAGCCTCCGTGGCTGATGATGTATGCCGATGACATAGTACTCATCGACGAGAACCGACTGATGCTGGAGCGTAAAGTGAACGCCTGGAAGGGTGCGCTTGAGAACGGTGGTCTCAAACTGAATGTGTCGAAGACCGAGTACATTGCTTTGCAGGAACCCGGACTCGAGCACCATCCATATCGGGCCTGAGCCAGCCGTTAAGTCGGAGAAGTTCAGGTACCTTGGAGCCGTTATGCATGAGTCTGGAGGCATCGACCATGACATCCATGCCCGTATAAACGCTGCCTGGGCCAAATGGCGGGAGGTCACTGGTGTGGTCTGCAATAGCAGAATACCGCCCAAGCTCAAGGGACTGATATACAAGAGCATTATCCGACCAGTTCTTATATACGGCAGCGAATGTTGGCCAACATTATCTCGGCACACTCAGGAGCTTCACGTCACGGAGATGAAGATGCTGAGATGGATGTGTGACGTTACGCGGTCCGACCGCATACGCAACACATTCATTCGAGGTAGTCTTGGGGTCCGTGACGTAGCGGATAAGCTCCAAGAGCGTCGCCTGAGATGGTATGGCCATGTTATGCGCCAGTCTGAGAAACTATGTCGGAAGGAAGTGCCTTGACATGTCTGTCCCTGGAGTTAGACCACCCGGACGCCCAAGGAAGCGATGGCTGGATGTCGTGACACAAGACATGAGAGCCAATAGATTGTCCACTGAGGATGTTAAAGACCGTGCAAAGTGGAGTAGGCTTAGTCGGAAGGCAGACCCTGGCAAAACCGGGACTAATGCCAAGAAAAAGAAGAAGATATATATATATATATATATATATATATATATATATATATATATATATATATATATATATATATATATATATATATATATATATATATATATATATATATATATATATATATATATATATATATATATATATGTGTGTGTGTGTGTGTTTCTTTGTATATTATTTACCTAATTAGAACTCTAAATTAATTATTATATATATATATATATATATATATATATATATATATATATATTATATATATATATATATATATATATATATATATATATATATATATATATGTGTGTGTGTGTTTCTTTGTATATTATTTTACCTAATTATAACTCTAAATTAAGGTATAAAGTATCCACCACGAATCGTGGCGATCGTGGAACCAGTCAGATGCAAATCTTCCCACTAGACTAAACAGCAATTCTTTTCTAATATTTTTTATTATTTAGTCAATATATTTATAATTGTACTATATATATATTATTCAAATAATTCAAATTAAATAATGAAAGAAAGAGAGAAATAATTGAAGCTATTAAATTAACAAGTAAAAAAGAATAATCAATAAAATTTATATGACAAGATCATTAGCTATGAGCCTCGATACGTGTAGGCTTGCAACCTAGGGGACTAGTCATACTGAATGGGATCTTATCGTAATTACATGCGGTAGATACAGATTCGAATTTCGATTGAGGACGTTTATTTTTATGATTATTGTAAGTAGTATTTTAATACTATAGTATAGTATTCTGGTTAGACGAATTATATTGCTGGATTTCCGCCCAATTATCCTTGTGAGATGAGATCTTCTTAAGTGGCAGAACTTAGCGCCGCGCTTTGTTTTTTTATCAGAGCGAGATGAAAATTATTCGTTACATCCCACCCATCATCCCCTTTATGTGTAACATGCGTAAGTGACAGGATGCTCTACTTGTACTTACTTATTGCATAACCTGTTTACTATATATGTTTGATAAAAATATACATATATAAAAAAATCTATTTTGATTTTTTTATTTTTTTTGTGTCCTTCCAAATCAATCAGTTTGTAAACATATATTGAGTGACGAAAACTTTCATAAACTGTATCAATCTGTACCGTGTTTTATCTTACATAGAGCAAGAACTTAGGAGCCAGTAGAGTTTTATATAGTATTATATCTCTTAACAGATATCAAACGTACATACAACGATTGATAAATTAATTAGTTGTAACATATTTATATTATTATTAGAACTAAATTTTTATTTGATGTTACTTTTAATTTTCATATTTAAAACTTCTATATTTTCATTATAAGAGGAATTAAGAGGATTATGTTTATTAAGTAAAGTCAGAAATGCTCAAAAGTTTTTTTTTTACAGTACATTTTTAAAGATTAATCTTTACACGCAACATCGATTTATTATTATTATTTTATTTAATACGTGTATAGTATTTATTATGATTTAAGTAATATGTTGTTACGAAATGTACACATAAATTATATAAATAATATATAAACTAATTATTACATATATGCTGTTCTACTCTTTTTAGTTATTTTTTAAAACATTTCAAATAAAAAAAAAACAAGAATTAAAAAATCATTACTATCTATCAAAATTGACTAAGGTTTTTTATCATTAATTGTTTGTTTTCATTGCTTTTGTTTCTATTTTCTAAAGTACCTTTTTAATTATGTGATTTTAGTACTGAAAAGAATTCAGAAGCTTAAGAACTCTACTTTAATTTATAACAAGATTTTCGACAATTAATGCCATTTACAAAGCTAGTTTAAACTGGATAAAAAACCTAATACTGTACTGGTTCAAGCCACAACGAAGAAGTACCTATAAGACTTTACTACACACACATAAATATAAATATATTCATATAAAATACCAAATACAGTTAGTACTGCATCTTGAAACCTAATTACTCGTTATCAAAACAAACATGATAAGACATTAATTAAGAAACGCTAAAAATAACTCGCGATACATATTATTAAAATCTCGATACAACCTGTACCATACGTGATGGACGGACAGCCGATGTATAAGATCAATCTAGAGAACTACTGGCGCGACGAGTTTCTGTCACAGCGCACCACTATGGAATATCTCTTGAAGTGCACACAAAATTAACCCTGAATCTTTGAATGTTAGAGTAAAAAATTGATTGGCAAATTTTTAGGAAGGATATCGTTTATTTTGAGTACGACTCAATAAATTCCTAACTTGGTAGCGAATGTTGGTTGCATTAAAAAATCCGCAGACATTGTCTCTTGGACGCGCTGTTTTTTGTTTTATAGACTGTCATACGACGCAAAATGTATTATAACGACGGATTCTTTGTTCATTTTGTGGCAATGTTTCCTTAAGTGAATTTCGTGTTCGGAACAAAAAGATTACGAATGCATTGAATCGGTGATTTAAAGCTTAAATATTTCAATTAATGCTATTGGATGTTTAGTGTACTGATACCCAGCAGTGAGTTCAAATCTAATGGAATTCAAACCAACTTCAAAACAACTTCAAAACAACGGTTAGCTAGAAGAAATAAAAAAACAGGGTGTCTTGACACTACGTTCTCTCCGTCTACTCAGCTACATCTGAAAACGAATGAAGGTGAGTATGATTGCAGCCTCCTTCCACCATATCCACATTCGAACCTTCCTCCAAACAATCTAATTAACGTAACACAAATATAATTGGAATTCGCTATCCAAAGTCTTACATTGAAAGCAACTTAGTGTCGCTCTGGGGGGCGCTTGGTCCATTGTGATTAAATGCCCAAGCGCATGTTTTACTTAATTAGTCCAAAGACACGCCGCGTTCACACTCCAATGCGCCTAAAAAGGAGATCTCTCGCCCTAAGTGCCTGTGTACAAGTTTTGTTCTGATTCAATATAGATTGTCCTATTTGGTATTGTCTCTACTATTCTTTATATATACTTTCGTTTTTATTTAAATTGTAAAAAATGGTGTGAGTTTTAAATTATAATCGATTATTTTTATATAGTTTTACAACAGTTACTATTTGCGACGTCACTAGTTTTTATTGCAGCCGAGCAGATTCATATTTGTTTTAACATAAACGTAAATTTTGAATTTCTTTATATTTATAGTATCGATGGATAGTGGATGGTATTTTCTGGCAAGCTGAACCGTAGCATTGATATCAGCCGAAATTAAACTTAAGTTGTAAAATAATTTACCAGATATCTTTTAAGCTTACGTAGTTAAATTATTATATGGTTATAAATGTAATTTATTGCATTAATTAAATATTTACCTAATTGTCTGTAACATTTCATATATTACACAGAACAAAAACATCAACAAAATCTACAAAAAAAATGACGTAACAATATGAACAAAAAAAGCTCAGCAAATACAATTCAAGAGCAGTATTACTTCATTCCGAGGTTGGTAGCGACGAGTGCGCAAAAAGGAGAATCGTTGCATTGCGGTCAACGGTAGCATAATAAGATAAAGAAATGAACTTGAAACAAAACGCAGCCTGAAATAAGACGAAAAGGCTTAAGGAGTGACGCGGTGTGGGCTACACATTGTTCGAGAGACCAGGATCGAGGAACAATGGAGGCGATGTTACGCTACATACATAATAATGATATGGCAGATGTGGGAGAATGTAGAGTTTATATTAATAAAATATAGAGTCAATATTTTTTTTATTTTAATAATTATTATGAATATGTTGATTGTATAATCGTTTATTCTGTTATGTGATCAAACATTCGATGTTCTTAAAATAGAGAAAATATAGAATATATTAAAGTATCATTATTTGCTCTTTGACTACCCTCGAAGCGGTAAGAGTGTACAAATTCGAATAAAACATAACATTAAACATGTTTAAGCTTGATATCACTGGCAATGACAGCAAGTAGTTGGAGCAGTGATTGATACTTAAGAAGCCCTTTAAAGCACCGTCGTTTAGAGAACAACGGTAGCGCATCTCAATGAAGGCGACACCTTTGATGTTGTCTTGTAAAGAATTGAATTCATGGTGTAATGATTTATGATCCGGTTGCACAATGATATGTTACTATCATGTAAATTAAATATATATGAATGATTTACCTATGTTAAGTTAGTGGATATAAATAAATAATTGTAAGCAGTTTAAGATGTTCATATTTTAGCGTTTGATTTAATGATTTATGTTATATTTTACATTTAGTCAACTATATATATATATATATATATATATATATATATATATATATATATATCTATATATATATATATATATATATATATATATAAACCTATGTATATAAAACCTTATCAAATATATAGCACAATCCTGTTAATTTTAAGAATAACTTTTGCAATAAAATATTTTTGCTAAATTACAATATTATTTGTTGCAATACATCATGACTCAACAGATAACAATATTTTCTACCATTACAATATAAATAAACAATAAAATCAAATAACACATCCATTCTTATCACATCCACATTAAGGATACTGATAAAAAAAATCATTCGCAATGAAACTGGCCATGTACATCATTGTTGCTTCCGATACGTGCTACCATTTGAGCCACGTTTCTTTTGCAGTTAGTCCTTATACCAATGGAATAAGGTTCAAGTTCTTTTAACCAATACTAATTAATGCTAAGGAATCATATGGGAGACTCTACCATTGATAAACTGACAACCACAAAAACTTTAGCCATCCTGCAAGCTTTTGTATTGTTTGTATTAATTTTTTAAATCGATTTGAAAATTCAATTCTGTTTTAAAATCCTGAGAGTGTATGTTATAATGTAGAGACAGCTTTTTGGCTATTGTCTGTATAAGTAGAGATCATGTGATATGATTTTGAAATGCAGCATTCAGCCTATAAATCATAACTGATATATTCTTTGTTAAATTTTACACGTCTCAGATTTTTCATTTCATTTATTTTTTACACAGACAATTTGTTGATTGGTGGACTACACTGCTGCAATCCTTTGTGTTAGATTGTAAAGATTTTAGTATTAATATTAGTATTTATTCTTTCAATTGGTTTTTTTTTTGCTTGTAACCTGCACGTAGCAGGGTAGGCAGAAGGAGGCTCAAGGGACCTAGTGTTAAGACACTCCGTTCCCCGCTTTCCGCCTTTCGAGGTATTAAGTGTTGAGTTGCGGAACTAAACGCCACGCTTAGCCTTGTTAACAGGGTGAAGAAATATGAAATTATTTCATTCTCTCCGATTGGTAATCGAACCTTCAAACCAGCGCATGAGATTATAGCCTATAATAATATTCATCGTGTAAAGGCTCTCATCGTGTGAAGTGTGATATGATGGTAGTAAGTTCAAAAATTGCCTAGCACTTCATTGTTGGGATCGATTATTCCTTGAATTATTTTAATTATTTCACCAATACGCTTCATACCCTATAACAAGTAAGGTAACTAGAATTAATGTTCTCCAGCTTTCCAGTTCAGTCTGAACTTGAGATATCTCATGTTGAGTGGTGAGCCACAATGCCGCATTTTGTCATTTTAGAGTATAATCAACTTCATTCAAAAACAACATTTTCTTATATAGAAATAGTCTTCAAAAAGTGACTCACCTCGTTAGCGCTATCACATACAGACATACATACATTATAGTATATACGTTGTTATACGAGCGGTACATCACGTGAGGTATTTGGCTCAAATCCACCGGTTTTACATTACAATTGTCGCTCCAACCTGCGCTCGAATATGATGAATCAGTCTATTCAGGAAGAGAATTGCTTTAGATTAATATTCTTGTTATTTTATTAAAGTAAAATTGCATTTTCCCATATGAATTCTGTATTATGATCGTGGCCTTCGTGGCACAGTAATACAGCGTTCGATTTCCGCTTGGTGAAAATGATATTTTTTTACTTGCTCTGGTAACAAGATAAGGGCGATGTTAAGTTCCGCCACTTAGTATGCAATATCTTGAAAGGCGAGGAAAGCATTGTCTTGACCATAGGTTCTTTCTGTCTATCCGGCAATATGCGGGATATAGCTTGATCCTAAAATATCTTTGTCATATTAACATGTGTAACATTAGCAAACAAGGTCGTTGTACCCAAAAAATTGACGACAATACTAGTATAAAACGCGGGACATTTAAAAATTCCTCCAAAGGAATTTTCTCATGAGTGTACATAGAGACGTCGGTACCGCTCTACTTATATAGAGAATTTACTAAACCAGACGTACAGTGTACAACCTAAGTACATTTTACAGTCCGCTTGAAGACTAATATAATACAGTACTATTTCGCTCATTGTACGGTTTGTTTGTCGTGAACTCGACTGTATAGTGTTGACTCTACATGTAGATAAGTAAAAAGTTTTGAAGCTTTAAGCGATAATAAACAAAGCTTTCTTACAAATATAATATTTTTAAAATTAAATAGATTTTCCACCTGAAACACCATGAAAGAGAATTTAGGAAACGCTAATGAGAGAGATTTCCAGCAGCAAAACCAAATTACAAGTTATAGCTTTATCGCTATACTGTTATGACGTTGGTGATAGAGTGCTTACAGGTACGACATAAAACAAACATTAACAACAAAATAAGTAGGTTTTGTATCCCGCATATAGTGTTAAAATATTCTGTTCTTTACTTTCTGTGTTTAGAGACATTGTCTAGTGAATGACGGAAGTCAACACTGCGCTATGTCTTGTTACCCCAGCGAGGAAAACAAAAATAATGCATTCTAAGCAAACGGGTATCGAACCTCTTTAAAAATCTGCTTTCCAAGTTCGATACATTGCGTGGATGTGGCGGAACTCAACGCCGTGCTTTGTCTCATCAGAACAAAAAAAGAAAAATAATTTAAATATAATCACAACCGAGTGGCAAAGGGATCGAGCCAACAAGTATCGCGTATACAGACAGATGTTCTCCTACAGGCTTAAAATATTATTTTCAATATTCCTACTATTACTATAAAAAAGGAATAAATTTTTAACTCTTACAAACATTTACCAAGACCAAGAATCAAACCCACAGTCCACCATCGCTGTCCTTTTATTACACTCGTGACGCTTCGCGGAAGGCGCCTAATGAAGATCTTAATTGGGTGCGCGTGTCGACGCCCTTATCTGAACTAACCCTGTATCGTTGTTTTCCAAGAACTTTGTATGTGTTTTTAAGAAGTATTAATGTAAAATGTAGAAAAGTAGAGAAAAGAAGAAGAGGCTTAAGTATCATATGCTGAATTGAACGCGATAGTCCTGTAGTGGGTTCTTTGTTAAAGAAAATTTGTAATTACAACGTGAGCGTGTTTATTAATATTTTAGAGTCTTTCAAACAGGCTAATAAAATATTGAGTATTTTTTTATTTGCATTCATCGTAGCACAGTGGTACAGTGTTCGACTGTTAACGCGACACTCGTGAGTTCCTCATTTAGCGGAATGTAATATTCTCATTTCTCCCTTCTGTTAAGATGACAATGCACGGCGTTGAGTTCCGCAGCACAAAAAGCCTTGCCCTATAGGTAATGTAGTACTTAAAGAATATACTTTAGTACATAAAATGGCTGTACATAATACTATTTAATTTATAACTTCTATGTTTCTATCTTCTAGACATCTTCAATATAGGACTTAGCTATTTAAAGTAAATAATCTTTACTATGAAATAAAAAAAATTACACTATATAATCTATTAAAAGGACTGTCACTATTTTTCACCATTCCCGGGTTCGAACAAATAAAGTGAAACAAAACATCAATAGAATCGGAAACGTTTTGCATACAAAATTATGTAACGGGCATAAAACAATGCCCTTGCGTTTTAGAGAGATTTATAAGCAATAAAATGGTTTATTATAGGTTATAAGTGTAAATATATCGTATCATAAATAAATGAGACCCTTGTGGCGCAATGGGGCAGTATCTAGCTGTATGGGCGATGGTTGCGGGATCGATACCCACTCGCAGGAATATTTTTTTTTTATTTCTTCGCTCTGGTCCGCGGCGTTCTGTTCCACCGTTCGACTCGCAATATCCTATATCGAGACGGAATGTGGAGAATAGTGTCTTGATACTGTGTGTGTTCTCTCTATAATATTTGTATATCGGATGAAATTACAAAATTATTATGTATTAAAGTAAATAAAACAAAAGTAATTTATTCCGTTCTCCACTCTCCGCCTTTTCAGTTAACCTTGAATACCTTTAAAATGTAACTAAAATCTACATAATATACCTTTAAAATATACATATATACTATATAGATGTATTTATTTTTCTCAAAATCAAAATAGAGCTGCTCAAAGCATCTGAATGTTTGTCCTATATAAGTATATTAGTATATTACTCATCTAAAGTGAATGACACTATAATATTTAACAGTATATGATTAAATATAAAAAGAAATAATATATTTCTAAAGAGATATTGATCACTCGTTTTCTTATCTCTCTCTATTTTAGTACAAAAACCGTGACCTAACCTGAGTATTTAGGTGCACTTGCAGCGACGTACTAAAACAGAATATCGATTACTTTCGCTACTATAATGTAATCCTCCGCCCACTTTTTTTTTCAACATCAGGACAGCAATATAGTTGTCTCGCTTATCCCAATAGTAGGATAGGGTTTATGAGCGGTTGTCCCTCTCGCACCCGATCCGCACCCTGTATGTAAATGATCGTCTCAACGCTAGTGTGTGAGTACCACCCTTGTAAATATACTCTCACACATTGAAACGCGACGTTTGAGGTTCACTACTATGACAGCTATTGTCCTATTTTAAACATAATTTTGACGGTTATCCATAGAATTGCAACCATATAAATAGCTCTTTTTTCTCTTCCATTTTCCTATATTCAAGAGGAGATAACAAAGTGTTAAGACACTCCGTTCTCTGTTTTCAGTTAATTTCAGACGCATTAAGCAGCGGAAACTAGCGCTGCTTTCTCTCTATCTTACAAAAAAAAAAAAAACAAAAATACGTAATCGAACCCACGACCAGAGTTTAAAAAGACACCAATGATGATTCGTAATATGCAAAATTGATGTAAATGATAAAATTTCATTGTATTCAAGCAATTTTGAGTCACGCTACGACAGTTCCTTCATTTTGCTACGTATCCTTAACTGTGACGTCACTTTATGTACCGAATGACACATTTACAGGTCATAACTTACATTATACTGACATTTAGCGTTGCGTGTCAGTCAATTGATTTTATGTCAGTCGCGTCTTCCACTCGTATTTACGTTAGCCAAATCGAATCACAACAGAGCACTGTTTTTCTAATGGGTATATCGCGTGAGGAGGTTATTTTTTTCAGTAATTTTCATTTCATATAATATATTTTTTGCTTATCGTATATCGTTAGGGGTCCGGTCCCGTGGGCTCTGTACGCTGAGTATGTCAGCCGCAATCCGTTACCTTGTATAATGTATTGCTGAGCTTTTTTTACATGGTACAGCTACGCTCATTAAAATGATATAGAAAGCTGTGCTTTTGTTTACTAACTAATACTACTGTACATGGTTTTCTTTGCTTATTTGACTGTATTTACAATAACTTGAATAATCTAGGTAGCGATCTAATGAGTAGATCCTTCAGCACTTGTGACGAAAATTTTCTTCGTTCATTTTCAAGATAACAAACAAAAGTATATTTCGATATTAACCCTAGCGGTTATCAAACCCACTATATAGTAACTTTATCAGGTTATTTTTTTAAATCTAATCATAATATATATATATATATATATATATATATAATATATATATATATATATATATATATATATATATATATATATATATATATATATATATATATATATATATATATATATATATATATATATATATATATATATATATGTATATAGGTATATATGTATATATATATATATATATATATATATATATATATATATATATATATATATATATATATATATATATATATATATATATATATATATATATGTATATATATCAATAGTTCTTTACTGTTAAGAATCCCGAAACAAATGACATCGCGTATTAAAATTCAGAATGCGTTTAGTTTAAAAATAGATGAGCACAATCCAAAGTGTGTTGAAACTAAAAATTTGGGTCCTCTTTTGGGGAATTGACGGTATTTATAATTTACACAGTCAAGACGTGGCCTGTTTGCTTTTGGTACAACATTCATAGTATTATATTATTAAAGACGAGAATCGTAAGGATGCACCGTTTAGAGGAAACGGGTGGAAGTGGAAACAAAATTATTTAACTTATTTACTTCTAAAACCTTTGTTTTTTTTCATTTTTATATATTAGGCTAGGCAAAGTAAATATATATATGTATGTATATATATATATATATATATATATATATATATATATATATATATAGTAGGAGATATACTAATTAAGAGGTACAAACATAGACTAAAGAAATCTTTTAATTTAGTAGTAAAATATAGAATGTAGTGTCTTAACACTAAATTTCTCTGTACAACAATAAATTGTAACGTGATTAAATTGTTTTAGTTGATATTTTAGTAAAAATCTTACTAAATACAATAATTATAAATTTAAATCTAAACTTGTTAAATAAGAACTTGATACTACTAGATAAAAATAAATTATTCTAATAATTATTAACACACAGACTTACCACAATATTCTTCTAAACTTAACCGAATGCGCTGTGTTTTATTTTATTGTCACGCTTTACTACGCACTGGCACGGTAAACAGAGAGAGCCTAGTGGCAAGACACTCCGTTCTACGCTTTCCACCAGAACTCGAGACACTGAGTGGCGAACGTAACTTCGCTCTTTATGCTACCAAAAAAAAATAATGAAACTCATTAATTACTCCAAACGGGAATCGAATCCACAACCGTCGCGTTTACAGTCAGACATTATACCACTGTGGCAGTGGGTATACAAATATCAAATATTATGTAACATTAGAAAATAAATACAAAAAATATATATGAAAAATTGTAAATACATCGGAAATCAGAGAGCCGTCATATGAAATGAGGTGTGGAGCGTTCACGCATAATTTGTCGTGACCCTTTCCAGACGTGCTAAGGACAAGCTTTGAGAGATAAAGCTCCTTAACACGATGCAACGCTACTGTTGTATGCTTGGACTTTAATATAAAACTAAGTACTTAACGATAATTTACATATTATTTGTTCAATTCAATTGTGTTTATTATTTCTATTAACACTTTAGGTATTGTAAGTTTTTTTAAAGAAAACGTATATGTCAAAATTTTAAAGCAGCGGGATTTGATTTGCTGCAAAAGAACGCATGGCTTAGTTGTCAGAGCGCTTGGACGGGTTCCATGAGGCGCGGGTTCAAATCTCGCTCCGTTCGATATGTTTCCTTTAAGTATTTTTTTCTATACCTAGTGTGGATTAAGACTTTCGAAATCATTAAAATATTATAAGTATTGACTGACTGATTATAGCTCTGGTCTGTATGACGTGTTTATAATTTTTTTACGTTTACGTACACTATGTAATTTACACTTATTACAAGTACAAGTACAAGTAGCGTGTTAAAGGACAAAACCGGAAACACCTTTTTTATAAAAATAAAAAATATTCCAATGAGACCCATATACATGTCGAAAAACATAAAAAAGATTATTTTATTTACTTAGCGGTCAAAGCTCGGACGGTATCCAGGAGCGTGGGTTCAAATTCCAGTACGTTCAAATAATTATATAATGTCTTAAAAGAATATCATTGAATATCTTACAAATACAAACAAAACAAAAAACAATTCGAAATTTCAATACACACCACTAGAAAAGCCACCCTCACAAGACTTCTTACAATTTTCCTTTTTGCTATCCTCGTTTATTTAATTGGAGACGTATTTTGATTGGTCCCAGCCATATTTCTATGCATTGCTCGCGACAGATTTCGTTTTTTAGTTTTATTTCCATTATTATTCGTCTCTCATTTTAATGGTAGGTCTAGGTTCGTTACCGGCTGATGTAGAGCTATAGATACTGCCACTAATTGCTCATCGTTCGAGAATTGTAGATATTTGTTTATATTAGATATTATTTTGACTGTGATTGTCCAAGCGTTTTGTTTATTTCTCTTGGCTCTGGCATAATTTGCTACTGGGTATTTAATGATAACCTTTTTGTATATTGAAAAGACGGTTTAAGTATTATTTATTAGAATTTTCAGTATTATTCTAAACAAAAATATTTGAAATAATTTTCATTCGTTCGTAATATATATATATATATATATATATATATATATATATATATATATATATATATATATATATATATATATATATATATATATATATATATATATATATATATATATATAGTTAGAAAATTTGCACTACTCAATAGAAATTTCTTAGAATGATCATTTGGTAAAGGCAAAACAAGTTGTGACAAGCGGATAAGAATTTCTATGTACCTCGATAAGATTGTATATTCAAACGAATTGTAGCATTTGGACGGTATCTAAAAGACGTAGATTCGAATGCTGCTACGTAAAATTTTTATAGGGTTGTTATGTAAATAATAGTTTTAGCAATTGTTACATATATGATAATTTATCCAATACAATCTATATGAATCTTATTTTTTCTTCTAAAAAGGTCTCTATTTTACGAAATATCTTAAGACTTTAAAAATATTATTAGCATAAAGAACAACATTAAATATTCTCAATAACAAAAAACAATGTTTGGAACATTTCAATCGAGTAGCAATTACTCGTCAACGGCGGTACAGTTGAATGGTAAACGCTATATAGACGGATTGACAAAACGGCTGCGCGCGCGCCGATTCTCTTGTACGCAAGATGGCACAACAAATTTCAAGTATTAAGGCCCATTGAAACGTCAGAACATTTGCATTGTGTGTCTGATAATGTAAGTGAAGTTTGAAATCAATATTTTATTCCATTTGGATGTGTTTAAAGAGAGTGTTCAATTAAGAAAAGTATCGGCTAGATTTTTAAATCTGGACGGAAATGTAATTTAAAATATCGTTTTTCTTTATCGGCATGGATCAATATAACAAGGCTTTAAGAATCACATCTAGAATTTTTCACACTATTATTTTTTTATAATATTTGAAATTTTTGTCTACATTTACATTTATGTACATGTGAATACACGCATGTACGTGTTCATCATTTTATACTATATTTTTCTTATGAGGAAATAATATCTAATAAGTATCATCTAAATACATTTGTAAGTTATATATAACTTAACACACAAAAATCAGTGGTAAGAGAGGTAAGGCCTTCGAGAACATAATGTCAAAGATGCTGGAAGAAGTGACCCTCTTGTAAGGAGCATCAAAATCCCTGGAAAGCTTATATGAAGAGGTTGTTTAGAGGGGACGAAGCCAAAGAGATATGTAGGGACCTCTAGATTCTCTCTGACTAACACGCTAGGGATAAAGCGTGAAGCTACACGCAAAAGCTGAATTCCGCCACTCAACAATCAATGATTGGAAATATGGCTAAATGAGTGTCTTGACACTCAATTGTATCGCTCGACCATGATATACAATAAAAACGTGAAATAGCTAACCATTGAAAATAATTTCCACAAAACGTAGAAGCTTTCCTAAAGCTCTATCCAACAATCTGTGTACGGGCAGCGGCGCGGCGCCGGCGGGCTCGCGACCGGAATGCTAATCGCGATTAATCAGATGTTCTGTCTTAACATATTTCATTCATCGGTCACAGTAGAGTGGCTTTGTCTTCTCTATTATATGTACATAACTAAATACCGTCCTGTCACAGTTGCAAAGTAACGTAGTGTATTTTTTCATAGTAGGTTCGAGGTAGAAAATGTTTTGGAAATGTATAAAATTTAAACCTTGCGAGTGCCGAGAGATGCTGTCTAAAAATCGCATCTCTCTTTTTTCTTTTTCTATACTTACAATATTTGAAATTAGTTTTTAATCACAAAAATTCTCGTTATCAATTATAAAGTTCTCATTCTCATTCTCTTCATTATTTTACATAAAGCAGCGTAAGCAAATAGAACATAGTGTCAAAACACTACATTTTCCACTTACCACTTGATGGAACTTTTGTCTTATCACAGAAGGGAAATAATAATTTATTCCCCTGATTAGGGATCGAACTTGATTATCGCGTTTTCATCAGATATTGTCCCACTGAGGCACGAAGGCTTCAACGTGTTATATTATTAAATAAATATTTAACAATATATTATTATAGAAAAAGTAATATCAGTTGTTTGTACGTGACTATGTACGTGTAGTATGTACCATTCATTTTATGACATTTTATTAAATAACCGTATAGAGCAATGACACTAAAGAAATCTGGTTTAACGTTTGTCGTATTTACATGGATTTGATTCTTTATTATTATTTTTAATATTTTATAAGAAAAGAAACTCAGTTTTATTGATGAATATTTGTATGTCGTTTTTAGAGTTAGAGTTATTATTATTGCAGCGTAGACAGAGAGAGTAGTCTCTCTCTGAAACTAGTGTTTCAAGACACTCTGCTCTCAGCTTTCCACCCATTTTATGACTCTATAATCATAATACTTACAGAGCCATGGTGCCATCCACAATATGGATATTTTAAACACTAAAACATACAATTTTTTATATAAAACTTCAAACATTTCCCAATACTTCTATTAATTTAAGCCAAACAAACAGTTCGATAACAAAGTAGGCGAAATAATCACGCACTTTGCTATAACCGTCCCATTGACAGTTATAGCCCATAGTGGAATTTAGGAGACCTCGTGACCTGGTTTAACGGTAATATCCATTATCAGACAGTCTTGCTGATAAATCCTTAACATTTTGTAGGACACTGGGTTCTCTCTGCCTATTAAAAATAAGAAAGAGTGATTCAACACTCTTGAGGCTAAAGCAATATTTAATCCGTGCTACGTGATAGATAGTACTATAATTGACTGTAGAATATATAAAAAAAAAATTAATTATTTAAAACGATCGCACTAAATCTTTAAGACTTACAAAAAACTAGATGGAAAACGAAATATTTTAACACTATGAATATTTTAATATAGTGTTAAAATATTCCTGCTACATGAAGAACGATACTTTTTTTTATATCACATAAAATAAAATAAAAAAACAATCATAAAATAATAACTCATATCATAAGACTATATCACACAAATGCATATATTAGATGTCAGGCACACAACCAGGGCGGTACTGTATCTGGTATACACAATACACTATATAGTTATAGTATAACCAAATTCCAAGCAAATACTCGTGGACTAAGCAGAGCTACGCGCAGGTTCATTAACCCCTCCCACCGCCTCCCATCATAAATACCTATAGTTATTAAATGCACTGTATCGTATTAATATAGTCTGTCTATCGTACTCACAGAGGTCGATTAATGTATAACTGGCATTAATATTGTACGGGTTCGAGTAGGAGATCAGTTTATTAGTGTGTTGAATAAACACTAGATTAATACGAATGACTTAATACGATTGAATTTAGACTTTTACTTAAAAATTAGTTATAAAATAAAATTTTCACTGTCGATCAATATGGTGTTTTATTTAGAATGATATCAAAATTAAAAATGACATCACACAAATATTTAAACTGCTCTTTTTAAGTATTTTTTTCAGAATTAAGTAAAGATTGCTTAGATATGAACAAGTGTAGAGTAATTTATATTTACATTTCTCAACATTTAATTTATATTTACATAACAAAAAATGAACAAGTGGTCCCAGTGGTCAATCTTATTTAAATTGACCACATATTAGAATACCTAACTACCTCAGCCTAGCCTAGCCCGAGTCAAGCCTAGCCTTTATACAAAATTAGAAAGCACTTTGCTCTACATTCCTTAAATAAATAATAAAAATATATATTTATTCTATTTACAGGATCGAAATATGCAAAGTACGAGCCCTTGACACCTACAACACACTACAAGGCCCACTTCAAGACTTCGTTATTCAGAACAATGCCCGTTAAAAGTTGTCACGCACACAGCTGTAAAACGTGTTTACAAACAAGTAATTAGCTTGTGTGGAGCGTACCTAGAGTAAAAACTGCAGCTAGATAAACTTCAAAATCTGTAAATAAAGGCCGTCGTGGCGCAGTGGTATAGCGTCTGTAATCGGGTGTGACTTCGATTCCCATGAGGGGTGAACGGATTATTTTCCTTTTCTATGCTCTAGTTGCATATTAAGCGCGGCGTTGAGTTCCGCCACTTAGCATACAGTGTCGATAGGAGAAAAGCGAAGATTGTTTTAACACTAGGTTCAATCAGGCTATCCTGCTACATGCGGGATACAGCGTGTTGTTGTCATAAAAAAATTAAAGTACCCCATGAATTCTATTTTATATACTTAACATACCGTAGACAGATAGTAACAAAACTACCAGCTCATTATAAGAATGTGTATACGATATTATCAGACGTTTAATAGTAATTTAGGTATTATCGTTGCATTTAATAGTGTTTAAAAAGTGAATTTATACAAATGCAAATTTTATTAGATACCGCAATCATTTATTTATTGAGTCTGCAATATTGATTTGGTAGTGTCGACTGTCGACTAGACTGCTATAGTAAAGTAATGCATTATCAACATGTCTATTGCGATAATATTTACATATGCTTTTGTGCTATATTGTATGCAGATATAGTTAAAATTAGGTAGTTACAAGTTTTTTAATTTATACAAGTACTTTTTAAGTAAATTAAAAAAAAACGTGTTGAAAAGGAGCAATTTCAAATATTAAAAAGAAAATATATTGAAAACAGAGAAATCCTCCTTTATCGCCATGACTGAAAGATATGACTGTCAACGCAATGGTTATAAGTTTGATTCCCACTTGGGGGAGTGAAATATTTTCATAACTTTATGCCATAAAAGCCAAAATGATTCAGATTAATTAAACTAAAATAAAAAAATATGCTCAAAATTGAACCAAAATACTCTGTAACAGACCATCGACAATAGACTGTGGGAGCAGCTCATGTAAAATGCATAAAGTACTTTCGTACGCTGTCTTGATACGCACAGATGTTTCGGTGAAAGCAAATTTTTGTGGCCGTGAAAAGTTCATGCCGCAATTTTAATAGACTCCACTCCCGATGGATCAATAACGATTGTACTAGATCGCCGGTTCAATACCTAGTTGAGGCAAATTGTAATTTTAAATGAACATCTTTCATATAATTATAACATTTAAACGAAATAAAATAAGTACCAAAATACTAAGTTTAGTTATTTATAAAAAAATGTTTATCGAAATTTATTTAAATGCGAAGGACTTAATTATTCTTGTCTAATTTTGTTATATACAGTCAATTGTATTGTTATTGTTAAAGTAAATTTTAATTTCAGGACTGTTTTAGCATATATTCAGTACCTACTTAAATTTGTTTACTTTATATAAGTTACTGTACTTGCGTAGACTTCGTAGTACTTTTTATACTACTTCAAATATTTACTTAAATTTACTGATTTTAATGAAACAAGGAATGAATGAAATAGATCCAAAAATATAACGAAGTACTTATTTAATTAAATAAGAAAGAATGCGGAGTGTTTATATTAGATACCTTCAGCCTTCTCTGCTCTATGTGAGTTAATCGTAAAGATATTTTGTCAAAAAAAAAATATTTTGCAATTTAACATGCACTGTGTAACACATAAGAACATCACTATTTTCATAGACAATGTAGAGACAAATTAGTCCCTATTTGCTTGAGTTATAAATTATACATAATGTTCTCTACACATCAGATTTTATAGCTTTACTATTGAAATTTTATCAGATTTTATAGCATATTGAAAGGCAAAAGTTTCTAAGGGATATATAAAAAATAGAGAACAATGTAAATTAATTATTTCTAACTAAGTGCATCTACTATACCTCCACCCCACTTGTACTGTACTGAATACGTAATGTCATGTTACTTTCCAAAGTTTTCACTACATAGGTACACTTAGATGCAAGAGAAGATATCTTAAATAATCTAGGCTGTATAATCGTTTTGTTAGCCTTTGCTACTATAATATTATGATCTAAACAAATATTTTACTAGTTATTTATTTAATCTTATTTAAATGAAAAATAAACGTTTTGTAAAACTAATTTCTCTTTCTAAAGTTCACATAGTATAAAAATTAAATTTGTTTTTCAAATTCACTGTTTATCTCCAGCTATAAGGTAGGTAGGATCTAGTGTTAAGACACTCCGCTCTCCTTTTTCTTTGATTTCAGTAATCTTTAAGATCACCTCGAATTTTATCTTATCATTTAGGCGACAAAAAGAATATAATCACTCCCCTGTGTGGGAATCGAATCCGTTGCCATCTTGATGTCACGCTGATGTCATAATACATGTTAAAATAACTATCATCTACCTAAGAGACTTTAAAAAATTGTATGTACAAAATTTATACGATGAAGTAGATTGAAAGAAGGCGAGCTTGATATCGATTCCGTGAGCTATTTAAGCATGAATCAGGTTAAGAGGTCCTCTCTATATTAAAAAAGTCTGTAACGTTTTATAGCTCGAGAATAACAATAAGACGTCATCATAGTATGATCCAAGTATAATTAACTAAGTAGATATTTTGTATTTATCATTACTTATATCATCTATATGTATAGTACTTATAATATGAAATAGGGCCTACTTTAGGGTTCCGTGCCTCAAAAAGAATAAACTAAATCCTTACTAGGATCACTTTTGTCCATCTGTCTGTTTGTCCGTACGTCAATATCTTTCTCCCAAGATGGCGAGAATGTGTCCCGTTGAAATTAATATCAAACATCCAAGTCTATAGTCCTTTAGGGATAAAAATAAGTCAACGCATCAAAAAGTTATAAGTTCCCATTGATTTACCATCATGAAATTGGCAGATTTAAATAATGAAATTTTAGAGGCCAGTAAAGTGTTAAGTGGTGACGTCAGTCTGATCTGGATCCCGCTACCCTACATGAAATTTCCATACGAAATAAAAGTAGAAAATAGAGAGACTCACCTCTATATTCTCACTAGATCATAAAACATGTGGAAGATGCGTAAAAATAACAAAAATCACTTTGTAAAGTACTATATATGTTTATGTAGAATGGGGAGGTTTAGGGTGGTTGGGGCGTCGACCTTGCCATTTCAATGCACACCACGTACTATACTTTTGTCGTCTAGAATAAGGTCACGCTCATTACATACATAGGTTACATACATCTTAGTAACCTCAAGATGTGATGCAGCCAAATATTTATTTAGGCTAATGGCTGTATAAATAGATTTTGGGGTAAGAATTTTCCATTTTTATATTTGAAAAGTTTAGAGGATTTCTAATAAGATTATTGGTATTTTCATGTTTTAACACGTACCTTTAGTCTTAGTGAATCGAATCTCTTTAATCGAAATAATTGTCGTCCATCTCACTGGATTTCACAAGGAGAAATAAAGGTAAAAAAAGTAAAATAATATATATTTAGAAACCTATAAATATTTGAACGTAGCGGGACTCGAACATACGTCCCTTAAATACCATCCAAAACGCAGTTTTGGATTTAATATATCTATATTACAACCAAGTGGGATCGAATGCTCAAACCATTCTCAATTTTGCCACAATACCGTCATATGTTAAGAATATTATAGATGACAACATGGCTGATATTTGGAATAAGAATGTATAAGTAAGCTACCATTTAATGAATAAAATGGTAAAAAACTAAAACAAATCAAGTTTAATAATACAAATAAGTGATTATATATAAAATTACATATGATTTAGGCGCTATGAGGCAGCAGCACAATGTCTGACTTTAAACAGTTTGTGGGTTCGATTCCCACTCACATCCTCACGATCCGCACTCTGGTAAGAGAACAAATACTTGGCGTTGAGCTCCGCTACAAACACGCAATATCTTAAAAATTAGGTGGAATATCTCCCTGTGCCTACCGTGCTACATATATTCGTGATACATGAAAACCTAAAAAATATATGTAATTCATATATGTTACTTTTATTTACATTTCAGATAGTGTATGGATGGCGAAAGAACCAAAATATTAGAAATCTACGAATAATTATAGCGAAAAGGAAGAAATAATAAAGACTAAGAAGCTAAAGAATTCTACAAATCAAATATAAATGAAACTTTCACGCTACAGCATAATATTAGAAACTATTAATGTACGATCAAAATATCAGTACAGTTAATGATTGAAATCTCACATCGACGCGATCCAGAGCAAGCGTGTACACGATGAAAAGCTCAAAATAAAAGCTCTACCAAGTTACTGTATTTTTCAGAGCAATGTAGAGAAACAAAATTGCTAAAACTTAAGGGGGCGACGACACCGCCGAACCGCGTTGAAATGTATTCAAATATATGCGCGATTAATTCAGGCTGCATAGCCAGCGGGACGGTGTTAGTAGTGGCACCCAATCTCACTTTCTACGCGGATCGATGAGGCCGTGACCTTCACAATGCCTCTTATTTGCTTTATGCTAGGATTTTTTGGACAATTTCCTGGAATGAAGATCTGGATGCGACCCTGATCTGAGCTGCTGTTGGACGTAGAGTCGAGGGATCCCCCAATTTCGGCAAACAAGAAGCTAAAGCTTTCGTATTTTTTTATGTTATAAACATTGTGATTTGTGAAAAAAAATACGATTATAATTAGAATATAAACAAGTTTCATTTATTTTTTTCTTAATAATATTATAAAAATGTGGATCTGACTTGTAACTTCCTGTTACTCATATTAGTACGGTCGGCTCATCAAGGTTTGTATGACAACATACTTAATAGCAATAATAATGTGAAATAATATATATATATTTCTTTTTTACTAACTTTTCTATTAAAAACCTTGAATAAAAAATACACAATATATAAAGTCATAGATAAGAGCTTTGAGCTAGCCCTTATATTTCTAAAGGCATATGAGTGAATCTAATCCGAAATACCTAATATAAAGATTACAACTGAACTACGTATCAATGCCCTCCAGTTTCCCGAGCAAAGGTTTGTTCAAAAGTAAAATTCCCTTGTAAAATTCCATTTCAGGTCTCAGAGGTATCGAAGAACACGTAGAAGAATATACACATAAAAATAGATAGTGGTCGGGGCGTAGACTTGCGGCTGTGTGAGTGCGACGTGACGCAAGTACTACGAGACAATGTGCTTGTGTGGGTTGTATGCGATGCACGGAAATGTAGAGTGGCGAGAGTCTTTGAGAGAACGTGACGTCATTCTTTATTGAATTATTGGAGAGATTATTGTTGTTTGAAAGATGATTTTGAAATAAATTGCTTATTAGAATTGGTTGTAATTAGAATTAAATAATAAATATTGTATATTGTGTTGTGTTTATTATTTTGAAATTATAAACATTTACAGGTATTTTTTTAATAAAATTAGAAACGAATTGTAAATAAAAGAGTTTCTAACTACTTAATATACACATTTATTTTATAAAAGATCCAAAATTAGGTCAAAATAATAAAATCCTATTACTTCCAGTTCGTATAATCTCTCGTTAAGAAGCACACTAAATTGGATGAAAAATAATAACTTAACAATTAAAGAACATTAATTACTCTTACTAATCTTACATCAATTTACAATCACTATATAAAGATATACAAAAACAAACAAACAAACATACAGACTCTACCAGCCGACCAAACATCAAAATACATCAAGTCCACAACATTGACGCACACATACAAACCGTTGCCGTCTCTACGTGCCGTCGTCTTGGCAACGAGACGCATGCGTGGGACCGCCTACCTCCCCCCCGTGGATTACAAATCTATTCTATATGATTGGTCACTGAAAGGCAGGACATCGCAGGTTTTTTTCCTAACAATTTAATCGTCAGCCATCATTAAATGATTATGAAGTGATTGATAATGTGAAAATGATAGAAATGATAGATTTCTAGTCTATTGGTAGTTATATTTAAAGGTGAAGGCTCTAAGAATTGTTTGAGTGTGAACTACATTTTAATGCTAATGTAGAGTAAGGGAACTTCATAGTAACCTCTAGCTGAACTTATTTGGTTTAAATTCTCTACTACAAAAGTAACATAATAATAATAATAATATCATTTTATTTGTAATTTCTGTTCATCTAATAGTTACAAAAAGAGTTAAAAAATATAAAAAATAAAGTTTTTAGAAGTGACTCACTACAACTTGATGCATCTAAAAAGTTAAAAATTAGACAGCAAAAAGATTTTTCTCAAGACTATATCTTACAAATTTTCTAAATACACATAATAATTGACAATCGTACATCCATAGGAGGGAATGAGACAGGCTCTACATTAGGATGTCACTCACACAAACGTCTGTATGTGTATAACATTAGTAGATAGAGTACGCTAGTTCATAACTGCAATCCATCCTCGATTAAGGTTCAGTGATTTTACATTTACTTCCTAATTGAAATTATTCATTTTGAATATCATTTGGGGTTTGTGTTTGATTCGTGGTTATTGTAGATTGTAGGTATAAATCATACTTAATTCTTAGTTAAGCTTTTTATTGTGCTTTTTACGTAGTACGGTATTAAGTTACGCGTGTTGATACGTCAAATCTCTCTTTTGCTTATTGTTGAACTACAAATAATATATTTTTCATAGATTTTCCCTAGAATGACTTCAGTTTTTATTTTTGTGTGTATCCTGCTTTGAATGCAAACTTCATAGTTTCATTTCATAATTAACATAAATTTATTTTATTTAATAATTTTTCTATGTACCTACACTAAATATTCAATACTAAATAATTCGAACCTCACACAAAGAAATATTTAAGTATTTGGAAAAGTATATTTCTCAAACATGTTTATGATTATAATTGTTACATATAATCGGATTAAATTATTTGAAATTTAATAATTCTAAAAATATATAAAATAAATAAATAAATTTATATACATAAATAAAAAGAGCATACTTGAGATGTCCAGATAAAAAATAAATCCAATCACACCTAAAAACTATTTACCTCCAACTCATTCATTCATAACTTTTTTTCATCAATCTGTTACATAAAGAAAAAAAATTTCAACATCTAAATGATTAACATTCAGATATATTCTGATTTATGCGGACCTGAGACGACCTTTCGTTTGATTTAGTTTCAAAACCGTCAGCGCCATCTATTAGCGAATAGTGGAACTATAATCTACGTGGTTCCTATCAAAGTTTTTAAATGCAAAAATAAAAGAAACTATGATAAGTAATAAAATATATTAGTGCAAAAATAGCAAAAAAAAGATATTCAAAATTTCCAAAATGAATGTGTAACGGCCCATAAGCGTATATTCAAATGAAGGTCATTACAAGGCTTCATTAATTCATTATACTCGTACATATAAATTATACATGAGGTTATTTATCATTGTATGCGGTTTCTGCTTTTTACATAGCATTATAAGTACTTTAAATTAACACCTGTCGTTTACTTTTTAAATGATTACAAATTTACACAATAATATGTTCTGTAATGTTACCTAATATGTGATAATAGAATTAAAATAACAAAGTATTGCCATTTCAATTTGTATTTACTAAGATAAGCATTTCCGATTATAAGATAAAAAGATGTTATCTGACACTTCGTATATATTTATATTTATATCATTTTTTTAATGAATATTAATTATTAATTACTTTAAAGAGTACATTTGTATATTGAAATATGTAAATGAAAACTAACACTCCTAAGAGTTTTATTTCCAACTCTATAAAAAATATAGGTATATATAGTATCTGATAAGAAATAAAATTAAATTAATGATAAATAATTGATATTTAATCATGATAAAAAAAATTATATATTTGTATGTAATTTAAGACGATAGCAACGTAGAAAACATTTACATATGTATATGGATATAGAAAACATTTTATTAAACATAGCTATCTCTTGTATATATATATATATATATATATATATATATATTATATATATATATATATATATAGTATAATATATATATATATATATATATATATATATATATATATATATATATATATAAAATAACTTTTAAAGCAAAGAACTTTAAAAAAGTTATTGACTTATTAAATAATCGAAAATATTAAGAAATTTATATAAGCATAACAATTAATTAGCTAGATCACTGGACTGTATCACACGACAACCACACATACAAGTTATTTTACGATTAAAGAATAAATAGAACATAGAGATCAGCCACCTTCGTTTCATTGGTCTCTTTCTTGGTCCGATGTCTATTAACCATGCTCAAAAATATCTGGCTTTATACAGTCATATTTAAAGAATTTTGTAAGTTTTGCCACAAAAGATAATTAGTAAAATTTCAAACATTTTTTACATCACGTACTAACATTTATTTCTCATAGTATAAGCATTTAATTTTCAAAAACACGATAACGAAATACTTAAAGCGTCTCTACATAATTATATTTACCGGCGGCATTCAATGTAGAGTCTAGAGTTCTTAAAACTTTGTTTTTTTTTAAATAATATAACAAAATCTTTATATATATGTGATAAATGAAAATGAAACCATTCAAACTCTACCCTTGTTAGTAATAACAACCTTAGACATAATATAACAATAAAATCAAAAAATAAATCGTAGAAAAGCGCGTCGCTACTTGACATATTTTTAGTCTCCTGCATACTATCTGGAATTAATAACTGAAACTTAATTACTTCTAAAAACTTTAGGCCTTCATTAATAGAGCTCAAATCTGCCCTTTGTTAATTCAAATTTGAGAAACATCGAATTATAATACTCCACGACGGTGTAATACTAATGAAAGATCTATAGTACAGTAAAATTATTTTCATATTAATATATATATATACATATATATATATATATATATATATATATATATATATATATATATATATATATAATATATATATATATATATATATATATATATATATGTATATATATATATATATATATATATATATATATATATATATATATATATATATATATATATATATATATATATATATATATATATATATTTTTATTTTTTTATTTTTCTTTCTTGTGATTTGTATAGAAATGGTAATCGACTGTCATACGTTCAATACCTCGGAAAATATTGATAATATAACCGAGCCTTGGTTTACTCCAATTTACACTAATTGCTTTAAAATACATACAATACTTTAATATATAAAATAATAAAATATGGGGTACAAAGGACCAAAACTGCGTTTTTATTCTACTATGAATATTTATTCTTTGGAATATGGCAAATATATTTTTCCAGATAGCCCACAGATAAGATAACAATTTGCATGCAGGTTATTTACATAAATGCATTTAAGTATGACTCAAATAGAAAATAAATAAAAAGTTAACTAAGTAAAAAAAAATAACAATATATAATAAAAATAACATATGTGTACCTAACTCCCTATGTGTTTATTTCTCAAATTTTCTTCAAAACCTCCGCTTGTGTAGCTTAAGTAAGATTATCATAGCTAAAGTATATCCCGTTGATCAGATCAGAAAACCTAGTGTTAAAACACTCGGTACTCCACCATCATTTCAATATATTACACGTTGAGGCTCTATACCAGCATTATTCTTGCCGGCTCTTCTCAGCAGAACTACTTTCCGAACCCGTGAAAAGTACTTGTAAAACTCTATGCTAATAAAGAATATTTTTAATTGAATTAAGCCGAAATCATTGGACAAAATGTACTTGGACAAAAAGTAATTACTTATAAATTTTATTTCTATGCTTTTTTATTATTATATATAAGTATTTTACGTAAACTACGGACACAGGGTCCATATCTTTTATTAATTAGTATATAAGTTTAATTAACGCATCCATTATAAATGTCGCTTTTGATCATCTATTCTTCTATTTTTCTCTTTTGTATAGAGTATTGCATTATATTTATCTATATATTATGTAATATACACATGTATGTATGTATGTATGTATGTATGTATATACAAAGTAAATAAAGTACTGTTAAACTCACATCGTTCCCATGATTGCCCGACGGTACCCAACCGTGAAATGAAACTACAGCTGGCTACATAAGTACAAAACAAAGGGTAAATATTGTATATAGATACTTGTATCCTGGTTTTGTCTAATTGGTGTATGGAAGGTGAAATGTATACATTTTTCCATATATAGGCGTTATTTATTATGACATAGCTTTATTTTTTATCACAAAGCTAGTTTATAAAAAAATTGCCTCTCCTATTGTTAAGATACGTGTTGTGTGCTTATGCCAATAAGTCAAAGCTGCAAAAAAGTTTTCCCTTCTTACTAGAGCGAGGAAAACGAAAATATTTCATTCTCCCCAAGTGGGAATCGAACTCACAACAGGTGTTTACAGGCAGACGCTGCTCCACTGCGACCCCAGCTAGTTAATTCGTTTTAAATAAGGTTTTTACTTATTTTCAGTATATTTGTACATATTAACTTATATAGCTTATGAAAAGGAACTTTATCACAATTTCCTTATTGATATGTGCCAAAGAACCATAATAATATTATTTATTAAATATTATAATAATTAAATTAAATATTGTTAAGCTATTCTATTTATTTTAAAATAGTAGAGTTGTGCTTTGTATAGCTAAATATCCTTAACTTTCTAATATAACATTCTTATACATTATTATTGGTAAATAACATATGATTTTACCATATTATACACAGTGAGGAACCCGCACCTTGTATAATTATACAAGGTGGTTTCCATAGAGACGCAGGCTAAAGTCAGTGTCTAAATAAATAATGTTCGTAAACAACAACAACTAATTCAAGGAATTTATTTAAAAAAAAGAACAATTTTTAAAAATGTCATAATTAAAGATTTTTTTTTCTAATTTATCTCATAATAATATTATTACAACTATTTTCGCCATTTTAGTACAATATTTAAACGGATTCCTTACTGTTTTCAAAGGAATTAAGTATCAAGACACTATTCTCTCCACTTTTCATAGCATTTTAAATATATTATATTTGTCTATTCAGAACAGTAAAAACAATGAATAATTTTAAATATCAATAAAAATGATTTGTATTTTCATATTCATATGTAGAGTACCACCATTATATCGAATATGGGCGGAAAACGCAGAACGAAGTGATTTGGCTCTAGACTACGTCTACACTGCTGTATGCGGGATAGCGCGTGAAGCTAAAAAAAATCACATTATATATATTAAATATTCATATTATTATTCACATATTTTGTCAAGATGGCAGACCGGCAACGAGTTCTACCAGCCATCCCATGTCTTGCAAGGGGTAGTTTTTAAACCAATAGTATCTAAAGCAAGAGAAGCCATAGAAAATGCATTATACAAAAGTTGTTTTATATGATACAGTGTAATTTGTATCAACAGAATGGCATATGATGGGCGTATAGCGATTTGTTGGTAGCGCGATGCGTGAAATGAATAACGCAGACAGACACTGTGGTCTTTATATGTATATATAAGAATAACATGCCATTAAGCTAAATATACAGAACGTATTTTAGATTACGATAGACTGTTTTTTTTTAAATAAACTACAATTTGTAGGTTTTGAGAAATTCAAGTGAAAATAATAGGGATATGAAATATAAATATGTATATGCAAAACAAAATTGTACAAAGTTAATTAATTATATCTTACAAGGTGTACTTCGTTTTATATTTGTATTACCTGCGACTTTGTTTGCGTTCATTATGAAACGTAAAATCTCATTTTACTGCTTTCCCGTAGGAATTTCAAGAAATCCTCTCCTAGATACCCAAGGTACAGTAACAAGCCAAATTTCAGCCTTCTACAATCAATACTTTCGACTGCGAGTTGTCTGTCTATCAGTCAATAATTAAAAGGAGAGTATTAAGTATAGTATTTAGTAAATATATTAAAATTTGAGACACTTTGTCCAAATTTTGACCAAATTTGAAGCACTGCGTGTTAAGTGGTGAAGCTCAACGCCGCTCTTCGATCCACACTAAAGGGAATGAATTATTTTTATTTATTTCCTATATATATATATATATATATATATATATATATATATATATATATATATATATATATATATATATATATATATATATATATAATATATATATATATATATATATATATATATATATATATATATATATATATATATATATATATATATATATATATAATTATATATATATATATATATATATATATATATATATATATATATATATATATATATATATATATATATATATATTTATATATATATATATATATATATATATATATATATATATATATATATATATATATATATATATATATATATATATATATATATAATAGTAATATGAGTGTTTGTATGAATGTTTGTACAAAAATCACACTAGCATACTAACGTCTTTCCTTTACGGTGTCAGACCATTGAGTAGGCCTCTAGGTTCTTTTCCATCTACTTTGACCACTAAAATCAGTTTATTGAAGTTGTAAGATTTTTCAGTACTATATTGACAAAGTAAGAAAGTATTCTATAGTATTCTAGATATCTAACACAACACAGGCCTAAGGCCTAAATATATAATACTCATATTTAACCTACAGACCGTAAACCATAAATATCCAGCAAACTTTCCCAAATATCATATTTGATATCTATAGACAAACTACAGTGTACGGTGAATACAATTAAGCGATCCCCGCAATCCGGTAAATTATAAATTCCATGGGAAAGGCGACAGGTGTCGTAATCGCATGAGCTCGAATCATACCCGCCATAGAGTAAGAGAGAGATGCTTCTAGAAATTTTAATGGAAAACATAAATCTTTAGGTTTTTGTTAGGGCTAAGACTGTATATAAGAAAAATGTATTTTGTAAATGTATGTGATAAAAACTCATAGAAGACGTATAATATTCAACGTAGAGAGACTCAAACCTGTGCTACTTGGATACTGCCCATTCATATAATAAAAATAATATAATATTAAATACGTTACAGTTAAAATTCTTACTTAATAATTGTGATTTTATTTAAAAACCGATTATTTTCGTCTATATATATATATATAGATATATATATATATATATATATATATATATATATATATATATATATATATATATATATATATATATATATATATATATATATATATATATATATATATATATATATATATATATATTTATACGTAATGTTTTTAGTTTTACAGGAAGGATATAACAATAATCTTAAGCTCTGAACTGTCCGTATGTTGAAATAAATATAAATTCACTTAGCCCATATAGTATATATGAGAATCATTACTTGATGTCGTATCACAGATAACTTCTTCATTAAAACAGTTTTTTTTTTTTCATTTATATAACAAAAATATACAAGGTACTATACCAAAGTGGTTTATCTGTGAACAACTCAATAGTCAGTAGGCACCGACTACGTAGGTACATAATTGGCGAGTATTTGCGCAGAGCCACGTGAAATAACATCTGACGGATAACTCGGTATCTGACGCTATTGTTTTTAGTTTGGACAGTATATATTATGGAATGAAATGTATCCAATATATGTATTTTTTTTATATATATTTGAATTTGTTTTAATTACATATTCGAGAAATAAGCTAAATGTGGGAAAACCACAGTGTTTAGTCACTTGGTGTTCTATTTAGGTTATTTAAGATTATGTTAATAGAATTTGTTTGTGTACCAATAAATGGTAACAAATAAATAAATATATAATAATTTAATAAATATATATATTTACATGATTCGGTTAAAGAAAATATGGTAGCATTGAGTCTTCACTGGATCTACCTATATAAAGGAAGAACTAAGAAACGATTTCCCTTGTCTTCTGTATATTTTCATCCATCATTCAATCTATCAACCCACATTAAATGACATAGACAGAGAGACTACCTAGTGTCAAGACACTCCATTCTCCGCTAGCAATTGAATATATTGCATGTTGAATGGTGGAAATTTAATGTCTTCTCAGATCAGGAAACTGATGCCATTACCATCCTGGTTACAGTCAGGCACTAGCCCACTAAGACCTTTGATAATAAAGATTATAATATTGTAGGAATATGTTATATGTTATCTACGTTGATGGACGAAATGCCTACAAAAAAAGAATAAAAAAGTATAGTAAGGTGGTTAAGTTACTGAAATCAAGTTTCATAGTAATTTGTTAAGAATCATGTTAACACAAAACAACTATTGCATTCTAATTACTTTGATTACAAAGTGTGAAGTGACTGTAAATTACAATTGATAGGTAAATTATGATAAATAAATTATGTCTATTCGAACGTTCTAGTATAATTTTTTCATGCGCAGGCGCATTATATATTAAAAGTCATAGGGAAGAGAGGATCGTGTTAATATTTTTGTATATATAAATTCATAATTTTACTTTTAGAAATTTTACGAAGATTGCGAATAAATTATTTGGTTAGGAAAAAAGATATATGTTCTATATCGCTTATTGACGAGGGTAAAACAACACAGTTTGCGCCATTTCTTAAAACCTCCACTGTATTCTTGCCATTCAACTTCAATTAAGATAAGTAAATATGATTAAAAATAAATTAAGCAAATTATTAATTTAGGTTATTTACATAAGATTTTGATTTATTCTTCAAATTGTTACTATAACATATCATCTTACAATTTTCAACCAAATTAACGCGACACTTGGTACAACAGTACTCTCTCAACTTTTGCCAGTTAATAGTACAAAAAAAAATAAAAGTCAATTAAACTTTCCAATCTACTAGAGACTAGTGGAGAGTACTGGTTTCGATATCAAACATACGAGTATATCGATAAAATATTTTATCGAACACAGTACCTTACTATACATTAATATTTCCTTCCATTGCGTTTAAACATTAGTGACGTGTTTACGATAGAAATTTATGAGCGTGAATTGTAGAACTACTGAAAATAAAAATGTTTTCATTCAATATTACGCTTTAAACTTCAAAAAATAAGGCTGAGATTGGCTTGAATTTAGGTAATTAGAAGGGATTTATATTAATACTGTACTGTAGGTGAGTGAAGTCGACATAACGTCACGTTTTCACGCGTGGAAGATTTTAAATATGAAGAGAAAATACTTCTTTAAAAACAAACATATATATATATATATATATATATATATATATATATATATATATATATATATATATATATATATATATATATATATATATATATATATATATATATATATATATATATATATATATATATATATATATATATATATATATAACCCAATCACTTTGACTAAGTTCAATAAAAAAATGCTAAGTAATTAAAATATATTAATTTGCCTGATTTTTATTCCAACTTCACGCTGTATCCCGCATTTAGGAAGAAATGAAACCTGGTGTGTATTCTTCTTCTTCTCACTTTCCACTGAATTTTCGAGTCTTAACACGTTAAGAGGCGAAACTCAACGCTGGGATTTGTCTGGTAGAACGAGGTGACTCTTCAAGCCAATAGTAACGTGTAAAATATTCATTATGCTCATCAATCATTCAAAATCACAACAAACACAGATGGAAAAGAAAAGAGTACCAAAAGCACGGAGAGTCATGTCCGTGGTGTGTTCTACTAATTAATAAAAAAAATAAGAAAAAAAAACAACGAGGTGATGATAATAATATACTTCTTCGACTCAGGATCGAACTCACAACCGTTACAGCCAGATGCTGTCCCACTTCACCGTGATGTAGTATATAGTCTAGCATATAATATTATATCATACTATACTGAAGATTTTAAGAATATTCAAAAACATATATTAAATTTAGAACTTATTATTTACGCAATAAATATATTATACTGAATCACTAGCATTAAACTAGCTATTGGAGGGTCATAGAAAAATGTATGAAGTAGATGTAGAGTAAGTAAACTATGATTTTTTTTAAATAAAGAAATAAAAATATGGTCAAAAGCACCATAGTGTAAGTTAAAAACTATGGAGAATATTTGATACAAATAAAATTTTCAATAAGACAAATCGCAGTTTTGATTTTCGCCACTCAACAATGTACAGAGTATCTTAAGACTAACTCCTCTCTGTCTATAAATAATATATACATACAAAAGTCTATTATTTTCTACACTTATCTTAGATTAGCTTTTAATAAATCACCGATAAAGCTTTAAAGCTCCATACGTAAGTTAGACCGTTTACCACTTAATAACGACACGCCTTACTCTACAAGTTATTAGCAAGTCCAATTGCTCGTAATACGGCCATAAGAATTATCTTGTAAAGGTGTAACAAAGATGAATGTAAGGGTTTTTATGTACTATAAATCAGTCATTTGATATCGGAAGCTGTGTATGTAATTATTATATATATATATATATATATATATATATATATATATATATATATATATATATATATATATATATATATATATATATATATATGTATATATATATATATATGTAATTATATATATATATATATACATATATATAGTCAATATAATTATCCCAAGTGGAGGTTTAATTCAATACAAACATACAAACAGTAATACAAAATGTTTCTGTACGTAATTTAATGTTTTTATATCTTAAAGAAACAAGATTTATAAACTACAATATCTAAGTCACTTTTACCATCGGCTTTGCCCGTTGTCATATGATATTAGCTAACAATTAAGCAATTAACGTCATTTAATATATTCTATAGCCCTCCTGAATATAGATTAGACTATTCAATACCTATCAAAGAATTTTGTACAACGAACTTTTTGTTCCACTTTCAAATATTAATAAACATATAGAGTTCTTAATGACTGCGACATTTTATATTAATTACATATATTTTAATTTAACTTAAATTGGGTAAATCATGCAGAGAATATATATTATCAAGACTTTATGCTCGCCGCTTTTGTCTCGATTTTGGGAACAGTGTAAGCACTTTGTCTTATCAAAGCGACGAAACAAAAATCTTTCATAGCCCCTAGTGGATATGAACCCCTAACCATCGATTTACAGTCAATTAATTAATATGTACATAATATATATATATATATATATATATATATATATATATATATATATATATATATATATATATATATATATATATATATATATATATATATATATATATATATATATATATATTACTAATAAGTCTAGTATAATTACAATGTAATCAAGGACAGTGTATGTAAAAGTTGTTCTCTAAGCTGCTTCTCGTTTACCCTGATATGACACTATTAAATATGGATCTGGATGAAAAGTAAATAGATGTAAATTGTAAGTAGGTTTTATATTAAAACTTATATAATATGTTTCACCTTTTATATTATACATTAGTAGTAGCACATAGACAGAAATAAATAATTTTAAGGCTTGGTGGATTGGTGGATTTGGTTTTGACCGTAGGAACTGGAAACCTAGTGTTAAGACACTCCGTTCCCCGCTTTCCGCTCTTTTGAGGCATTGCGTGTTGAGTGGCGGAACTCAAAAGAGCACCTCACGTGTTCGATCTCCACCCAAGTTTGAAAGGCTGAGTGTCGAATGGGATTTTGTCTACTGAAACGAAAAAAACTCCCCAGAGTGGGAATAAAATCCACAAACCCAACTTTAACACAGTCCCCACACTACAGCCTTCAACCGTTCAACCTTCGTATTAACAAAATTAACGAGAGAGAGAGAGAGAGGGAGAAAAAAAAAAACAAAATAATTAAAATATAATTGCTCAAAATATTAGCCGGTAAACAATCGTTGCAGCATTGCATTATGTAAATATATGATAATGTATGTATCTTTCGATCGATCCACTTCCTTCCGTTGTCATGCGTACGTAAATATGGCCCTTTTCATTTTTACTGTTAATTGTGGGGCTCGTTTGACCTCTAAGCTTGTGGAGTTATTTGAAATATAACTTCTTTTTTTTTTTCTGTAAAAATTTGTTTGTCATTATTTAATTAGATGGGATATTATTCGGGGTAATTTACCTTTAAGCTTCACTCTATATGGCGCAGGCAGCAGGGGAGGCAGAGGGAACTACACACTGATCCCCACTTTTTGAAATATTTCAGCCCAAATTTTGAGATATTATGTGTTGAGTGACGTAACTGAACGCGTTTTGTCTTGCTACCAGAGCGAGGGAAATGAAAACAATTCATGTGAATCGAACCCACGGCCGTCGTTTACAGTCTGACACTGGACCACTGCCGCCTCTTCTTGGTATAATTTTTATACTAATGTAATATATAAGTGGGTAACTTTACCTGATAGGGCAGTCTCAATTACTCTCATTGGACTCTCTCTGCAGTATGATATATAATATAAAACGTTTACCTTCTATACAAGGAAATTGATGTCATTAAATAAAAATCCCTGTTAACGTGACGATAATGGGTTCGATATCCGCTCGAATGAATGAATTATTGTTTAGTTCCTTTAGTAACAAGTCAAGGCGCGGCGTTGAGTTCCGCCATTGAACATGGATTATATCGAATACGGTGTACGGTGTAAGCGAATACAGTGTACAGCTTTATTTTGTCAAAAGCATTGTCTATATTAAAAATATTCATTTTATTATGTACGTATAAAAATGTTTGACAAATGTATGGAAAAAATATAACACCAGTGGAGTGCGGAAGTTGCAAATTTTCGAATTATTTATTATATAATTTCCCATATAAATCCATTAAAACGACTTTATTTTCTTCCCCACATTAGGAACAAACACAAGACGTATACACACATTGTATTCTTGGCAACTTTATAAATTTCGACACTTAACAAAATGTAATGTTTCCATACAAAAATACTCACGCATAGTCGTTCAAAGTCAACCTGAAAAAACTCTTAATTGCGTACAAATAAGTTTCAAAATTGATTAAGTTATTCAGATTGCGTGTTTAGGGCGATAACAGAGAACATGTCACGGAAAATAAGTATATAACAGCGTGAAAAAAAATCTGCTTGTAATTAAAGTGTGAAGTACTAAATAGTACCTCTTTAAAGTAACTAAACGGTATGGCACAGTTGTCAAGTCCACACGCAAAGGAAACAGGTTCAAATCGAGTTAAGGAACCAAAGCAAGTCTCATACTTTGTTTGTAAAAATCTACTAATTCAAAAATATTTAAAGAAAATGTATAAAAATTTGTAAAAATCTCCCTACAGAGATGCTAAGTTTGCGAGCTAAGAATCATATTTTGTATTTGGCATTTAATAAAATCTCTTATTCCGTAACATTTGATACGCACCTATAACAATGAATAAATATACCTAATCGAATTTAAATGCCAATACCATTTTTTTTATTTATTATATTTTTTATGTAACTTCACGCTATATCCCTCACATAGCAGGGAAGGCAGAGGAAACCGTCAGTTAAAGTATATATATATATATATATATATATATATTATATATATATATATATATATATATATATATATATATATATATATATATATATATATATATATATATATATATATATATATATATATATATATATATATATATATATATATATATATATATATATATATATATATATATATATATATATATATATATATATATATATATATATATATATATATATATATATATATATATATATATATATATATATATATATATATATTATATATATATATAATATATATATATATATATATATATATATACATGTTACAAAAGTATTACCGCTAATAGGCCCTAATAACCGATTCCACATATCGTTAACACGCCTACACGTTATCCTTTTAAATATAATCATCCTTTGTTCTAGTTTTATGTTCTCCAGTATTTACTTGTACAGTGTTAAATTAAATAAACAAACACAATACAATAATAGTACAGTAAAATTAAATTATAGTAACTTTTTCTCCTTTAATGAATAATGATTTTTAAAATGCTAATCCACCCTACGGATAGAAAAAACATACTTTAAGAAAGCATACAAAAATCTCGCTGCGTTCAAATTTTTATACGTTTTCTTTGAAAAGTCATTAAAATATGACATAATATTCGTAACATGGTTACTTAAAATGTTTCACATGTCATACAAAACTCTTAATGTCTTCTATTTGACTGAACGAGCAAAGTCGCAGGTAAAACCTAGAGAGTATATAACGATAAAAAAAATTAGCCACCGCTAAAAGATTACTACACATTCTTACTCAATTTCCCATGAAGAAAAATTCTAACCAACATATGGCGGTTTCGTTGCTTATGAATATTTATAAGAGCGACCCTTGTAACGTATAAACGAACTAACGTACCATTGCGATTGATATCGGCCTGTGGCTGATTTGAGGGTATGCTGGCGTGGATTAAGGGGATATTGAGAGCTTTGGTGTCTTGTTTCTCCGCTTTTTGAATTTTATTTACGAACAAGTATAATATTCGGCGGAGTGTCTAAATCCATTTTATTCTGAGTCTAAGTTTAAATAAATAATAAAATAATAGTCTGTCTATTATCTAGAGCTATATATATTTCTGTAGTGTAGATACGCGACGGTTGCGGGTTCGAACCCCACACGCGGCGAAGCCCTACTCTGCTATTGGATATAGTATAATGGAGAAATATCTATTAAAACTCGTATTTCTTTCGAAAGAGAATTCACTTCGTAAGAGATTTCCACATTTAGTACGAAAAAGAAGAAAACTGGGCAAGTAAGTGTTTAGACACTACATTCTCTGTGCTATATATAACTTTTTCTATATATGAAAAATGAATGAATCTAAAATCATCTAAATTAGAAGATTTATCAAGTCTCCCCTACACTCTCTTGCCAAATGATTGTTCTATGCAATAATCTTTGGGTAGCGGAAATTTGTAAAAATCTCCGTACGGAGATGCTAGGTTAGAAAAAGCATATAATAATTTCGACGCAACGTAAGGAAGAACGCATGGCTTTGTGGTCAGAGCACTTGGACGGTTCCCACGAGGCGCAGGTTCGAATACCGCTACGTTAAAATTTTTATGTTTTCCTTAAAAATAACGTCATGTTAATAAAGCCTTATCGGATAAATTTACTATACAAAACAAGAAAACTCCCTTACTACCAGTACCAGTTCCTGAGATTCGAGTTAGAAGAATATAGTTTTAAAACCCTCGTTTCCACTTTGCCGCCTATATTAAAGGTATTATGTACTATTTTGTTTTGAATAATCAGATTAAAAAAAAACTACGACAAGATGGCGTCAGTCATGGATTCCTCTAATCGTATATAATATGCTTAGTCCAAATAAGAATTGTTATTTAGATTGCTTGTGTCTTTGGACAGTGTCATGGAGAATAAATTCACTTTTTTTATTAAATTTAAAAATAACTTATAAGTTAAGTTAAAGTTAAGTTAAGTTATTTTTCCAAATCTAACTTAATCTAACTTGAAATTCACTATTTCTTATAATGAAGCAATTAGGACATAACATATGTAATTGTGTTTAATTAAAAAAATAAATACGATCCTATTTATTATTAAACAAAACAAAATTACAAAAAAAATATCTTTTTTTGTGTATTCTGTTAGAATACAGTAATATGTCTTTTTAGTTGCAGCCTGTATATCACGTATGGGGTAGGCATAGAGAACTAGTGTTAAGACACTCCGTCCCTCGCTAAACAAGTGGCGGTCGTGCTTTGTATTGTTACCAGAGCGAAAAAAAGAAAACAATTCATTCTCCCCTCATAGGAATCGAACCAACAACCGCCGCGTTTACACCACACACCACATTTTTTTTAAATATAAACTAATTCAAGAATATTGCTTAATAATAAGAATTATTAACGAACCTGTGACCATCGTGACTAAAACCATAAAGCCTCCAAAATCTTTAAAATTATATTCAAACGAATACCTACATATATCTTTACACTATGTCTTAAGAATTTCCCAAGCTTTATTAAACATGCATAACGAATAAATTAAGATTATGTTGTGTTTATATACAACATGTGTAATGCTGTAATGAAGTAAAGGGGCCTATCTTAGGTTTTGTTTAAAAGGTTATTTTGATAAGAAACTTTTTTATTGATAATATTGCAACTTTATACGTTATTTAAAAATACTTAACCTTTAAAAGTTTTCTTAGTAAATATTTCTAATTGGCTGGAATTTAAAGAAGAAATAGCTAACTGTTGTAAATACAAAAAAGAGCTTAAGTAAAACAGAATTATGTTTTTTTTACAGCCTCATCCTTCATACTGCAGTGAAACCGGAGAGAATTTTATGTCAAGACTCTCCGTTTCTGCTCTCTGTCCGAAATTGATGTAATGACATGATAAGTTATAGAACTCAACCTCGCGTATTTGAATAGAGAAATTGAAACTTGTCGGTTTCCAAGAGACGCGGGTTCATATCCCGCTACGTTCACATTTATATCTATGTAGGTTTTTCTTTCATTACGTGTATAAAAAATCACTGTTTCAATGAATGAACTATGATGGCTTCATATTTAATATAATTTGAAATTAATAAGTTGTGTAAAGAAGCAAAAATAAACTTACATAACGTCTTATAAAGTGATATTTTTTAACTTATACCATTTTCTCTATTTACTGTGAAAAATATTATCATACTACTATATATTCGTAATCAAATATTGATTTAAACTTCGTTAAAAAATCAATATACAAGTATTTTTTTTCTCTGGGGAATGACGTTAGACCATGATATTTAGTGTCTTTCTCCATTTGAACTAAAATTGAGAATGTAATGGAGAATTCAATCTATATATTAGTGGAGAATGAAGTTACTAGTATCTCGTATCTGTTCGTCTTTGTATGTATTTTATGAAGAGATTTCAAGCTATATATATATATATATATATATATATATATATATATATATATATATATATATATATATATATATATATATATATATATATATATATATATATGTATATCACTCATCGAGTTTCATATCAGCATATTCATTAGACTAAAGTAAATACATACATAATTATCATTATTTTAAACATATGTAAATAAAAGTACACTTAAAAAGAAAAACGCTATAAATTGTATAAATGGTGATTATGTACCATTTTGTGTTTACTTATTAACAATATACCACTGTACTATATTTGTATTCAAAAACACTTATTCGATGAAAAAAAATTCAAATAAACATGAAAATTAGACAAATGCAAATATATTGTAATAGGGCGAGATATATTTACACGTTCTTACAGCGCCATCTATGAGACAATAGCGAGACTAAATGCTTGAGTTATTTCATCTAATACATATGTAATTTATATTATTATACTTTAAAGCTATGATTTTTTTTATACCTTTTTTATTAAATTTCCAGGTGAAAATTGAATATTAGATCAGGAGATAATTTATCAATGGTGGCATTCGTGGCGCAGTGAAACAGTGTCTGACGCGAAACGTAAATTCGATTCCTAGTAAGGGTTAAATATTTAAATTTCTTCGTTCTAGCAAGTTAAAACGCGGCGTTCATATTCACAACTTATCACGCAATGTCTAGAAAGCGGACAAGATGGATCTAAGTGTCTTGACATTAAGCTTTCACTGCTTACTCTGCTATATATATTATAAGGCCAAAAGCTAAAAAATCCATTGAATAACAGCCATAAGTATTACAAAATATACAAAAAAAAACGGTTAAAAAAGTCGAAGAACAATCCAGGTCAAATTCACATAGTTTTCTAGACAAATATCTAGTTTTTAGGTATAAAGAGACAATATTTAATCATATCCTATAATTTCCGACCTAGAAAATGCAATAAAACAATGATTTATTAACTATAATCGGCAGTTTACCCGCATCGTAACGAAAATACAAAGGCTATTTAAGTAATATTACAGATAATACACCGTGGCGGATCCGGACTTTCGGTTCGAAAAAATCTTTAGCCTGCAGGCAGAACACCTGTCGTTTTAATGCTACATAGGTATATAGTCTATACAATATGGTAATTTTTATCTCGTTTTAGGAAATTTGTTTGAGACCCTGGTGGCGCATCGACCTACTGTAAACGCGGTGGTCACGGGTTCGATGGCCACATGGGTGAATGTGTTATAATTATTTTCATTTCCTCACTTTGGTAAAGAAAGCGCGAAAAGCTTGGAACTCTACTTTAAAAATTACAGAACAAATGAAGAACAGAGTGTCTTAACACTAGGTTTTCTCTCCCTATGCGGGATACAACGTCAAGCTGCTGGAATAAACCATGTAATTATAAAAAAAAATCTACGACTATAAATATAAGTTCTGAAGTTAACAAAAGTGAGGTCTTTGTCACAATTTAAAACTATAATTGATTTACATATTTATATTATATATATATATATATATATATATATATATATATATATATATATATATATATATATATATATATATATATATATATATATATATATATATATATATATATATATATATATATTATATATATATATATAGACAAGACAAGTAAAAATTTACATAGATATAAAACACGACAAATACTATAAAGTATTTGGACACAAACCAACGAAACAACCGTTGGAAGCCAAAATTATAGTTAAAAAACCAAAAAAAAAAAAAACATTTTAAAAAAGCGACCCATGTGCGTCTAATTTTATTCCCCTGTTCAGTGAATATGAAATGTATGCAAATTTATTCGGCGATACGCAACTTTATCGGGTGCCATCGATGTGGGACGAACAAGTAGTTTTTTTTTTTTTAAGCTAATAGTAAAAAAATAATTAGAGCTATCATACAGCTATTATCTGTAATAACTTCGCAAGGATACAAGCTTTCTATTTATGGAATATAATTTTACTTAAACTCTTATAAATGGTATTAATTTGCCTCGAGGTCTTAACAATAGTTCCCTCAGCGTATCTAAAGATAAAAAGATTACCTTTCAAAGTCGAAGCACAGTTTGATTGTGTGACTTTAATCACGATAGTTACAGGTTCGAAACCTGCTAGGGCAAATTTATTATTTTCATTTCCACGCTGCAGCAGACAAGGAGCTTGGTAGATTTCCGATTTTGATCTTTAGCACCAAGCTATGTTTAGTTATATAGCACGTTATATATTTTAAATTAATATCTTTTATAGTAGAATTTATAGAAAATTCTTATACATATATTGTTATACAAAAAAATATACATATTAAAATGCTTAAAATATTATTTTCAAGAGAAGCATATCCAGAGTGTAAATGTAACCCTAAAGTGACATCAACCTACGATCTACGTATCTTCAAAATTGAAACTATTAATTCTATGCCTCAATGTCATAGTGTAAATATATTATTTTACTTTTATCCGTGTTTTTATCAAAATCTTTATTGTTAATATTTAAACATATATGATCTCCTGGATTTTTTCGTTATTAATATAAGTATATTAGACCGTCATGGAGTAAAAAGACTATTTTTGTTTGAATCATCAAAATTTTTCGCAACTTCGCCGTACTCTTTGTAAGTAAGCAAATTTTAAATAAAATATAACGTATGCGAGTTATTTTATATATAAAATATATATTTTAACATGTAACTTGTATGAGAAAAGTAAAAAAAAACAGTTTTGAACGTATTAAAAATTAATAATACTGAATCTGAAGACACAAAATCTCGTAATATATTCTACTTTATATATGAGATAAATTTCACAACAACATACCTTATATATTATTAGGAAAGATTCAACTTAGTGACTAGCTGTTTAAGATTAATAGGAAAAAAAAATACAAAAAGGTTATGCTATTATCCGCATATAGCTGAGTAGAGAGAAGGAATCTAGTGTTAAGACACTCCGTTTTCCGCTCTCTGCTCTTTTTTGAGACATTGCTTGTTGAGTGGCGGAACTTCAACGCCGCGCTTTGTCTTGTTTCCAGAGAAAGGAAAGTAAAACACATTTACAGTCAAACTCAATAAACTGTAGATTCTTAAAATTATATATATAATATAAACAAATGCAATGACAATATTTCCATCTAAATATCTTAGAAGGTAATCCATTAGCAAATAAAGTCATTACAATTTCAAATCTGTATAAGTGGAGTGGACTCGGAGTGCTCTGTTTTTGTAAACAACACACATACATACAAAAATATTAAATTAAAATTTATGTATGTATATATTTCTATTCTATCTTTATATAATGTTTTGTATGTCTAGAGGCCATTTTAGAGATATATGGAGATCTCAACGATGAGTATTAAAATAAAGTGTGAGTATTAAAATAAATGAGTATTAAAATTTAGAGATATATGGAGATCTCAACGATGAGTATTGGATGCAATATTCTAGAGAGGAACTAGAGGAAATTTACTATTTAAATTTTCTCTGAGGACCGTTGTGGCGCAGTGGCACAGCGCCTGCCTGTAAATACGACGGTTTGTGGGTTCGATTCTCACTCGAGAAGAACAAATTATTTCCATTTTCTAGGCTCTGTTAAAGCGCGAACTGTCTTAGCATTATATTCCTCCAACCTACGGTTCCCTCTGCCTACCCTGCTATGTGCAGGATACTAAAATGTATAAATATAAATATAATATACATTTGGTCTTAAATTCTGTCAATCAACACGCAGCATCTCGAAGTGAAGAATGGAATGTGTTGACAATAGGTATCAGCTTTATTGGATAGAGCTTGAATCTAAAGCTGCTTTCTTCACGTATATCTGACGTCATATGGTTATAAAGAACTGCGTAGTAATTTCGCCGGTTGTAACTTATCGACTATTTTAGAACATTACGGTTCGTGTGGTGAAATCGCAGATTTCTACTATAACCTTATGTTCTATTATAACTTTTACGATCTAAATCTCCAAAAAAGATTTGAAAAAGGAAAAAGAGAAAGAAAAAACCATCTTCTAAATAAAAACTAAAACAAAAATCATATTAGGCAGTAGCTTACAACCTGCCTTATATATATATATATATATATATTATATAAATACCTATAAAAATATATACAAACCGGCCACACAGCTTAGAATACCCAACTAAATTTATAAAAGTTTTAATTGACATTTCCAAGCTTTTTTTTTCCAAATTTGAATATATTGTGGTGACTAAAAGTCCCTCTGTTTGTTTATAGCGTCCAATTATTAATTTTCATTTTTGACGTCTATTATAATATATTCTGTGGCTGTTAAATTAAAAACTTTTTGAGTGTTCGCGTTTTAATTTCTACCCTCATTTAAATATCAGATATGATATTCACTTCAGAGTGAACAGAGCTTTAGCCGGTTTCCATTTTTACGAGCTCTTAAATTGTTTTTTCACAAACAAAATGATATAAGATATGAAAGGAGCAAATTTTGAAACAGATTTAAAAATATACATTTTTAAAGCTCCCGTGGTACTGGAAAACTTTTCGCTGATATTATGTACATTATACGTAAATGATTACTGATTTAATTAGAATCACTAAATTATTTATAACCACTCAAAAGGACTTAGTAAAGTCAATAATTATACTTAAAAAATATATATAGTAAAAAAAATATATATAAAAAGCTCAATTTACAAATAAAAAACTTTCGAATGCAATGATGTATGTATCTGTTGAATTCTACAATTCATTCTACATTCCAATTATAATATATTTTTATAAGAAAAAAAGAGTGTTTCGTTACCAAAAACTCTCCATCTCTCCTTAAAACTAAAAACAATACAAACACAAAAACAACTAGGTATATAAAAAATTTAAATAAACTTTTAAATTCAAATATAACACAAGTTCATCCTCTCCCCACAAGAGGCCGCTACTAATTACTCAATTACCATATCCTTTGATTCCGGCTGAGCTTCAACTGAGCTTTTTCTAAATCTTCTTAATTTCAAAGCTCCAGTCTTGGTGAAGTCATGAATATATACATTGGTTTAGCGAGTCAAAGGAGTCGACGTTGCACGTTATTTTTAAATTGTAGTGTTTTTCTTGTTTATGTTAAATTTTCTCCAAAATATGTGGAATATGAATTAATTGCTTTAAAATATTGTTTAATTGTGAATAAATAATAGTAAATAAAATAAAATTTTATAACTAATACTTTTATACTTATAAAGAAATGATTGTTTGAAGAAATATTGAAGACACTAAAATAAAAAATAAATAAATAAATAGCTTCACGCTGTACATCGCATGTAGCAGAGAACCTAGTGTTAAAACACTCCGTTCCCCATTTTCTGCTCAATTTTCTACATATTGTGCACTCAACGCAGTGCTTTGTCTTGTTACTTAAGTAATACGTGGCGCAATGGGAAAGCGTACTTTGGGGATATATTCTTGGATATTGATATACTTTGAAGCTGAATAAAAAAAATATTAAGAACCATGTACGAAATTTTCATAATTAGAAAGTCGTCGGCTTACATTGTAAGCCTGCTAACATATAACTAGTTTAATAAGCTTTTATATATCTGTTATATAGCTGTTATATATCACATTTTCACTCAGTTTTCACTGTTTATACCAAAACCAAGATACATAAAATGAAAATAAAAAAAGCTTTTGGCAACAATCTCAAAACGGCACTCGTAGCATCCGTAGCTAGCTGCGTATACATAGATACAATTACAAATTGGTAAAAGCTTCCCAAATTAACGTTTTTGTAGACAATGCAAATCCGAAGACATTAGCGTGTTTGATAAGAAATGGGATTAAACGACTTATTGCGGAGGCGTTGTCTTACTCGTTAGTATAATTACTAGATTCTATGGATTTATGTGGATTTTTTTCTTATCGTCACACACCTCCTGAATTTGGCAGTGTTAGTATCATCAGTTATATTTATTTTGGAACTTGCATACTAATCATAAATGCATATTTACTAACTTGGATCTTATATCAGTTCAGTATTTATATATTCTTGTCAGTATTCCAATCTTCCTTTTGGTAAAATAGAGCACAATCACCTTCTCCAATATCAAACTATAAACACAAAGCGAAGTGATTTATCACTACCAAAAGAGCGAAATAAAAAAAAAACGCCCACAAAATTCCATTTAATTTGATTTCACTTAAAATAACCGACAACTCACCGCCATATAGAATACCACATACTCGTATCATGAGAAACGTCTCCCTAAAGTATATCTATTTTTATCAATAAGACCAGAAAAACGAAGCATTGATATAATAAAAGGCTAGCAATAACAATAAAACATAACGGCGGCGGACTCGATAAATTTCCTTTATTTTTCTTGCGTTGCCCGTTGGTCCAGGGTGCATAGTAAGTGGACCCGCTCGGACTTAGGACACACGGACGAAATCTTATTTTTTTTCTCATATCATGTGTGATACATATTTATAAGTAGGAGAAAATTTAGAGATGAGACACTCTATTATCTTCTTTGTCACGTGTCTTCTATGAGCCGTCGTCGCGTCGTGATGCAGTGGCACATCATCAGGTTGTAAACGCGTCGATTGTGGGTTCATTTCCTACTCGGATAGAATTAATTATTTTCATTTTTCTCGCTATAGTATCATTACAAGGATATTTCTACCGAAGGATATTCCATATAGCAGGGTAGGCCCTGCTATATGCGGGATACGACGTGAAGCTGAAGAAAATAACCATATTGGATTCATGAAGAATTAGCAGAGCCGTCGGTCGGTTTGAACTGAGGAGCACAGTATTTCTTACTAATTCCTTCTGTAAAATATTTGCTTAAACACCTAATATTGAGTTAAATAAGTATTTTTTTTTCTAATATATTAGTTTTTAACCAAATTAGGAAAAAAAAAATATTCTGAATATAAAAAAAAACTGTAATGGTAATCAAACCCACACCCATGTGCAGTACAGTCAAACATTAATCCATTGATACCATAGCTAGATAATTTTAGCTTTACACGTCACGTATGATACTGTAGAAGTAAAAACAAACAAATCCTGAGGCTAAGATACCCTTTTACCCATTTAATACCAATTTTGGAGACACTGTGTGTTGAGTGGCGGAACTCGACGCCGCGCTATTTCTAATCAGATTTAATTTAATCTCACTATAATAGTGGTGAAAAAAAAGCACTACAGTAGTTATCAACAGTGTGTTCCCAACATTCGTGAGGAAGATGGATTGGACTGCGGTTAGCTTGTAATTTATCACTTACTTGCCTTTGTTCGATGCCTTATTGTTTATTCCTTTAAGTAAAGTAAAGTGAAATTGTATAACATATTGGGTTTCCTTCGTCATCCTTGTGCAGTGGTCATCATATGTTGAATAATTTATTTGGATAAATATAATATTGAATTTTGCCACTATTTTAGATATAAATCGGCGTTGAGTTATGTGTTGAGTTATGTGTGTATGAGTATGCAATATCTCAAATTCAGACCGGAAACGTAAATGAGAATGTCTCGACAGTTATCTTTGCATATTTTATAAAAAATAATATATTTATAATCTCAATATGATAGCAACTCAATCTTTGATCGTCGACGCGATGCCCTAGCCCCTACCTACTGATGTGTGAACTTTAGGGTTCACTAAGGCACGTTTGAAGTATTATTTATATTTCAAATTGATAAAGCGTTTAAAAGCTGTATATATTGACTTTTATTTTTTTTAATTGACTAAAGTAATTTTATGGGAAATGTGTAGTAAGAGTTCTAGTGGGCAGTCCTAAATAACCTGATAAATAAAACTTTTTAAAAATGCCAAATTAACTAATCACAAAACAACTACAAATAAAAAATCCACAACATTGAGCAAAAACAAAAACAATTTTAATATATATTATAATCTTACATCTTGCATTTATTTATATAAAATTCGTAGCCAAATGTTTCGTAGCTCATTACCGAGGGTCATCAGTATGCATAATGAATGCCATCTACCGGCCCGTAGCCGTACTAGAGCTAAGATTGATCACCGCCCGAGTGAGTGATGGTCTGAGGTCTCTTGTTTAATCTTGAATTGATATTTTTCTTGTATATCTTGTGAAAATTATTTACTAGATATGTACATCATTATTTTTTTTTTTTTTACACTTATTCTAGGATATGGCATTCTAGGTATGCGGATAGATCTAAGTGCCTTTTATTAATAATTATAATTTTCCATTCACATACAGACAGACGCATGGTCCTTACCGATAGGTAAAACATTTGGTGTTTTTTTGTATAAATATGAAATTTTTTTCTTTACCTTGGCCTCCCAAATAATAAATAACTGATTCGTTTAAAATTTGTACGTATAAATAAATAATCATTCCGTAAAAACCACATCACCAAAACAGAAAACCGTAAATCAACTCCAAAACCTTGTATCTGTTGCAAGCAGCAATAAATCACCACAAAGTATATAGCAAATATGATATCAAGACAGTACTCACGTAAACGTATCCCCAAGAAACGTAATTAAATCACAAATTTATCATAACGAGAACATAACCGCGACCATTATTCCTTGTTACAATGTCTCCCTACGACGTACAAAGATATATCTGACATTTCTCAGCACAAAATTGACCCTTATTCCCATTTGGAATAGGAGCTGTATTGTTGTAGCTGAGCCCTCTCCCACTTTACTTCAAGGGTCTATAAGTAGCAGGAGATGGTAAAGTCGATTTATCTCAGTGACAAGTGGCCTATCCTCGCCAGACGAAGATGCTTTTTACTACCAACAGTTTGGATGGTGCATAATTTTCTCAAGTTGTTACTACTCGTAGCGTTGAAGGTTGCTTGTTGAACTAGTGTTACACCCGTCGTTTTGTCTGTATTAAAGTCCATTTAATTTTTCGTTACCTGTTTAGATATAAGAATAAAGAAATCTTTACCTATAATATTCAATTTATGATATATTTTTTTATATATATATGGAGGAACGTGTTATATTGTCATATTCAAAAATTGTATTTTCAATTCAAATCAAAATATTATTCTAGTTTAAAAACAATTGATTGATTTATCACGCTTTTAAGTCTGTAGCTTTTAAGCTGAACGGGTTCAACGTATTGGAGTTCAACGCCGCAGCTTATCTAAAATGTCAATATTGTCAGTCCTGTAGGAAGTTATCATTATTCATAAAAATATTTAAATATCGATAATATCTTAAAACTTTCCCACAAAGGTACTTAATGATAAAATTTATCAAAAGTGTGTAGCATTTACTTTATATATTAACTAACGCTGCTGTACACTATATATCAGTCGTCTGTTCTTATTATATACGGAATTTGAAAGTGACAGTATGACGAATAACGGGATTATACGTAATCAATATATATACAACTTGAAATTACTCTTTGTTTGAACAAACAGACAATAAAATCGCTATTTTAGTAACTTCTATGTATTATTAACAATATAACGTGATATTACGATAATATTTTATATTATTTATTATTATATATGTTTCTTATTAAAATTTGCCAATTCTATGTTTATGTACTTTATTGTTTGATATTATATACTTGTGTAATAATAATATTCAATACATTCTTAACCCTTCAATAATTAACTTCATTGATGTCTTTGACTAGAATAATTGTTAAATAGTTATACATACGAGTATATAAGAACGATTTAAACCCACCACCATCGTGGCCATTCTTCCAACTGTACCACTAGTGCCATTATAATTAAAACAATAAAAACTAACATCGGTACTAATATATTTATTCAGGAACACAAAAACTGACAGCTGAAACTGAAATATGCTGCTTGAAATTCTCATTCAACTCATTTGTCATGCGACTCACTTGGGTTGTAATTAATGGGCTTGTTGTTACAGCATGAATACTGTACATAGTGTTAAATGTTGTTAATGTATATTATACAGATAACGTGTATATTTTTGAAAAAAAAAAATGTTAAAAGTGATATTCATTCACATAAGAAAAAAATAACTAATGGATTAAGAAAATGTAGTAAAAAAAGAATATAGTGGTAACCCCTTGTGGTAAGACAACATGCCTAAACCAATTATTCCATATATAAAATCTTTTAATTTATATACGTTTAATTTATATACGTTTTTTTAAAATAATTTTCATTTAATAGAATGGAATAACACTTTAAGATGATAAATACTTGACGATATCTTAGCTTTTAAACATTTAAATTATTCGTCTTTGGCTGTAACATTACATAAACATTTTACTCTCTCAGCTTATATAAAATAAGAGAATTTCAGAGTGAAATATGGGTCACAAACATAAGTCCGTGATTAAATCTCGGCGAGAGCAGTAAAATCACAAATAGCCGGTCCCCCTTTAATGAAAGTCAGTGGTTTTTCCATGACTATTCATGCCTTGCCTCTGATACCTTAAACCGACCGACTCGAGTATACCTTGGTTTTACTGAAAATGTATAACGCGCGTGTATAACCTGGTAATTGAAGAACGCAAAAGGGCTTATTTTTTTTATATTTTAGGGGTTGCTTATATTACTTTTAAAAATCAGCAGTTTATTAAAACACTAGTCAAAAATATATTTTTTCTTTTATAAAAAAGACACACTGTGTTGATTGGAACAAATAGCTTTATTCAACTTCGTTATAAAAATACTTAAATGTCAATATAAACCTAAACAAAATTGAAACCCGCAACCAACACATTTAATGAAACATTCCAACTGCACCACAATTGTACCATGAAGAGTGCAAAATATATTATCATTGTTATACATTTTATTGGAATAAAAACTGTAGCAATTTCATTTGTGTGGACTATGAAGTGTAAAGCTTCTTTTATTGCGTTCCCGTTGTAATTTTGGAAAGGTAAGCACGCCAAATTTTAGCATTCTGCTGCGTAATTTCCACTGTGCATGTATACCCTACTCTATAACAAAAAACTTACCCAATTAATAACGTACAACTGTAGCCATATTTCATATACAAGGTTATACGTTGGTAGCAATATATCTCATCTCATTGAGATGCTGTGACCTCATCCCCCTACCGTCCCCCTCCATTAATGTAATAGCATTCGTACGTCGAGTATTAATTAGTTTTATCGGACGAGTCGAGTGGAAGATTTTTATTTTATTGCCCCGCACAGTGGTTAGCAAAGTGGTCGCCATTGTTGCTTAAACGGAACGTTTGTTAGATCGTTACAAGAGAACACTTGTGATTGTATTCTTAGTTTTATTTACTTTTGCGTGTTTCATTTCATTTGATTTTATCTTTTTTTTGTATAGTTATTGATGATATTAATTTTAATATTGTAGCCTTAATATATTATTTCTGCACTTGTGCTACTGATTTCATATCATCATTATATTAATCATAATGGTTGCCTGGAAGAGATCGCTTTCAGCGATAAGGCCGCCATTGCACATAATATACACATAATTATGTTTGTGAAATGTTATATATATATATATATATATATATATATATATATATATATATATATATATATATATATATATATATATATATATATATATATATATATATATATATATATATATATATTTTTTTGTGCAATAAAGTATTATTATTATTATTATTATTAGATATTATAATAAAAATTTCTATACGAGTTTACTTAAACTTTTAAAATAGACTAAATGTGCAACAGAGTCGTGTGTAATATTAATTATAAATAAAAGTGTCAATTTTCAAATTTTTATTCTTAAAACAAAATATTTGCTTCTCACATAATTATATATTCATTAAGCTGAAACATTAATATCGTGTAAAGAAATCTATTCATAAATTTTAAGATATAAGAACTTAAACTTTTGTCTAACAGTCATTTTGTTGTACTTAATATTTTTAAGTCTTCAAAAATTATATGTTTTTAAATACATAATATAGTTTTAGTATATCAATTTATTTGTAATAAGAATTTGTGAAAGGCTTTACCTATATATAATTCCATAAATACGCATTGTTCTGTAGCCTGTCTTACAAGCATTACGTTAGTCTAAAGAATCTACAAAAAAGTCAATATAACAATTACAAAATGAATAATATTAAGTATATATTATATATATATTTAATATTTTTATACGTATGTACTTCACAGATAGGCCTCGTAGACAGAGACAACTTAACATTAAGACACTCCATTCTCCGCTTTCCGCCTCGAGGTATTGCATGGTGAGTGACGGAACTCAATGCCGCGCTTTTGTCTTGTTGCTAGAAGAAGATTATAAAATTGACTTCCCCTTGGGAATCGAACCCAGAGCTATGCCCCTGTGACGACTGCCTTCAAAGTTCAAGTTATTTTGTTAAATAAAGCATATTTCTGTAGACTAATATGAAAACTTGCAAAGTTCGTATTTCTATCGAAAATTCAAACATTTTATATAACGAACTATGTATATAAGCTTGCCAAGGAAAGCTTAAAACTAAAGTTTTATATAAGACGGCATTATTTCTTATATACACATAGCTACGTGGGCGGCGCGAGCCAAGCCAACGTTCTAAGAGATACTCGTAAATGTAGGGCCGTCTCTTCTTCAATTACATACAATATATATGAAGGCATATTTTCATAATTTTATTAGAGAATATCAATATATCAGTCAAGTTCAAGTCAGGCTAGCCGTAACGAGGATTCTGTATTAATTTCAAAATTGTAGTTCATCGAAATGCTAGTATGACAAGTTATTTACAAACTTAAATTGACAAGCTTAAATTTGTGGGCGTATCTATACACTCAATAAATAAAAACAGACAAACTGACGGACAACAAAGGCATAAATTATTTGGAAAATTACAAAGCTCAATACAGTTTTATTATTCATTGTAGATTTAAGATTTATTTTAAGTATAATTTAATTTAAGGTGATTTGATAGAACTTTCACACCATATTCGCATAGACTATGGCTAAATATCCTCTCTTCTCTTCTTCCCAATTTTTCATACTAATGAAATAAAACTAAGTTCTTTTTATACATTCGACAAACGCGTTAGACGGCGTCACAAATATAAAACTTTTTAGTTTCACTCAATACCTTTTTTTTTATGTAATGCAAATGGAATGCATTGACTATAAGATCTTTGAGCTTATACAAAGCTTAACAATATTATATATTAAACATTTATGAAGATCAAAAATAATTTTCTCAAGACATAACCAACCCTTGGAGAACGCTACAGTACGGACACCTCCCCCCAATACCGAGCAAAAGAAACAATCCCTCCCCAGCCCTCCCATCGCCCTACGAGCACTCCACACGACCATTTCTTATTCCTTATGTATGAATTCAGCACATTACCACTCAAGTAGGATAAAAACAGGACGAGAAAGCTTTGAAAAATATCCGGGCCATTGAGTGATATTCTGAAGTAGCCTTCTATTTTATTTTGATAACGTCGACATCGACATGTCGAAATGAAATGGAAGCGAAGCGTCCGTCGAGCGAGCGATTGTATCTGTTAAACGTGTTTGTGTTTAAGATTCCTTTTTAGTTTCATACAAAGGCCGGTTTTTGGCTTTAATATTGTATAATATGTATCTATTAGTAAACTCTACTAGAAATCATTTTATTTCATTACAAGAAGAGTAATATTTAGTAATTAATAGAATAGAAGTAGTGATAGAAGTGATAGCTGCAAAAAATTGAAAACCTTCCAATCGTCACTTCAGTAATTTTATTTTTTCTCCGCATTCAATTTCCTCTCTGGTAATAAAACAAAGACTGACGTTGAGTTCTGTCACTCAACACACGATCTCGATAGGCGGCAAAGTGAAAAAAGGAGAGAAGTTAATCCTCACATATGACCTGCATTACGTGGAATAAGCAGAGAGAATATACCCATGAGTCACAACTTTTTCAACTCTCGGCCTAATATTGACTAAACAAGTATTACTTTGTCCTGGTGTTTGATAATTTACATGGAATGTGCCAATTTGTAACGACTAGGAGAACATTTAACTCATAAATTCATCTTACATTTGTTAGTATGTAAGTTGCAGCGTTAAGTTCCGACATTCAAGAATATCGAAAATTGGGCGTAACTCACTTTCCGCCGGAATAGAGTATATTAAAGCGAGGTTCCCTCTGTCCCTATTTATACTTATATATTATACTATATGCAGGAAAAAGTAGGGAATTGTTTTAATTATTATTAATATAACGCAATACCTCGAAAGTCGGAAATTGAGGAACGGAGTGTTTAAGGCACTATGTTCCTGCCTGCGGTTCCCTCTGCCTATCCTGCTATATGCGGGATACAGCGTGAAGCTATGAAAAAATAATTAGTTGTTGAGCTTCTAATACTCGTATAATTATAACAAGCGAGAATTAAAATAAAAGTGGAAAATAGAGAGAAAAATTTATCACTTATCTCCTGTATGTAAAAAAAATGCAGGCATATGTATATGTGGGCTAGGACGATTGGATATTGAACTAGAACCGCTAATACTTGCATAAATGCATTTATTCCGGGATTTGCATACACAAAGAATATATAATATTAATGTATATATGAATAATATTTTTTTAAATGTTTAAATACTTTGTACACAGTGGGATTCGAACCCAAGTCTCAGGGATAGAGTTCTGTCACTCAACACTCAATGCCTTGAGTTTTTTTTACAATAAGCTCTTACTATTTTATGTAATTTAAACTTACAGTTACTTAAGCTAGATATTTACAAGCATATATCTTATTTCTAACGAGACGGAAAATAAACAGATGTATAATAAATGCGAAAAGATAACAAATTTTAAGGTTAACGTGTTAGTAAAAAAAGATAGATATTTAGATAAGTACCCCTCAAAACGGATTGATTCCACAACCGCCGTTTCAGTCAAACGCTGTACCAATGTGCCACGACAGAGACCCGTCTGAAATATAATCGTTCTCCAGAATGGCAATCGAACCTGTACTAATAAATAAATTTGAAATAAAATTGTGCCACTCGTAATATTCTGTAAATGGCAAAAAGTTAAAAAAAGCTGAGTTATATCACTTCGTGCCTTTGGAACGTAGGTTGAAAAAAAAGTTTCCATGTATAGCTTTAGTATTATTGGGTAATAACACGTACGTACTTCAACATCCGTTGGTTTTCATCTAATAATTATTTTTACATATTAGATGGTATTGATGCAGTTTAAGAAGTAATTTAAATATTTATTATAATCCTTTAAAGTTCTTTAATCCATTTTGGAAAATGTTATGTTTAATACTAGCGGCCTTCCTGCGGCTTCACCTGAATTTAAATGCAAGAATATTAATCTAGTAAGCTGAATTGCATCCGTTCTGATTTTTTTTTTAAATCACGTCGATAAACGTCGCTGTTCTCAGAGTTGCCTAAGCTGTGGGTACTCGCTCGCGGTACTCGCGTATAGTAGCGTCGCGATACCAAAAAAATCGGTTATAAAAATTGGTTTAAATGTTACAGAGGTTACCTTGACAAATAGTTTTTTTTGTTTGTTTTTGAGTTTAATGCTGTTAGCCCTATTGGCCTTGACAGCGACACCGGTTGGGGAGGGAAGAGGGTACTCTGTCCCTGAGAAGTAGCAAGCACTATCGTGTCTGCTTGAGAGGAAACGTCGGCGGCAACGGCGTCCTCTGCGGGACTCGAGCTCCGGATTGCGGCCGGATTCCCTATTCTTAACAAACCAGCCGTGACCTGAAGACTCGGCTGGAGAAACTTAGACTAATCGACAAAAAAACTGACAAACAGAACTACATCTCTGTTGTGACAGAAAAAAAAATTAGAAAAAGTTTGTATTTTAGTCACGATCATGTAAAATATTATTTATTACTAACCTTATATGTTGTCTGTACATATTGTAGATATCTGTTAATTTTGTTATAGGTGAAGGATTTAAACTAGATCTCTTTTAAACATGCATTCCTTTGAAGTTTACCGTACACACTCCTTTGTATGTTCTCCATTCAACGTGACATTGGCGAAGTGAATTCTGCTCCACTGGCACGCTCGAAATACCATATATAAGGATAAGAAGAAGAAGAAGTATTTTAGTATTTTAGTTCTGGTTGACACTTATATATATATATATATATATATATATATATATATATATATATATATATATATATATATATATATATATATATATATATATATATATATATATATATATATAAATAATTTTTTTCTTTCTTTGATTTTAGTTGTCAAAGTGTATTCCGCTAACTCAATGCGCAATGTTTTTAAACAGACGGGGGTTCTTTTAGCTTTTTAGCTTTAGTTATGTGAACGATGCACGTAGGTACTTAATAAAATAACCTGAAAATCACAAATAAAAAGACGGCATGGCTGACTTATTATATATGTGGTGTGTTTAATTTAATACTAAAATAAAAAAAATACTAGGTCGGGGAAATTTGAATAACTTATTAGAAATAATACGCACAGACTGCTAAAGCGCAGACACTCGCACTAAGCTACCCAAACAACATCAAATACCAATTTCCTTCGCAAAATTGCGTTCGCGTAAAAAAAAAGCTTGCAAACTAAAAGTCCTCCATGAATACCAAATTGGACAGACAGACAGTTTCACTTCTGAAATATTGCCTGAAATTTACATGGAACATTTTAATATCCACCTGCCCTTTTTCTCACGCAATAAAGCCGCGTCGAATTCGGTCTTAAACCCGTTACCGTTTTAATGCCACTTCAAAAGTCTACTTTATGTTTATTATGGCATAAAAATTGCATATACGATTCTATTTTTTTTTATATATATATATATTATCACACGTTTTATTCGTTGAGTGTTGAGATAAAATGTAGTGTTAATATATTGAGTTATTAATTTTTTATCTGTTTAAAGGACTTCCTTTTAGATTGATATATAGATAAAAAAAAGTTAAATTTAATTGGTAATGCTACAAAGGGGAGACAGAGAGACGCATTTTTTTTCTATTTTTTCTTCAAGCTAGACATTTTTTGTCTGTGCCTTTTTCTTGCGTGCTTTTTTTTTAATTTAAGCTTTATCGGTGTGAAAAAAGTTGTTTTACTTTCATATAACTAAGAATATAAATCAGTAATATTTGGATTAATCTTCACTCGTAATCTTCTGTTCCTGATGAAAGCCTAGAAATAAAAAATAAAATTAATTCTGTTTAATTTTATGTTATGTTACATTAGGTTATGATTGAGTCACTCCGTTCTCCGCTTTCCATACAAACTGGAAACATTTTCCGCAATTCGTCTTGGAAAACCGGGTAAATTAATTAATTCGAAAGTTCTTGTAGGCTATTTGAATAAAGAATATTAAGATTTTTCATTTTGATTTATTCCGAGTAGGTATCGAACTCACACTCATCACGCTTACAATTAGACAGGCTAAGTATAAAAATTAATATCTTAGAACAAAAAATCGTATATTTAATAAAAACAGAATATAAATATTAAAATGAGTTTACGGCGGCAGATGAATAGGTGAGGTTTTTAATAAAACTCCGCGGTTAATGAAAGACAGAAGGGTCGCTAGTTGTCGAGATGGATGCACAGGGACGTATCAGAGCGAATATTTCTCATTTTTTCCCAATTTCTCCAACAAAAAAGATAGATTTTATATAAAATTTATAATTAGTGACGTTTTTGCATTTAGTTTTCGCGATTTTTAAACTTAAATAGAACTCTAATGCTGGATGCTGGTATTATATAAGTACATATATTTTTCCACTACTTTGTAGTAGTCCGTGGTCAGTCTACGCGTGACCACCGACCACTACGGGTATTCTAGTAGTATTCTATACCAATATATATATGATCATAAATCCATTAATAGAGTATCAATAAAAAAAGCTTTTCAGTGTTTCTCATTCGGTCTATTAAGGAGGCCACATTACGCTAGGCTAAGTCCAAGAGTGTTCATTTATATATTATCTCATTTTTTAAGTGTTGGTGCCAATATTTCTATTAGCAATTCCACAAAAGAGATATATTTATATATCTTTCCACTTATTTTTTTTAATTTCACACTGTATCTCGCATATTGCAGGGTAGGCGGAAGAAAGCTCGTGTAAAAAGCTGGATACGACAGGACATTCTGTGTTAAGCGAGGATCTCAAGGTTGCCTTTTTCCTTGCTGACACTAACGAGAAGTAAATAATGTACTAAATCTGAAATGGAAATTGAACCCATAACCGTCGCGCTTACAGCCAGGCGTTGTGTCACTGCGTTCACGACGGCCCCAATAAAATCATAAGAAACTTTTTTAATAAATTTAATATATTTGCTTGTGAAATTAAACCCACCCCTGTCCAATATAAGCCGTTCAACCCTTGTATTTATTTAGATTGTATTAATTAAAACTCGAAGTTCCAAGATTAACACCACTTTCTTTCATTAACAGCCTCCATATTCATGCTTCAGAATAACCAGATTATGAAACTCTACGTAAATATTTCACCTTAAAAATATTATCACTTTGTTTTATTTTACGAAAGTTTAAGGAAATATACATAAATTTTTTTACGTAATGTGATTTTTAAAATCATCCAACGGCTTACAAACAGCGCGGTTATAAATGTCGATAAATTTAATTTTTTATGCGTTTTCTGATAACATTATCTTTCCATTGAGTGGAAAACCTGTTTTAACTAAACTTTAAAACTAAATTTAAAGAGATATCCTGTAATTAAGTTATACATACTCGAACTATAATTACTTTATAAATTATTATATTGATCAGATCAGCTCGATGACACCATATTGTTGTATTGTCACCTAAAGTAAGTATAATTACAAAGCTTTATGATGATAAAATTATTACAAGAATATATATATATATATATATATATATATATATATATATATATATATATATATATATATATATATATATATATATATATATATATATATATATATATATATATATATAGAGAATTTTATAAGTACCTAATAAATTAATATACTTTATTACTAAAAAATTACTATATTAAATAATATACAAAAAGATTCTCTGTATTCTTTCTCTGTATTTTTTTCGATTTACTAATAACATATAACACTTCTATATAAGTAATTAATTAAAACGATTGGTGAAAATAGATGCTGGGTTTAACAAATGCAAGGCTTGTGAATTCAATTGCAAGAGCTTTTTTTATTTATTGAAAAACTCTCTTCTTAAAAAAAAATCTAAATTATGCACTTAAATTTCATAGATATGAAAAATCTCACTCTACCTTGGCTTTAGTTTAGTTGAGAATCGAACTCGCAACTATCCCATCAAACATACCAACTAGAAGTCTTCATACAAACAAAATATAAATTGAAAAAAAAGGTGCGAAGGGATCTCATGAGGTATTCAATTTAATTATGTACGAAACTGTAATAAGCTTTTATAGCGCGTTTATGTCTTCATTCCCATGCATGAATGTTATATAACAAAGTAGGAAAAATATGATGAGATGTATTTGAGAATGGGTTGGTTTTTGTTTTAATATATTTGTATGGGAGGTTTGAAATTGTATAATTTATTTTAGAAGTTTTGTCTTGCTTCACTAACATAGAGAGGATATCTAGTGTTAGCACACTCCATTCTCAACTCTCCACCTAATTTTCACTCATAAAGTGTTCAAGGCCGCGTTTTTTTTTTTTTTACCAGAGCGAGGAAACGAAAGTAATTCATTCTACAAGTGGAATCGAACGTGTCACAGTCAGACACTATGCCACTAACACATTCGGCTAAAAAATCTAGATCACATTCAAATTTTCCAAATCTGTAGTGAGCTAAGAGCTTTGGGTAAGTTATGCGCATATATTTGCGACGCGACGCGACCCGACCGTCTTTGACGTGACGTCGAGAGGTGAAAATGCTACGACAATAAATCTTCAAGCAAACTTTACACTTTAATTTACATTTAAAAACCTAGTTTTGGGGGAGAATTTGCGAAAAATTATTTAATATCTATTTTTACGTATCATTTTGTAATTATGTGATAAATCACTACTTTTGTTAGTGATGTGAGATATAAACTATTGGTTTTAAAACTATAATATATAATATATAAAGCTATAATTGACAAATGATTTTATCAAATAATTATATCACCTATATTAATATTACACATAATAAGGTCTAATTTTCCATACTATTGCCTTCATCAGCGTTGTTTATAATATTTAGGTTCCGCTGTGATAAAACCAAACAAGGCGTTGAGTTAGGCCAATCAATACGCAGTTTCTTGAATACAAGTGGAAAGTGGTTTACAGAATCTGCCTTACTATTTGAAATATAGAACTTGAAACTAAAACTGAATAAAAAAATTTAAAAATGCAAAATCTAAAAAAAGGCCTTTACCACATTTTTAAACTCTTAAACACTTTTTCAACCTAATCAAATTACAAACAAACAAACATACATACGTTTATATTGTATAATCTCCTATGATTAATTTCCTGTTGCCAGTGTCATTGTGATGTCAAAAGGTGCGGTACCATAATGCCAGTCAATTTATGCACATACTTTACTCAGAGAGCACTCAAACACCGGGTAAAAAATATATATAGATCTGTACATACATATGCATTGTTAAGTAAGTTGTGGAGACTCTGGCTGTAAATGTAAAGGTAGTGGGTTCAATTCACACTGGACGGGTTTTTACATAGCAGAGCGTTGAATTCTATTGATAATTGGACGGAAACTGGGGAACAGAGTATATAGCGGATATAGCAGTATATCCGGGGCACAGCGCGAAGCTAAAATCTATCAAATGTTGTTATAAATTGTTTTATTTCTTACTTGTCTTATTCTTTCTCTAATTTAAGTAGGTATAGAGAACTTAACACACAGAATACCAGAAGATTGAGCTAAGAGATGTGAATCTAGTAGTAGTAATATTGATAAGTACAGATATAGATTCAATCAATCCACAAAAAGATTAAACAATAATATGTCCAACTTATATATATATATATATATATATATATATATATATATATATATATATATATATATATATATATATATATATATATATTAACACTTTTGTGCTAAAATCACGTATATTTTTGCAATAACCTTTGTAAATCCCTAACAATAGACATCTAATGCCTATATTTTGGGGAGGATTGAGGATCAAGCCATGCGTCAAGTAATGCATAGCGATCGACTTGTGTTAAACATACTTTATAAGGTTTTGACAACTTTTCTTGTAATATAATATGTTATATCATCTCTCTTATTTTTGCAAATTATTCAAAATTAAAAAAGTAATATAGAATAGAAGAACATTATTACGTTATTTTGCTAACACTGTACGATGAAGGAGATAAATTAATATATATATTTTTTACATATAATAAAAAAACATAGTCACTTGATTTTTTCGCAGACTTTTGAAATCAATAAGTTAGTCGCTAGTGAACTGATAAAGCTCATTGTGTTACCAAACATAAGCCACAGTTACCATATTATTATTTATAACTTTAAAAGCTGAAATTCTAGCTTTAATCTTATACACTTTATACTATACTTTATATATAGGTTGAGAAAAATTAAAATAATGAATTCCCCCGAATGAGGAATGTAGTATTGAACCCACACCCGTCAGACACTGCCACTACGTCATAATAACCTCAGACATTGAAATATTTTAGAAAAGTTACCAGCTATCTATTCTACTAAAATCGATCTAATATTGTTACAATGAATTAAAACATCTCACGTTCATAGATTCCAAGAAAAGAGCTTAATTGGTACTAGAAAAAAGAAAAAAAAAATGTCTATAATTAATTAAATCACAAATATGTCTAGTACTACTTTCCAAATTAACATGATAGAGTGGCTATGAAGCTTTTATAAAAGCATTTTTTCTCTACAACTAATCCATCAGACGGTCGCAATCCGACACCTGCTTACCAAATTTTATGGTAAATAGAAAGGGTTAGGAAGAATATCAAGTGATTTACGGAATCCGCAATTTCGTTGTGTTTATAGAATATACACACAGGTAGCTTTTTTGACCATTGAATTAATAAAACTGTTCTTGCCTCTTGTGTTTTTTTTTAAATTTCACGATTTATCCCACATATATAATGAAATAAGTAGATAACCTACTATTCAGTTACGGCACTCAACACAAAGTTTTGTGAAACAGTGTAATTAAAACTTTTACCCGATTGGGAATCGAACCCACAATAGCGTCGTATATAGTCAGATACATTTACAGTATACGTTTATTTCCATATATTATAAAGTCAGTAGAGAAATACTAGTGAGTCTCTACTAACAAAATCTAAAATAAGGCTATGCTTCTTTAGACTGAGATCGAATATTCTCTTAAATATTTAAAAAATAAATTGGCTCCAATGAAATTGGCTCCAAGACTCGCGAATACATTTCTCAAACAGTCAGGCAAAATTAATTTAAATTTTTTAAATGAAATATCCACCACTATACATCTTTAAGCGGAATGCGGAAAACGGAGTGATCTAACACTAGATTTTCTCTGCCTATAGCTACAGGGTTGCTATACGCGAGATACTACGTGAAATTATAAAAAAAAAACAAACACCAGTTGCCATAACGAATAAAACCAATGTTTTTCAAAGAATCCGAGCTCAAAATCAATATTTGCCCAATGATAATTAATTAAATAAGTAACCGTAGAACAACGGTAAGGAATCCAGTCGTCTCGAGCGTTCCTACCGGAGTTTTTGCGCTTTATTCATAGATATTACTTATGCATGCAGCAGCGAAAATATTACAAGATTTTAATGAAAGAAATATTAATTTAAACGCAAGTTTTCTTTGGGCGAGGGCGAAATTAAGTTTCGTCTGGCGTAAATACCGAAGCCGAAGGAGATATGCGGTTTTACATTGGAACTTTGTAAATTGTTTGTGCAACTATGTATTATTACCTAGATAAAAGATTTTTAGACACATTGTTATTGACATGGAAAGCATTTCCCTTAAACACGTTTCTTCTGAAAAATTATTGATATTTTTCTTCATCCGTCAGCGAACGTTATACGAATATATATATATATATATATATATATATATATATATATATATATATATATATATATATATATATATATATATATATATATATATATATATATATATATATATATATATATATATATATATATATATATATATCGACGATACGAACTAACTTAGTATACTTATCACCTATACTTAGATTCTTATTAGTATAATACTCGTATAGCTACCGTTGAGGTCCTCGTGATCAGCAGCATCTGTTTGTAAGCACAACGGCTGTAGCTTCGATGCCCGTACTTGGAGAAATGAATCTATTTAATTTCCCCGCTCATGGATTCACGAGAAGAATGGAGAAAGGAGAGACTAGAGCTGGATTCCCTCTGTCCATCCTGCTATATGCGATTCTGCTATAGGATAGACCATGAAACTAGCTACTCAACTTAGTACCAATTCTTAGCACCTTTGTACTAAACAATAAAAGACACTGTAAACGCTTCATACATTTCAAAGAGGAAACTTATTCAACAATGCATATAAACGTTAAGTCGTATAAACGCGAGTTAATCTAAAAGAAAAATAATGTCGACGCACTTTATTCAAATCGGCCGTCGCGAACAGTTGAAGTGGAAAAAATATGAATATCATTTCCTCGTTTCGAACTTTCCACGCCAAATGAAGCATATTTCGAGTCATAACACTCGCATTATTCAAAAAACTTTGTAAAGCTTGCTGTTAAAAATGTATGTAGGGACATTGTGCTTGAGATATTATTTTCGGTGGTGTCATAGAGCTTTGTCCAGAAAAAACTAAGTGTCAAACGCTACTCTATGCATACTTCTCCCGCTCATTCCACTGTCATCCATCCTTCATCTCGGAATGCATGCCGGGTATTCTTCATGATCTTTACATAACAGTCCTCAAGTGTCGTCGATACTGTGTTCCTGAAGGTCAACTAAAGTCAAATAAAAGTTGTACTACCTCATATCATGGAGTTATTGGTTATAGGTTCGATTCAATCAATTTAAAGATAAATTATGTGTCTAGTATATATACGTGTAGGTGTTTCCTTGGACATACAACAACAAAATTAAAAAAAAAAGTTATTAAAAAACATAACATACAATATTGCATTAGACAAGCCATGCATAGGAGGCTTTATTCAAAACGTTTCTTAAGAACAGAGAGGGAAGCACCTCAACTTTTATATAGTAGGTACATTCCATACTAAATGAAGTGAGACTGTCTCACAGATGCTAACGAAAGTTATTTTTTTATGCCCCCCGCGAAGCTCACATTTGCATAAGGACCAGATCAAACAAACTCGCGATAACACTGGTTTTGTGACGTTTAATTAAAATTTTAGACACGGTTTTTTTATATACCTAGCCTCTTACTTAGAAGAAGTCAAAAATATATTAGATAAAAGAAAGTTGTTCTCCATGGTTCACCATAATCTAAGGCAAAAACAAAGAAATATTATGTCTAGTCCTTTAAGAGATATACGCATATTCATATATTTATTAATTATATTGAACTTAGCTCCTATATTTACATCTATATGTTTGATGATCACAACATATACGTAGCAAGTGTTTCTTAAGTAGATCAACCTTTATTTTATAATAAGAATAAATGTCAATTCGATTTAAATAGAAATATCACAACTAAATATGTTTTAGCGTAGAACTTAAGAAAGCTCGGTGTAGATGTATAAATTGAATAATCTGCAGTCAGGCGCTGTCTTGCCTTTAATTAGTATATGAAATAGAGAGTGATGTGTAGTACACATCGCACTCTCAAACTGGAAATAATATTACACAAAAAATGACACAAAAAAATAGCTTCACGCAATATCCCGCATCTAGCACGTTAGAGATAGGTACCCAAGTGTTAAGACACTATGTTCCCCACGCCCCGCGTAATTTTGAAATATTACGTGTTGGGTGTTTCTTCTTGTTCCTAGAGCGATGAAATAAAGTAACTTAGTCTCATTGCGTGGTAATCGAACCCACAACAATCAGACACTGTTCCGCTATATATATATATATATATATATATATATATATATATATATATATATATATATATATATATATATATATATACATATATATATATATATATATATATATATATATATATATATATACATATATATATATATATATATATATATATATATATATATATATATATATATATATATATATATATATATATATATATATATATATATATATATATATATATATATATATATATATATATAGTAGTAAATTATCTCTAAATACTTAATTTTAAGGACATACTTTTAACATATTTATACAATAAATGACAAAATTGAACAAAAACAAAACGTCTGTTGTTGAAAATTCAACAAATTGATTGAAATCAGGGACAGGAGTAAAGAAATATAACGGGAACGTTTCAGAAGCGTCGCTCTCGTCTGCTCTCGTCGCTGACGCATACATTAGAATATTTTAGCCGCCCATTCGGATACAGTGTTATGTCAACTTGGTTTTTTTCAATCGAAGTCCACACTACTTTTTCACCTTGTTCAGAGAGCTAGAAAGAGAGTGGAGATTATTATCTGTAAACGTAAACTTAAAAAAAACTGAAATTGATATCAAATATCCAAGCCAATAACCTCTTCAAGCACTGGAGTAGTCAAGCTTCTGAGCTTGCGTTTATATTTGAGCGTTTATATTTAATTTTTTTGCATTTTGTATGAAAATCACGGCGTGATCAAAATTTACTTGCAATGAATAGAACTTATAATATAAACAAAGGCAAACATCTGAACATTGTAAATTTACAGATATATACCAGAAAAAAATTATTACAAAGTTATACTGTAGTCATTTCATACAAAATGAGTGCTTACGACTGCAAATTTATGTTTGTCGACTGTTATTAGTTGTACTTCGTGGACTTATGAAAATTAATGAAAAGTGATAACCTACAGTACATATATAGGAGGTAATCTCAAAATTTATAATTTATATGCTTGACACAGAAAGAAACCATTACAATTATATGTGTAGTTTGTTTCATACAAAATTTGTGGATACGACCGCAAATTTAAATTTGTCAATTTTTATAAATATTTATATTGATATTTTTTATTAATAAAACCTATTCTAGACAATAACGTTGAAGAGTTACTTACTTACCTAGGCTACTTCTGTTAAAAAAATATATAATAACTTATTGTAATATTTTTATTCATATATATGGCATTAACTCAGCTTAGTTGCCAGGACCTGCCTTCCGACTTAATCAACTCCACTTTGCACAAACTAGAACCTCGTTAGAGTTTATTTAAATATTTTATTTAATTTAATATAACTATAAGAAATGTATTTGAGAAAATTGCGTTATTTAAAATTTATTAAATCGTAGAAATATTAATTAAATTAGTATATGTAGCATGTAGCTTTACAACTAAGCATTCTATTCTGTATATGTTTATATATTTATTGTATATTCTACGTGTTAGTACAAAAGACGTTGTCGCGTTCCACCACTCAATAGACACAACAGTCTTAACACGCTTCTCCTGCTATACAAGTGATAAAGCGTGAAGCGTGAAAAAAAACTAAAATCAAGTTATGTACATAACTACAACATTATACACATGTACATATATACATCTTTGAACACCTGTATAATACACATTTTTCTGCAATATATACAGGGGTGCTTAATTTATGGACAATATTTTCCTCAAGCATCCATCATTGTTGCCTGTGAGGCTGGCCCATTGAACGCTTCGAAAATAATGGCTTACTTATACTTATCTATAGTTACAATAAAATATTACCTTCGTAGCGCAGCGGTACAGCTTCAGCTTGTAAACGCGACGGTTTGTTGGTTCGATTCTCATTCGAGCAGAATGAAATATTTACATTGTGTTCGCTCTGGCAACATGGCAAAAGCGTGGCGTTGAGTTCCGCCACTCAACACGCAATGCCTTGAAAGGCGAAAAACGGGGAACGGAGTGTCTTAACACTAGGTTCCTTCTACCTACGGTTCCCTATACCTACCCTACCTTACCCTACTTTAAGGAGGCTTTTATGTAACCAGACTTGACTAAGTAACACGTAGAGGAGTCCCAATGTTTCGCTAGAAGGCACGTTTTGTGTAACCAAAAATAAAAATCTATAATTTTTCTATCTATGCCTATCTTCCTTTAGAGCACAGAAAAAAATTCTAATTCTTTTTTTGCCATATCTATGTGAAATCCACTGCGTAATGAAAACCTATAGGGCACTTCGCGTTAACCTAGAAGAATTTGACAAAAATATTATATTAAGAACAAACTAAAGAAAAAAATCTTAATTACAAACTTATTTGTGTAAAATATATAGAATTTAACTTATGTGTATTTAAAAAGAAAATTAAAATAAAAAGCTTATTATCAAAATCATTTTTTTTTTAAAAAAGCTTACCTAAAAAAAAGGTCTAGACATTTAAATCTAGCCAAAGCTCTCAATAGTACAATCAATAGTACACCAAGCCAATTCAATTTCTACGACGTTATCTTAATAAGAGTGGAACAAAAATGTATTCTAGACAAATAAGACGTCTCTAATTCCCCCTCGCATATATTAAGTTCGTTATTTGTTTTTGCTACATTAACATTTTTATGGGCGAAATGAAATCGTTTCGTCGTTACGTTATGTAATTTAAAATTATATTTACGCGTTCTATTTGGAAGTTAGTCAATCATTATGTTCTCGAAAGAGAGAGAGAGAGAGAGGAGAGGTAAGCAGAGAGCAGTGTCTTCACACTAAGTCCTCTCTGCTTCCGCTAGTATATGTGGTATAAAGGGAAAAGTATAATTAAAGTATGCTATATATATATATATATATATATATATATATATATATATATATATATATATATATATATATATATATATATATATATATATATATATATATATTATTGAGGTTTTTATTAAAAGTATAGTTTCTCAAAACTGTACATTAAGTAGTTTAATATGTAAAAAATTGTAACTTACTTTTAGTATATTATTATGCAGCATACAATATTACATTACATATAAAAAAAGATAAATATATCTGTAACTAGATGACTTCTACCTTCTCTGCCTAATATAGAACATATGTAAAGATAAAGGTATTCCACACAGTGTTAAGACACTCCGTTCTCCACTTTCCATCTTTTAAAGTGTTGTTGTTGGGTGTCGAAACTAAACACCACACTTTGTCTTGTTATCAGAGCGAATATGGTATCGAATCCACAAACCATCACGTTTACAGGCAGACGCCGTGCCTATGCGCCACGACGGTCCATAACTAAATACGAGACAGATTTATATTATTGTCATAAATTATTACAGCATACCCCATATTTACACCCAGAACCTCAGGACGAACCCATTATAATGTCACATAATACAAAACCTAATTTACAAAATACACCACAAAGGACTCGTTTAAGGCTCCGAACTTTAAAATGTCCACAAAATTAAGTTGGAAAAGCATTTAAGTCCCAAAAATCACGTTACCAAGTTAGTACAGGGTTCAGATCCTCGCATACATTAAGGCAAAGGTGTGAGTAAAACAAAATCATTATTCAAATCTCCTGAATAATGTTTTGGGGAATCGGGCCCTGAGTTTCCAGTCGTTTTTGAATTTTAATATGGACTCTAACAAGTTTTCTGTCAAAGGAAATCGGTGTGACTAGGTTTTGGGTGTGCTAGCGAGTTTGTGGGTCGTGCTGAAGATATTTTTGGACTTTCAGTAAAAAATGTTTTAATTTTGTAAAATGAAATTGATCTGTATTTCCTTTCTTGTGATATATATATATATATATATATATATATATAATATATATATATATATATATATATATATATATATATATATATATATATATATATATATATATATATATATATATATATATATATATATATATATATATATATATATATATATATATATATATATATATATATATATATATATATAGTGCTGAAGATATTTTTGGACTTTCAGTAAAAAATGTTTTAATTTTGTAAAATGAAATTGATCTGTATTTCCTTTCTTGTGATATATATATATATATATATATATATATATATATATATATATATATATATATATATATATATATATATATATATATATATATGTCTATTAAATCTAAAATATTTATTAAGAATATGAACAATAACTTATAGTTAATTTAGACACTTGCATGATGTAAATTTAAAAAACAAGCATTCTATCCGCATAATGCATTATGTGACAAATATTCGACGAAAAATCGAGACGAGAAGATATAATAATATATTAATTACATTCTCCAAATCAAGTTTAAGTAATATAAAGAAAATATTAAGAATCATATGAAAAGTCCACTTTACTCCGATATAGCTGAGTTTCGATCAAAGGCGCGTTATCAAAGGACGGTGAGCGGTCGACGATAATTAGCACCTTACAAGCTACAGACGGCGAAAAACTAGAGAAACTAGCTGAAATAATTCAGTAGTAGTTCTCTTCAAGCATTTCCACTGTTGACGTAGATCCTTTAATTTAAGTAATTATTATTAAATTATATTTTATATTTTTGTGTACCTTTGTATACACAATATGACTGTGATGTGTATGCAGAGGACCAAGTGATAAATTTCTCTTTTCTCTTGATTCTATTAAGAAGGGTATATCATATGTCAAATATCGTATATAGTATCTGAATTGTTGTCGCTAATGGGAGAAAATCATGAACTCAATTTTAAATCTCGCATACAAAAGTTAAAAGAAAAAGAAATATGGAAACAATTATACATTCAATACATATATATATATATATATATATATATATATATATATATATATATATATATATATATATATATATATATATATATATATATATATATATATATATATATATATATATATATATATATATATATATATATATATATATATATTCAGGCAGAGAGCGGAGAATTGAGTGTCTTAACACTAGGTTCTCTGTGTTTCCGGCATTTGCAGGATGTTGGGATGAGCTGAACATACATATTTTTTCGAACTGCTCATAGAAAATTCGAAATTAAGCCTAAGATAACATTATCCATACTATATTGTACGAATATACTCGTATAATAATATATTCTGGAAAAATATTGTTTCATAAGTATTCCTTTACTAATTATCAGCGACACGCTACTACTAAGTCATAGATTTATAAGATTTCCAAAGGGTGCGGGTTCGAGTCCCGCTTCATTAAATTTTAACATTTTTACACGTTCTCTAAAATGTTTTTCTTTTCATAACTTTGGAATGTTTCTTGTCAAATGATCTATACCGATACTTTTTAATATATCGACATAAAGACTGAACGACATATATATGTTATATAATGAGAATAGTTTGAAAGTTCATAAAATGGCCATTACTTTTGCTTTTTGCCATCTATAGCTATAGAAGCGAGCTTCACCACATTATAGAAAGTTCAGAAAAAACACGTCCTGTCAAGTTGAGCTTAAATAGGCGATACAGTGGCCACCCGTCGGTTCGCATCGCGATCACCGGTCACTCGTTCATTACGGCCCTCCTCTATGAAATATTTATGACGACTCCCATAATAACGTCGACGATATCATTATACTTTGTGATGGGGGTGTCGGGTGGGGCGGAATTTCTGATGGCTCCTTACCATTGCAAAGTCGTTTCAGGACTACGTATCTGCTTTAAAATCCAAGATACATTCTAAATGGCGGCGAAATTCACATTTTCCACCACAATTTTTGATTGTCGATTCAAATTTTGAAAGCTACATAGATGAAATATAGCGGCCTGTGCGCAGACGCGACGGTTCTTCCATATTAACTTGTTAATTAGGCCCATAATACTTGCAGATGAGCTACAGAGTAAAGTTGAATATATAAAAAGCCCTTTTTCAGCGATCGCATGCATTGTCCCCGGCAGTTCCTAGCGGGAGGCGAGCCTATACCCACCAGAAGTTTGCCTGTTCATAAATAAACGCGAACGGTATTCAACAGCCCTTGGTGCTGTATGCATAACGAATTTGAAGGAGGCAAACTTGGAGGCTCTGCTGGGATGGAGTATAAAATTCAGTAACAACATAGCAGAGCTTTTCATTCGACGACTTGCTGTCGGTGAAGACATAGCTCTCTCTAATTAATTACTAATTAGAGATTGATTGGCAACTCTGAGAGTGGTTTAGTGTCGTGATGTGTTATTAAGTGTTCAAGAGTTGGCTTAGAACCTGTGACCATTTGGAAAGTTTTAGTGTATTTCGTAATTGTTTCGTGGGTTGAGACAGACACGAGATGGAGTTGGTGGCGGCCATCTTGGAAGATGTCACGTGTGAGCACTTTCACCGCTAGGTGGCGGTGACGGAACACAATACTGAGACGGGGTTTGAATATTTTTGCATGTAATCCATAGAAAATGTTCTTTAATTCTATTTGAATAAACGTTATTGAAATATGTTATTGCAACATAAATAGATCGGTTTTATATTCGTTTCTTAATCTTTTTATATGTAGGTTATCGTGGTGGGACAGTCTCTGACTATCAGGGAGATGGTCGTGGGCACGATTCTCTGAAAAGACAAAGTATGTCGTTCATTTACGCCACTCAACGCATAATGTCTCAAATTTGCATGGAAAACGGTGACCGGAGAGTATCTTGAAGCTAGGCTCTTTCTACTAAACTATATGGGTAAAGCGTGAAACTGAAAAAATATATACTATTAACATAGAAGTCCAAACTAGCAAATCAGATGCTTGGCTACAAGTCAATCGTAAGAATCCAGTACTAAGTTTGCCAAATAATAGATATCTATACCTAATACTTTATTTCATTTTCCATTAGAAATATAGTGTACCTAATGCTGACCATAAAAGGCCATTATAAAACCAGTTTATTCTTTATATACTGTTATCCATTAGTTACTTAATATTTATTATAGGCTGAGATAACTTCAGCAGTGTTACATCATCTTTTATCAAATTTAAAAAGTAAATGACGAAAATATACATAATTATAAATGATATATTAACATAGTAGTTATTTAGTACTAACATTTTTATCTTCACGCTATATCCCTTATATAGTATAGTATAGCATATAGCATATATAAACACTCCATTCCCCGCTATCCGGCTTTCCAGACGTTGCGTGCTGCGTTTGAAAAAGCTGAGCAAGAAAAAAAATTCGTTATCCCGAAATATAAGCCGTATATACCGTAGCCGTACATATTAATAATCTATATTAATAGCTATTTAGTTATGCAATCTCCTTTTATGTTCTCTATACAACGTGACTTGGTGAAGTGATAAGAACGCTGGGAATGCTGTTATCAATGAATGAAACTGAACTGAACCGAATTATTATTTAAAAAAAAATATATGCACTAGTTTTATAATAACTGTGCTTTTATAGAGAAATCGTCGTGATGCAGCGGCACTGATTATGAATGCGATAGTCAAAGGTTCGATTCCTACATTTTCTCCCGCTTATTAGAAAACAAAGCTGTTGGGTGGAAAGTTGGGAACGGAGTGTCTTAACACTAGGTTCTATCTACCGTGTTGTTAGCTATTTATAGTAACAAAAAGTATTACTTAAAACTTGTCCTCAGTAAAACACTTTTTCCTAGTAAACACCAGTATATTGGCGCATTCTGTATTTCCATTTCCAAATACGATGTCGCTTCCTGTACGGCTCTCATGTTGACACGTCATTTTCTGCGCCACTGCCGTCCGTATTTGAATATGTCAAATGTCAAAAACATAGAAATACTAGTAAATCCCTTATGACAAGGGAATAGAGTTGACAATTCGTTGCTTTTTTATGCTAGACCAAGTTTTATAACAGCTTCCAGTCCCATACGTTTGCTGATAGGTGTTAAGCATTGAATGGGTGTTATGGTAATATAATAGTATATAGAAATGCAATTTTTAAAATTCAGCTTCACAGTTTTTTTGTGTTCCGTACTTCAATAGAAAAAAACCCCAAAATGGATAGCAAAGAGCTAAGACACTACGTGTAGAGTGTCATGTCAAAATCCAAAACGGATATTTTTAGTAATATATTAAATTATTTTATACATACTTAGGATACAGTAAATTTGTTTTGCAGTCTTGAAATAATTGTAAAGGTTGCAGGTTCAAATTCTGACGTTGCGTAATGATGTTATTTAATTCTACAAGGGATTTACATTTGTCAAGTTCTAACAAATTTTAAATTAAATATATGTATAGGTATGAACAACTTATGCTTTTTCTTTTAAAAATTACGCATCACATCTTTACAATGATAGCCAATTGAGCACAATTACTTTAACATTTTTTATAATGGTATCCCTATGATTTTAGCCCAAAATTTGACACGAAAATCCCCTAGTTGGGCGATAATGGGGTAATACATGTATTGACATATTATGTATGGCATTATATGTTGAATGAGCAGCGATGAGTTCCGCCATGCAATGTATCTGAGACCTGAGTGTCTTGACACTAGATTCTCTCAACAGGATACAGCGTGAAGCGTGAAAAAATACACAAAAACACAAATTAGCGATAGGATAATTAAATATCAGTCAATATAATTCATTTTTGTAAAAAATAACACAAATAAAAACAAAAAAACTCACACTCACTATGAGTTATTTACCATTTAGTTTTCCTTATGACAAAGTACAGTAATAATCGTTAACTTTATCACGTCTGGTAATGAAGCGCGTATTTCACTTTGTTTCTACGCGGCGCCTCCGCAATGCGGTCATTTGAGTCGCTCTTAGCATTCATATTTTACAACATAAGTAAAGACATATAACATATATTATAATAATTTTAACTTCAAAATATTATTAAAATAACAGCTTTAACAGTTTTTGACGATAAATTAAAGTTATAGATTGATTACTATACCATTTTGCAAAGTAAAATCGCCATTATAACATTCTATTAGACAATTTTACTACAAAAAATTATTAAAAAAAATGTAGTGCATTTAAAAGAGAGAATAAGGTTATCTTTCAAACGTTGAATATAGTAAAAAAAACTTAATTTAATATTTTGAAATCTTCTCATAATATACTCATAAGTATCGATTTCTCAGTACGAGCTGCGAAAGTTAACTGAGACCAATGTCCATTTACCTTATCTTTTGACTTTAGAAAATATATAGAAAAATTATAATCACTACCGCCAGAGGTTTTCCGTCGGCTGTTACTTTTGCAAGACACTTACAAGTGTCCAACAACTGAGATAAATTACAATTTTTTCTAGTTTTAAGTTTTATTTCGTAACTTGTAAGTTACCAGACAAATCAAATAGACCAAAAATCCTCCCAGACACACCCTGTATTTGCTAATTATTAATTACTTTTGATAAAAGCGCTTCATAAAACTTAATTTTATTAATAATATCATGAATCGTTAGTAACTTACAATTGCTAGCGGATATGCTCGCTTTCACTCTATATACATACATAACACTACTTGATGCCTATACATTTGAAATTAAACTCTTTTAAAGGATTGATAACGTATATTAGATTGTATTTTTTTTGGAATCCAGATATTTAATTTCTGAGAGTAAGGTATATTGGTGTTAATAAGTTATCATTAATGGATACGACTAGTTTTGTTTATATATATATATATATATATAGATATATATATATATATATATATATATATATATACTATATATATATATATATATATATATATATATATATATATATATATATATTAGTTTATAAATGCGTGATAGGTTGTGGGTTCAATTTGCACTCGGGGAGAATGAGTTATTTACCTCGAAAACGAGGAACGGAGTGTACTAAACACTAGGTTCCCTCTACCTACCCTTGCTATATGCGGATTACAGCGTGAAACTATATGTGTATATATAAATAATATAATGTAAATATACCTACAAGTAGTATATAATTATTTCCTAATTGTCATTAAAAAAAAAACAAATTACAAGAGTATTTCAAAATCAATATAAAAATACATAATCTAATTAGAATCATATTTATAAGAATAACTGTCGTAATGTCGCAATGTCATTTTAAATTCATATCCTTATAAGGACAATTCTATCGCTTCATAGTTAGCGGGATGACCATATATGGTCATATAAAATGTACAGATTATATCAGTTTGCTAGAACATAAATAACTCATAGCTTGTAGTGACAAACTGGATGATAGATTGTGTTGAAATTTTATAAATATTAGAAGATCAAAGTGTACTAATTCCATGATAATGTAAACTATAGATTTTAGATAGACTTTATAAATTTAAACATAAAAATATGAGAAAAATAGTAACTATTTATATATATATATATATATATATATATATATATATATATATATATATATATATATATATATATATATATATATATATATATATATATATATATATTATAGCTTCACTCTGTATAAAGCAGTGTAGGCAGAGAGAAGCTAGTGTAAAACGTAGAGTAAAGACACCTTTCTCCGCTTTTCTACTGAATTCGAGAAAGTGCTCGTCTCACTAAAAACGAAATAATTTATTCCCCTGGTCCAATAAATGGGGTTCGAATCCATTTCTGTTTTTAAAGGTGTTTATTCTTTCTTTTTAATTACCGTTTTTACTAGGTCACTAGAGCCTAATTGAATTACCCACCGTAGTGTTGTCAAACCATATGTAAAGTATAAAAAAATCTTATCGTCTATAGAAGATAATAAGCGATAACTGAGAGATGAAGAGATGTTTGAGAATAGTTGGTCATAGAGCGTCGGGTTCAGTTTTAAATCAATCGCAATCCCTATCCCTAGGAAATAAATAAGCACTCCGTCCTGCCACAATTACAACAAAAAAAAACTGCAGTAGTTGATTTAAGTGAACTGTATATATATAAATAGCAATAAAAAATGCAATTAATATCAATGTTTCTAGTGACAAAAAAAATCTTATACGCCTTTTTCTGCTTACTTTGCAGTAGGAATGTGAGAAATTCGTAAAGATAAATAAACAATGCTAAAGCATTAGCCAAACAACTTCCCGATAGTCCAATAGACAGTATTCAGAAGTCAAGTGATCTATGATAGAGGGTAGTACCGCGGGCGTCGATGCGCGCACGTCTTCACTATCCCACGATATTTTATGTGAATATATAGGGTGTTTGGTTTAAAATTTTAATATTATTCCCAAGAAAATAAGCTTCACGCTGTATTCCGCGCATGGCAAGGTAAGCAGAGAGAACCGTAGGGAACCTAGTGTAAAGACACTCCATTCCCCGGTTTCCGCTTTTCGAGGCATTTGCGTGTTGAGTGGCGGAACTCAACGCCGCGCTTTTGCTTTACTACCAGAGCGAAGAAAATGAAAATCATATTCTCCCCGAGTGGGAATCGAACTCACAAGCCGTCACGGTTACAGGCAGGGGCCATGCCTCTGTGCCACGACGATACTTATACACGACAGTCCTTCACATGACATATAAAATACAACTAAATTGTTTTTTTTACTTCACGTTCCCCTTATGGACTGCCTTAATAACATAGGCACGTTCTTCTCCATTTTTATACATTAGAAGTGTAGGTTTCGCTTCATTTTCTTGTTTATATCCAAGAATGGGCAATGACGTCATTGAATGACGTCCTGGGGAATGACAAGCTTACATACCAATTTTTAAACATGATCAGATTTATTGCAATTGAAATATTTAGAGACAGTCCGAATCCTAATATGTTTTTTTTTTATTCTAACGACAATGTTCTCAAGAGATTAAAATACTCGTTTGAGAACACACTGTATATATTGTTTGCAAAACGTGTAACCACAGTGGTTTGTTCTATGAGATTATCGTGTAAGATCACATCACGATGCCGACGTTCGCAATCGACTTGTAAATCAATATGAGCAATGTACTACTAGCTTGAGATTTGCTCTTAGATTAATATTAAATTAAACTATTCTTAATAGCTACATTTAAAATATTACAGTATAATGTTTGGTCTGAAATAGAAGAAATGTATATTTAATTTTCCATGCCTATAGTGGCAATGTAAATTTTTGTAGTATACTATACCATAAATCTCAACTGTTGGCCGTTTTAAAATATTATTGGACAATAAATAAATAACAAGCATTCATTTTTTAAATAAAACTAACCGGACCACGAATGTTTCTCCGTGGTTCCGTGGTTCCGTGGTTAGTCCGTGGTTCCGTGGTTAGTCCGTGGTCACGGGTAGACTATAGCTTTAACTATAGCTTTCCTAATGAGTATAAACAGCTTTAAAATCTAGCACAAGTATCTATATAATATTTTTGGATAGAATAGAAATATATGCTTAGGCAATATATGCTTAGGCAATAGTTAATATATTACTAATTTTGATTTTAAGTATTTATAACTTATTACGATTGTCTGCAATATCATAGAATATTCATACATTATATATATATATATATAGATTTAAAAATACAAAAAAAAATAACGTTAGCAAGATAAAAGCGACTACTATAAGATAAGGTAGCACATAAATCTGGCGAGTACGCCGGCCGACGTTTTGTACTTTTTAACTGTAACCGCGTTTTTATTCAAAGTAGCCACTTAGTAAATAAAATATGTCCGTATCTAAAACAATAAACTCGCCGGTTTTCCCCCGTTTTCATGATTTCCTCCTTTTTGTGTTCCTTTATTTTTTGTTTTTTTTTTTTTTCAACAGATGCGAGGGCTAGGACAAATGAAGTACACTCGCGGACAAGTCGAAGTGTGTTTATTTATATATATATATATATATTTATATATATATATATATATATATATATATATCTATATATATATATATATATATATATATATATATATATATATATATATATATATATATATATATATATATATATATATATATATATATATATATATATATATCATTGTCTAGTTAGTATACATATATACAATATGACAAGTTGTGACTTACAATTTTACAATTTTTTTTTAATTTTGGCAGAGATTATAAGATTGTTTTGGTCGCCTAGTGCCCTCATACCGAAAACACCTACATACCAAAGTTCACCTTTAACGCTCAGTATATTTATTATAATAAAGGTAACTTAAGTTAACATAACGTGCAAGTATATGGTAAAATAAGTATTAATATTATGTTTTACCTTATTTTGCAGTGTAAGCATAAAAACCATGGAGAGAGCCCTCTGCCGCACATCTGACGTCATTGTTTATAAAAAATAATATAAATATATATAATTAATATAAAAAATAACAAAGGAAATAAAAAGATAAATGATTCATAAACTATTTAATATTATCTAAATGTATTGTTTTCATTGCCATACTCTTGTATGACGAGTTGCGGCGTTGAGTTCCATCACTCAACACGCAATTTCTAATATTTGGGAGAAAAGTATGTCTAGAGTGCCTTTACACTAAGTTACCTCCCTCCCTCCCCCTAACAGTAAGTAAGCCTCCCCTAGTAAGCCGTAAACTACCTGCCGTAATCAAGTCACTTATTTGTTATATAAATATTTTTACTAATAATAAATATATTTTTATAATAAAATTCTATAAAAGCATCTTACAACTATATAAAATACTATGTTAAGTGTGTACATTATTTTTGGCGGGCAGTGCACGCCATTCCGTGGGTAATGTTACCGAAAAATGTTTAGTTTTTAAAGAATTAGCATTTGTTTGGTCTTTGTTTTCTAAAGAACCCCTCTTGTATACTTATTTAGGATCTTTTTTTTTCTAGAGAAGTTCAAATTAGATTATTATTAAAATGTTGTATTTTATTTAGTTTATTGAGACCACCTCTGCTCAGTGAACATGTATATATATATATATATATATATATATATATATATATATATATATATATTATATAATATATATATATATATATATATATATATATATATATATATATATATATATATATATATATATATATATATATATACCGTGATTGTGGGTTCCATCGGCGCTGGGAAGAATTTCTTAAAATAAAAATGTTAATATATATATATTATCATATCTATTACTGACCCGTCATAATAGTATATTTTAAGGTATTATTTTGACGCCAACCATAAGCTGTCTTTTTTTGTTTTTTTTTCTTTATGAACCCTTAAATGGCTTTGTCATGGGATAACATTATTGTCCATATCTTTAGGTGTTTATATCTTTCAGTATGTCTGTTTGTCCAAACTATTTTTCTCACGACTGCCAGTAGTCCCTTGGAGTACAGATAAAGTGAACGTTATAAAAATATCGAACCTTTAAGCTTCGTTTTAACCACACTCCGCATGAATGAAAGCCCTATAAAGTACTTCCCGTTGGCCTAGATTGATGAAATTTTGACAAGGATCTAGAATTTACAGTACAAAACTAAAGGAAAGAAAAAGAAATTCTCAAATTACACTATATAATATTACTGGAAAAATCTGGTTACAAACTTTAAATATCAATAGTTAATTGCCTAGTTGACCTACAATGATGAATTTGGTTCGCGAACACTACTGGCACTTTACCGATATTTTTTTGATTTGAGGTGAGGCTAACTCTCCGTTTTTGCTTCCTACTCGTATTCGACACACTGCGTGTTGAGTGATGCAACTTGAATAATACTTCCGTCCGAGTGAGGATCGAACCCATATGTATCGCGTTTATAGTGACAGGCAGTCCCACTGTGCCAAGATGACCACTTACGTACAGTTTATACCTATACTAAGTAAATGATATTTAAATAATATAATTAAGTTAGCTTTATTAACTTAATAGTCTAGTCTAGTGGAAGTTATTAATAAGAAGTGCGTGTTATTAATAAGAAGAAAGTAAGAAGTACGTCTACATTATAATTAAAGTACCCTAGTACTTTAATTATAATGTAGACGTAACGTTTGGATGGTATGATGATATTAATTTATATTTATATTTAATATAATTAGGTGAAATCTGATTTTAAAACATATCACTAGGTTATATAAGCTAAGTTAAAAATGACAGACGACCTAAAGAGTACTATTTCTTCCATCGTTACATACGAGTATATCATTCCAGAACTAAATATATATAGATATCAATAGTGTTAGTATCAACTAACACTAGACTCGAGAGATAACAAAAAAAATAAATCTACCCACAATTTTATAAGTGCGGAGCAATTTATTTAATCCGAAGCAACTACTCGTAAAAGTTGCCTTGCAGTGACCACGCCCTCTTCATGAGACACGCCCAGGCCACGCCCACCCGTTTTCTTTTATTCCTCTTATATAATATATTTGGGGGGGAGGGTAGGGAGAAAGGGGGTAGGGGGTAGAAAATGTTATTAAATCTATCTCACTGTCCAAACAAGATGGCGTCCAAGATTGCCTTTTACGTTCTTATCACGAGTTAATGCTAAAGTTATTTTGTCTTTGTCGTAATTTCTAAGTATAGCTGATTGATTTGATAATAAATTTAAAAAATATAATAATAAAAAAATATAATAAATTTAAAAAATATAATATTCTATATATAAATAACTAATAAACAGGTACTTATACATTTTGTTTATCCTACACTCTTTACTAACATCTTATTGACGATTTTTTTTTCTTTTCTATAATAAGAAAAAAAAACATTTTTAAATACTACCAAAAAAAAATACATATAAAAAACTATAAAGACCAAGAAGATTATTGTTTCTCTGTAGCTTTGGAAAATAGTAAATATGCAAACTTTTTTTTTAACAATTTTTGAGTCACTGTTGATACGCAGATGCTTGGTGAGAGCTTTTATAAATGATCGAATGTATACAATCGTTGCTTTATTTAAAAATCATTTTTAAAAATTCTATCGAACATGCTTATAACATTGATCTATATTGAATTATAACTGTTACTATTAAATATTCCCGCTGTATCCGCATATATCAGGATAGGCAGAAGGATCTAGTGTTAAGCCACTTCGTTGGCCCACTCGCCGCACAATTGTTGAGCCATCGAGCGTTGGGTGACGGACCCCAACACTACTTTATCTCTCGTTACCACAGCGACGAAACGATAATAACTCAACTGATAGATTAATATGAATCTGTACGACATCACTGTAAGCTATTATTATATTGGGTGTATTATACTATGAGTATGTAGTAAAAGTTCTAAACAAAAAATAATAATTTCTTTAAGAAAATCAATTCTTCACTCGTCATGTTTTCAGTTATTTTCAATTTCTATCGAGCGTACCAGTTGAGTACAGTTAATAATCATATGGCTAATGGTGGAATTTATAAGTCTAAGTATACGTGTCTATTATAAAATAATACAATGTATTTAAAATTTGCCACTTTTGAAATTTAAAGTAACTATAAAAATACTGTCGTGGACCGTCGTGGCGCGAGGGTACCCATTGTGCCACGGCGTCTGTCTGTAAACGTGACCATTTGTGGATTCGATTCCATCTCGGGGAGAATGAATTATATTCTTTGCTCTAAATGCTCTAACAAGACAAAAAGCACGGCGTCGAGTTCCGCCACTCAACACACAATGCCTCGTATCTTAACACTAGGTGCCTACGGTGACTACGGTTCCCTCTGCCTATACTGCCATGTGAGAGATACAGAGTACGTTAGAAAAAAAACAATATAAAAAAACATGTTCTGCTAGTAAATCGTATTACTGTGTCCAATAATATTTAAAGGATATAAATTTGTGGAAATGCGATAAGTTGAATTTCATGTAAGCTTAAAGAATCGAATGATAGCTTTTATATTGAAAGTAGCAATTGACAAAAGAGCAATTAAGCTTTCTCGCTAGCAAAACTGCCCTCCGAACCAGTGGTGGCAACATGTTATTCTATAGACGAATCAAAATCATATTTTGAATGTGAATTTTGCTAAAAAGGTTTTATAAGAAAATTAAAGCTGATAGCCTTTAAAAAGTGGAAAAGTGACGAGTAGATTGACTCATAATACCTTAGCATACAATCTCTCCGCCTACCCTAAACAATTAATATTTAATAGCGGAAAACATATACATTTGCTAAAATTTAAGAGGGTAGATGAGAAAATCTCGATCATTCGATGTATAGTCATCTTAAAGAGGCGTAAGTAATATATTTATATTTATTTTTTTATACATTTTATTGAATGAATATTTATTATTATTATTTAAACTTTTTTTAAACATTTTTTTATTTGTATTTATTTAAACATTGTTTTTTAATTGATATTTATTTTTTAATTAATCATAACTATCAATCGCTCCCATAGTCATCAATTAAGAACCGTTACCTTGACATAAAACTGTTAAAATTGATACAAAACTGTAGGTAATTATATTAATTTAATATTAGTTGTTAGACGCAGTAGGACGACTTTAACATTTTATCTGGAATTGAAGGAATAAGTAGCATTAATAGCCATAAATTATTTGTACGTTCTGTACTTTTCATATTTTTGAGAAACATTGTTTTATGTAAAAAAAAAATTTTCCTTAATTTGAAGATAGAAAATTGAATTAAACGTGTAGAGTCATGGACGTAATTTAATAAAAAAGTTCATTATTCACAAAATACACGATCATCAATTAACTCAAATTAATTTGTACTTCATACAAAAAAAAAACGTTAAAAAAATATAATTTTGACTTATAGCATTTTCTTTAAGATGCATCTAATGGCGTGGTTATAAAAGGCGACGTGCGCGTACGCAAATCGCACTCGGGCGATGACGCGGGACGTGAGTATTTTGATACCCTATTCTTATTTTTTTTAATTTTTTAACCACATGCTATCATTTAAAGGCTTTTTTTATTATTCAATTTAGATGGAAAGAATCTAGTGAAATATCCCTCCGTTCTCCGCGTTCCTTATATGGATGCTTTTTATATTTTCTCACCACGTGCCAGTTAAGGCCAATTTTCTTCTATTTAGTGTAATAGACGATTGAGACCTAGTGATCAAAACTTACTTACTTAACACTTACTTACTCTCATCCACTTACCGTTTATTCTAGGTGTTTCATATTATTTTTTTTTAATTTTCGAACCACGTGCTTAAAGTTAATATCAATATAATTTCTTTTTTGTATTGTCCATTCCGACTTTATTTTATAATCACATGTTAAATTGAATTGTTAATTTCAGATTAACTTTAGCTTCTAAGTTTTATTTTTAATTTTATTTATTAATTTTTTTTTGTGCATAGGTTAAGACCTATTGATAAGCAATTTAATCAATATTCTACTTCCAGTATTGACAACATTTCTTGTTATTCTGTGGATTTCTTTAACTTTACCTTTTTTTTTTTAAATTGTTTACCTAACTTGTGTGTAACATATGTAAGCTTATAACCTTCGTTGGCAATATAATATAACAAGCATATAACGAGCCTGGAATATAATATAGCCTAGAATATAATAAGCCAAGAATATAATATAACAACGTAATAAACTTAGGAAAGTGCCGGCCACGTGTCCGCAGTAATGCTCATCCAGACTCCGCCATTGCAACTTACAATTTATTGATGATAATTCGTTTAAATTTCATTTATTTATTAATTATTCGTAATTTTAGTAATTAATTTATAATTTATCAATTAAATTATCATTAATTTAAAATTATTTTAACTTATCACAGTGAGCCAGGGTGCCCGCGGACCAAGCGGCCTGCTGGACGGAGTAAGTCGAGATTTATCTTCTTCGTTCTTCTCATTACTTCTTTGCATGTGGCATACGTGTTTCTACGTGTTGTTCTATATAACAGGTTTATAAGCACGTGTTCATATATGAGGTTATAAGCACGTGTTCATATATGAGGATATCGTACTAATATAGATATATATGACAAGTGATTATTAATATAAACTTTCAGGAATGGTAATAGAAGTATAGGTTCGATGCTCACTCGAGGAAATGATTATATTATATATATTATTATTTTCCTTTCCCCACTTTGGTAGACATAGCATGACGGAGAGTTGCGCCACTCTCCCTACCCTGTCATATGCATGATACAGCATCATTGTCTCAAGTTCGGAGCAAGCCTCATCCCGTGTTTAGAGAAAATATTCTCAACAATATCCAGATTTGAGTTTTAATAGATTTACTAACAATATTTCCTTATTCCAGACATAAGAACATGATCCAGCTAGCAGGCCCCGCGCCCGGTGCGGTGGCCGCCAGCGTTGCCCGACGCCGCCCGGCCGCGAGCCTGGCCGCGCGCCTGCCGCCGCTCCACTGGAGCCGCGACCAGATAACGCGCTTTTTAGGTTAAGGTAAGTTCAATTACTGTATTTGGGATAGGATATAGTGTAGGATATGATATGCTACTAAGGATAGATTATGATTTGTTAAAGTAGAATACGGGCTTGTTGAGGATTAAAAGGTTTATGTAAGGAAGTGTAAGCCAGGCTTTATTTTGTTATGGTATTTGTAAATTAAGGCAATTTTAGAGTAAGGTAAATTAAAGTAAGTCGCCATCGTCTTACCAGATTTATTAGACGTATGTAATGGACATGGCCTTGTTTGCGACAAATGTCTACCGAGACAAGTACTCATATCAAAATCTAAAGTAAACTTAGAAATCTGATCAACTATCGTATTACTATCATATATTGACTAAAACATTGACAGACTATTATATACTTATAATATAATTACATATTTTCAAGGAGCTAGTGAAGTTATTTGTCTGTTCTTCTCCAGGTTTAGTTTTAGTGACGTAGACTGCCAGCGGCGTCATGACGTGGTTGGCCCTAGTCGAAGTCTTGCCGCGCTGAGCTCGGCGCCTTTATTTTTTTATAGACGTAAGTATTAATTCTCTCTAGCTCTTGTGGCGCTATGCAGCAGTGTAAAATTGCGTATAGCAGGGTAGACAGAGGAATATTGATATAAGATATACGATACTCCGCTTTCCACCTTTTCAAGACGCTCGTTCATCCGTTAGAGCACCAGAGCTAAATCTGGTTTTTCTTGGGAAAATGAAAATTATTCCTCGTCCCTAATTGCAAATCGAACAGACAACCGTTGTGTTTAGACACTGACGCAGTGCTGCTGTGCCACGACGATCCTAAATAACTTAACATATCATATATATATATATATATATATATATATATATATATATATATATATATATATATATACACATATATATATACATATATATATACATATATATACATATATTTTTTTATTTTTTTTGCTGGGAAATGCTTTTACGCAGACCATCCCTGAGTAGGACACTTGTGTCCTACAGAGGAATGGTACTGTGGGACTCATCGAACCCGACACGAACCACGACGATCCTAAATTAACTTAAAATGTTATTATATATATATATATATATATATATATATATATATATATATATATATATATATATATCCACTATATCTGTTACAGATAATTAGAAAATGGGACTATAACTTAAAATGTTAATGACAACCATAAACTCGTTTACTTATGCTTCAGAAAACATTTGAAGAAGACTTTTATAACTTTTCCGTTGCCACTTTTTTATATCGTATTAAATGTTTAGATCTAAGTTGTTAGTATTTGCGATAATGAGTTGAGATTCACTTTAAGCATGTATTTTTGTTTTTGTCTATAGTTTTAAGATCTTTCCTAAAGTCACAAGTCCAGGTGAAAACGAGCGGAACCAATATACTTATTTAAAAGCTTCCCCCCGTTTAAATAATATTTCTTTGCTGTTACAAGTACAATTTGGGTAGAGCGTGCCTTTCGTAGTTTTTTGTTAATTGTATGTATGCCTAGATTTAGATTTAAGTTTTTTTTCTTTTATTAAAAATCTAGTTTTTAATTTTATTATATGGTTTTCTTACTTATATTGTGTTTTATTTGGACCTCTTTTTATAATTCGTCGTCTTGCACATATCTATAATATATATATATATATATATATATATATATATATATATATATATATATATATATATATATATATATATATATATATATATACATTAAGTATTGGATACTATGATGATTTAACATATAATATATTTCTAACATACGTTGATAATTTACAAATGGCAAAAAAATCCTTTACAACAGACATTCATGAATGTCATAAGTTTCCAAAGACATATCAACAACCTTTATTTATGCTCTAAATGAAAAAAATCATTGTTAGTTAAGGCTACTTTATTGCCTTAGGTCGGTATTTTATAAGAGAAATAAAGCTTACAACTAATATTGGCGTTCAAGTACAGTCACTGGAGCTTTGATCCCGGAATTATATTAGTAGAAACACATTAGGTGGAATTGTGAAACATTTCTCGAAATAGTTACCTTCATGTTTGATTAGTTAAAAAGTTGCATAGTATATTACAAATATTAAATAAATTTTAATATTCATTAAAATGAATCTATAATCTATGAGAATAAATTATTGAAAAAATTACAGGAAAAATTTCTTGCTCTGGCTAAATTATATATCTCGAGTTTGTACGAAAAGCGGAGAACGGTATGTCTAGACACTAGGCTCTCTTAGTCTATGCGGGATAGAGTGAAGTTTAAAAAACTTATAAATCTTGTCAGTATAAATCTTGTCAGGCGCAAAATTATCAATAAAAATTTATTCATGAGCTTATATACTGGAATATATAAAGACAAAAATTTTAAAATAACGAAAAAATGATGCATTTACACCAAGAAGGTAAATAAAAACCAACTAAAAATCTTAGTTAGTGCAGGCACTTGGCCAAAAACAACTCATTCACCAATCACTTTTCATTTTTTTCCTAAAATGAAAGAGAATTTAGTGACGTATCACTACACTGCATATCTACTTCCTAAAGTACAAGAAAAATGTCACCAGCAAAAACAAGTCCCACATAATGTGCACCAACACTGTTTTAGTGAGTTCTAAACGCCCCCACTGTCCCCAGCAGATATTTAAATTAGGATCATCTGTTACTTTGCACTTTTTGCCGCCATCTTGTGCCCGTCCCGAATAATTCCCGGTACATTTTAGTTGGGTTTATTTTATACCGAAATAGGGTATATTAGCTTGGAGGTGACAAACCGTTATAAAGTAGAATTTGGCTTAATAGTTTGCTTTGGAATGTAAATTTACGATTAGTATCACTGGAATAAACTAAAATTTGTATTTGAAATAACGCAAATTCTATGTTGTATGTATGTAAAATAAGGCACGCAGTATATCATAAAGATTTTCTATATATACGGTTTTTACGGTTATATACGGTTTTTCTAGGTACAAGGTTCATAGATTCAACAACTATTATACCTTGTGTTCAAAAGTTAAAGTTCAAATAATACGGGCAGTTATTTATTTTTTAACTTAAAATTTAGTATTTTAACTTTTTTATTATATGCTTTTTAATTATTTTTCATGATGAAGGAAATAAAAAGGTTGCATGTGACCGTAATTTTATTAAAGCCCAAGAAAAGCGTATTAAATTCGTAAAATTAAAAAAACATATGTAAGCAATAACTCATTTAATATACAATATTATACTACACTATAAAACTGTACAAGCACACAAGTTGCACTCGCACTATAGACTATTAATGCGCGATAGACTAACGGATGAGCTACGTTATCTTATACTAAGACATGATGCCAGGAAGATACTTCTTAACAGCGAGAAAATTTTCAATAACGAAGAAAAATTCAATCCACAAAATATTGAAGCTTATGACTAAAGTACCCATAATGTCGTAACATTAGCACAGAATGTCTAGCGGCAAGTCTAGTGTTTCATATGAAGGTTTCAATTCTCTCCAAAGAGGAAGCACGAAATTATCGAAGTGATATGAGAATCTGTGATGAAACCCCTATCTGATAGTTCATCTTACAACAAGGCAAGGTTTTTCAGTAAGACTGTGTATCATCCCATAAGGGGAAAAGCCTGGTTGTGGTAAAATGTGCCAGCTCTCATCGCTGCATATGAATAGTCTTCCTACACTCTTGATCATTAGAGAGTTCTATATGAACTGGATTAGAACTTATTGCCTGCTGAAAATCTTTTATTGGTAATTTAGGTCTTGATAATGTATTCTTAAAATTATACTCGTAGTAATATAAGTTAATTATTTAACAATTTACGCAAGTTTTATTTGGTCCCAAAACCTATGAACACACGAGGTATAACTGCTCCACTTAACCTCATGGGTCCGGAAAAATAGCTTTTCCTATTTACAATTTTGGTTATGTGAAAAGCTATTCCCGTAAAATGAGAAAGATATAAAAAAACTTTTTAAAGCTTATTGACATTCCAAATTATAATATATATAAATAGCTGCCAGTATTAATTGAACTTGTGATCACAATGTATAATTGTTGAAATTATGAACCATATACTTAATACCCAAAGTACTATTATACAATTATATATTATTACTCATTATACAACAAAGTTAGTAATGAATTAGTAGTGAAAATTATATATGCAAGAATCAGTGGTAAGAGTTATAGGGTCAGACCTCGCTTGACCATCGAGAATACTATGTTGAAGATTCAAAAGGAAGGTTACTTGAAAAGCATGAGGACCCCGTGCAGGTCATGTATAAAGAGGTTAATGACAGTGGACGAGGCGAAAGAGGTATGCAGGGACCGCAGCGTTTAGCGCTCCATTCTCTCTGGCTACCCTGCAAGAGATAAAGCTTGAAGCTATATATGTAGGTATGTATTTATATTGCCAACCCTCCCTTACTTGTACATCTGTAAGGAAACATACACTCGTAACCGTTTCAACATAAAATGTAACTTTAATCAAACACTTCGTCAGATCCAATCTAAATAAAACACGTTTAGAATGAGAAATTTACATAGAAATAAGTAGACAGGTACAAATGCTCGCTAAATATTGAAATGAGGTGAATTAAAAAATAAATCAAAAGAGGATTTCCCCGACACGTCGCGTCGACTCGTGGCGACGGGGAAATTGGAAAAAGTGAATACTTCCACACTGTTTCCATTGTGCGTTGGTGTAAGATGGCGGTGCCAAAAATTGGGAGCCTTTATGGTATATGAGAATAGGTTCTGACTGATACCACTATAGCTATGGGTTCGATTATTACATGGGGGAATAATTTTCATTCGTCACCTCGCTTTGGAATAATACACAATGTCTCAAATTCAGGTAGAAAGAGAAAGCGGAGAGCGGAAGGATGTGTCTTTCCTTAAGGGATAAATGAATATAATTCATTCTGCGGTTTAAGAATCAAACCTGTAACTATCGCGCTTAGGGTGAAACGCTGTCATTTTTCGCTAACACAGCCAATGTTCCATATAAGACTCTCAAATTCTATTTAAAAATTGTAAAATGAAAGATAAGAAATGATAACATAAAAGTGATTGTATAATAAAAAAAAATAACTTTAGTGAACAGGTGACAATGTCAGTGACGTTAAAAAATGAATCATATAATAAAATTATTTGAATTTGAATTTGAAATAAAGCAAAAAGCCTCTTAGGATATTATTCAAAATGAGAAATAGCCGTAAAAATGTATTATCGTTCAATGGAAACATGCCACTTGCAAGATAATAATGTTCCGTACATATTAAACAAACAGACTGTAATACACCTTATTTACATATACATGATGATATTGAAATAAATGTGCGTACTTTATTGCTTCTATAGTATTAGATGATTGAATTGTTTTTTTTTTTACTCGAGGGAATGGACTTTGTTCATTTCGGTTCATTCTGGTTCCGCCCTGAACGTACGATGTCTCGGAAATTGGGCGGAAAATGGAGACTTTTAACACTAATATGTGACACTGGGCAAGTGTGTCACACATATAGTACACAAGGCACTGCTTGTGTTAACTGCATATATATATATATATATATATATATATATATATATATATATATATATATATATATATATATATATATATATATATATATATATATATATATATATATATATATATATATATATATATATATATATATATATATATATGTATATATAAGTATGTCTTCTTACTATGGATGACAATGATATGGTCCGTACTTTTTATTATATATTTATAAATTATTAGCTAGAAAATGTGAATATCGGTTTTCCTTCAGCCACTAAAGCCAGGTTGGGACTAAGAAATTATTATCTCAAAATATATAATTCGTATGATAGTCAAAGATATATTGGTCACATTTTTTCTATAAATATAAATGAATATTATTTTAAAACCAAGTGTTACAACACTCTATTCTCCACTTTGTTTTATAAAATTTTAGAGGACGCTGTTAATTCGTGCATTTCTTTTGTTTTAAACTAGCGTTCCATTCCCAATTTGGCCTGCATGTATAACACAAATATGGCTAATGGATTATTTATCCTATACAAATCTTTAAAATTTACGGTTTTACTCTAATATTATATTCAAATACAGTACAATACGCTTAAGACGATTTCACATTGACCGAACCAAACACATCTACACGGGAAAGCGTATTAAGCGGAAAAGTTGAAATAAAATATGTGCTAATTTTGTATATGTAGATTACAGATGTTGAATAATGTATTTATTAGGTACATGCTAGTCTATGTGTTTACTGTTAATCAAAAAAATTACATATTTGCCCGGTATGCATGGTATTTATTGCAAAGCTTTGACTAAAATAAGTCACATGTTAAAAAAAATTAAATTAGTTTCACGCTGTATCCCGCACATGACAGGGTAGGCAGAGGGAACCGTAGGAACCTAGTGTTAAGACACTCCGTTCCCCGCTTTCCGCCTTTTGAGGCATTGCGTGCTGAGTGACGGAACTCAACGCCGCTCTTTGCCTATACATATATCTTGAACCGTTAATTCGTAATAATTGAATAATTACGCCAGTTATACATTTAAAATTATATATTTTACTGTTGTCTTTAAATTAACATATAATAATAAATATCTTACTATAAATATTTATATATGCATATTAAAGTCATGAAGATACAATTTTATATATCTAGGTTATTGTTAAAATCGAACAATTTTGTTCAAACACACGTGCATTTGTTTTTGAGTATACTTATAAATTAATTTATATGGCATCAGAAAACTGTTATTTAAAAATATTTATTTTTTATGAATTAGTTCCTAGAGTTGCGAAATTCAGTGGGCAGGGCACATAGCTCGCAGAACCGATGGCCGTTGGGGCAGAAAGGTTTTGGAGTGGCGACCAGGAACCGGAAGTCGTACCATAAGGACCTGAAGGTCACCGGAGTCCGATGGATGAGGGTACCCCAGAATCGGTCTTTATGGTACTCAATGGGGAAGCCTTTGTCCAGCAGTGGTCGTCTCCCGGCTCATACGACGACGACTAATTCCTATGATGCAACAAAGATATCAATCTGCAAATTGGAAGCCCCAAATATGGCCCTAGGTGAGCCTACTCAAACTGCTGGTAAACTAAAATAATATAAATCATCAGAATTTTGTGAGGTGATGTGGACCCAGTAGAACATATTTATACGGGAAAATACCATAGGATAATATGTCTCTTTAAGGTAACTTATAATAGCCTTATCCTATAATTTATTACAAATAACACAGTAACTAACTTAACTTCCTCTGAAAGAAACTCAATAGATAAATGTACCGAAATCTTGCCAAAAAGAAAAACAAAAGCTATGTTTAGTGCGGTTGCTAATATAACGTATTTCATCGAAAGCTCCATTGTAAATACAATTTAAATGAAAACACTTAGAAATACGAGCACTTGACATAATTCCTAAGCTCCTCCCTATAAAAGCTCCGCCCACCGTAAGCCACGCCCATCTAGCTTTTTATAGAACTTTAGCAGAAAGGTAGTTAGAGATTCACAAAGTATATTTGAGTTTCGTCTTCTAGATTATTAAAGAATCTTTATTTTTCTACTGCCTTCGAGAGAAGTTTTAATAGTTTAAGTTCAAGAGTGTTTACGTTTTCACAGTTGCTTGTAGGTTCGATTCCCACTCAACTGATATTTCATTATAAAATGTTTACGTTTCACTTTTTTTATATTTTTTATTTTGCTCTATTTCACATTTTTAATCTGTTATTTCAGACTGAATAAAGCTAAATATTTTCATTAGAAAACGTCTATAAGTAGCGGGAATCGAACCCGCACCTCTTGTAACCTATCAACATAATATGTAAATAAGTTGTAACGAACACATGAGAACTTCGAGATACCTTCATAAGAATATACGGCTTAGTGATTATACGGCACTTGGGCAGTTGCCAAGTGACGTGGATTCGATTCCCGCTGCGTCACTTCATAGTTGGACAAATAATTTAAATATAATGCATTTAAAACTTGTCTGGTTTTATGAAAGATGCCTTAAAATTGCACTAGAGGGAATATTCTGGCTCGTTATCTTATTACCCAAATATCGGCGGTGTTAAAATCCGAAATATAAGTAATTATCAAGCTTTCAAAATTAAATATTCATAAATTCTTCTTGCAATTGTTTTGTCTAGCGTTTCTCTCGCATATAGTACCGTAGACAAAACAAGCCAACTATTAAGAGTTCTTCATTCTTGACCTGAGTGGCGTAACTCACGGTCTTTGGCAGAGCGCGAAAATGACAATAAAACTATTTTTCAATAAATATTTCCCCCAAGTGGGAGTTGAACCTACAACCTTCGTATTACATCATACAGTCAACACGGACATGGACACTGTCATACCCTCCAGGTACATCACTGTTACTGCACACATAATTACACAAAAGGCGGTCTTACACGGCATTCTTTATCGTTAGGGTGTAACTAACATATATAACATACTAACATACATTTATGCACCGCCATTGCACATAATATACACATAATTATGTTTGTGAAATGTTATATATATATTTTTTGTGCAATAAAGTATTATTATTATTATTATTATTATTATTATTACATTTAAATATACATATATACATAATATATTACAAATAATCAATATATACATAATAATACATACAAAAACAAAATAAGTACTTAATATTAATATAAACCATATTAAAAGTAAACAAAATTAAAAATAAAAATTTCCGGTTACGAATTAATTCTATGAAACCGGGAAAGAAGTTCAAACTATTGTTTATTCAAACAGACATTTTCAAGTACTTTTGTCGAATGAAAATGAAGTTACCATCAGCTTGGAAGCTAATTCTGCGGAAAAGAGCCCGCAAGTAACTCAACAGTTGCTCTTTACAATAGAATTTTACTATACCAACCTAACTAACGTAAAATACAACTAAACTAAAACAAAATAACACACTTTTATTCTCAATATACTTTTACTTTATATTTCCTATAATAATTCCTCACACATTTAACATTACAGTAGGTATAAAGTATAACGGTTCAAAAAAGCAAAAAACCAATATAATATACGTAAATTGATCCCAAATCGTTCAACTATCGTATTATAGTATCCCAGCATCCCTGAAGAACAACGTTTCATCTCAGTGAGATATCAAAAAATACATCCGGCCGGCCTTTCTGCGCTTTATTAAGAATAAATTTAGGACCCTACAGTAGGTTTCAAATATTGAGCGAAGAGCGATTTGAATATATTTTTTCGCATTTACTCAAGTCGTTTTTAAGCAGGCAAGTATTTTGTGATAATTTAGAAAATCTATTATTTTCCAGATAACTTAAGGCAGGTATTAAAACCAAATCAGCTCACGAAAGCAATGAAGTAAACATTAATACCATTATTGTGGTTTTATAAGTTTTTATAAGTTTAATTGAAATTACTGCACAAATTAAATGGGAATATATTTCAAGCACAAACTGAGCTATATAATCAAATCACCGAGGACTTAGGTTTACCATAATAAGTTATTTGGTTTTCGGGATATTTATACATATTAAATAAAACAGTTTAACCGGATTATTCGCGTATATTGACATTATTTTTGGAAACCCGCCAGTTTTGAACTTTGCAGTACTCCGTCACGGGTAGACTGACTACCGGTTAAACTGTTTTTAATATAAATTTTATATTTCCGAAAATAACCAAAAAATGGTAAATAAATATTAAAATTTATTTACCATTTTTTGGTTATTTTGGAAATATGACAGTCATATTAAATAAAAACCCGTAGCGGTCTGTTGGTCGATCTCTGGTATCCCAGATTTTGATAATATTGAATTTTTTGTTTACTCTCTTATTTTGAACATTATTCAGTATATATTATATAAACTATAACAATTTCAAGCTATCATATTCGTATATATGTAAGTATATACGAAATAATAATTCAACTTCAATAAAAAGTAATCCAACAAATTCCATAAAACACACAAACAGAACTAGATCTAGATGAACTAGATTTTAATGCTACAGTTAAATGTTGAATCAGAATTTCAATGTCAACGCTGTTGAAAATTAAAAAAAAAAGTCTATAAAATCGCGACCGCTTGTAACTTACACGCGCATAGTGCTTGGCGCCTATCTTCTGTCTAATGCATTTATGCAAGAGGCGCGATCGATCGCCGTAATTCCGCCAAATATTGATACAGCTTATTTTTATACTCGAATTGTTACTTCAAACGAACTACAGAACAAAAATAAAAGTGTAGTTAAAAAGATATACTCTTATTTTTGTTATATTTTGATGATATTGGCAGGTTTTTTTTTTTATTTTTGGTAATATATTCACAAAAACACGAATTTAGTCCATATTATATATAATAGTGGAAAGCATTTAGTGTTAAGATTTAGATTTCTATAATTAATTTAAGTTTAATTTATATTGATTAGAGAATTCTTATTTAAATACCGTCATGGCGCAGTGAGACAGTGACTGTAAGTGTGACGGTTGTGGGTTCGGTTCCTGGATGGGGATTCGGGGGAAGAAATTATAATTATTTTAAATAAACGTTTATGGATTGGACATTTTTGTGTGTAGGGACACTGAGGTGGCATTCGCACATAATCGTTCAATAAAACTTGATATATATTGTTTGTTTTCGGTTTCACGTTTTATTCATTTTTATAACACGTAGTAGGGGTAAGCAGACTAGTACCTAGTGTCAAGACACTCCGTTCTCCGCTTTCTTCCAGAGCTCGAGACATCGGCACTCGACTTATTCTATCATTGTAAAAATATTTTTTTGTTTGTGTTGAAAGGTTAAGTAAAAAGTAAAGAAGTAAAATGTAAAGAGAAGTATTAGTTAGTATTCAAATTTATTCTTTCACCATGGTAAGGTTTAGAAAAAATCGAGAGACGAGTGAGAAATTCTATGTCGCACTTTGCCTTTCTCTAATCTGCACGATGTCGCTGCAAGTAGCAGGAGAGACGGAGAGAATTTAGTGTTGAGACACTCCATTCGCAATTTTCTAATCCATTTCAAGACATTACCCTAACTGATGTAACCAAATACCGCTTTATGTCTTGTTGTATATTAAAATACCACCGACACAAAATGAAGGATGTTACAAGTTTGGCCTATGTCTGTATGTGTCATCGTAGCTCCCAAACAAATGACTGAAAAAACCATAATATTGTAATAATCTCAATTAATTGGATTTAGATGCAATTATATACGAAATTAATATTAAATAGGTATAAGTAACTTATTTATTATCAATTAAACCAACTTGGGGACCGTCGTGGCGCAGAGACTCAGCGTATGCCGTGGGTTCGATTCCCACTCGGCGAGAATGAGTTATTTTCATTTTCTTCGCTCTGAAAATAAATCAAATATATAAATAAACCAACGTAAAAATGATTTATAATGATCAATACATGAAGAAACAAGGCAAGGAACTAGGTATGTTGTTAAAGTTAAAAAAAATTGTAAATTAAATCTACGAAATAATCACATACAATATGTTACTTACTTTATATTTAACCTAAACTATATGAAGTTAGCCAAAAACTAAACTGAACTTATATGAAGTTAGCCAAAAACTGAACTGTACCTATATGAAGTTAGCCTTAAACTAAACAGGGGAAAGTAAAATAATTAGTTGCAATCTAATCAATTAAATAATATATATATATATATATATATATATATATATATATATATATATATATATATATATATATATATATATATATATATATATATATATATATATATATATATATATATATATATATATATATATATATATGTATATATATATATATATATATATATATATATATATGTATATATATATATATATATATATATAACATATATAATTAAGTAAACAAGTTCCACAAACATAAAATAAAAATTAAATGAAACGTCACAAATATCTCTAAAACGTAAGCAAATAATATTTATTGGACTTTTGAATTTTTAATAAAATTAAAGTATGAAAATGGCTCAAAATAGAATTCAACAAAATAATTCGCGTATTCGATTAAAGTACAGCTTATATATATACGGAACCCGCCGGCCCACTAACGAAAATGAGCCAATAAGTTTTATATTCAAAAACAATTGAAATATTGTTGTTGTACAAAAATGTATGCGAGAACGATTACGTATCATAATATTACTAAACTCTATATTTTTAAGGGTCAATATATATTATTTATTTATTTTTGGAGATTTTTGTGTGGAGGGTATTTAAATTCATATATTATCTTAAAAATAAAAATTTATAAAAAAAATTATAAAAAATTCCCCTATATGGGAATCGAACCCACGACCTTGGCCTTTACAATCAGTCGCTGTGCCACTTCATCACAGTGGCCTGTAAAGCTTTAGCAATCAGCTAAATAAAGATATATTTAAAAGTAAGTATACGAAAAAAAAAAAACCAAGCACTTAAATATACAAGAAAATATAAATAAAATGGCTAAAGGAAGGTAAAGTTAAACAAACGGTCTTAACAAGAACGTAAATCGGATTTGCAAACGCATTTGAATAAGACGGCATTTGAAATGGTGGAATTTTTATTTTTATTTCTATTCCTATATAGTCTTCCCAACTTTGTGAGGAGGAAAAAGTTCTTTGAACAGTCTCACTCACTTTAGATATAGAATAAAGCTATGTAAAGGTTGGTTAGGTATCAGGATATATATATATATATATATATATATATATATATATATATATATATATATATATATATATATATATATATATTATATATATATATATATATATATATATATATATATATATATATATATATATATATACATATACATACATACATACATACATACATACATACATACATACATACATACATACATACATACATACATACATACATACATACTATACATACATACATACAGGAGACTATGTCTTTTACGCCAACTTATCAATACAAAGACGTACATATTATGACGCAAATTAAAATCTCAAACTTCGGAAAATGGGGAGAACAGTGTCTCACACTTTTTTTCCTGTCTTCATTTTAAATTGTCTTCTGTCTTTAATCTGTCTTCATTTTAAATTGTAAGTAAAAATTTAATATATTTCATATCAAATAATAGACAACCGTCGTGGACCGTCGTGGCGTAGAGGCACAGCGTCTGCCTGTAAATGCGACGGTTTCTGGGTTCGATTCCAACTCGGGGACAACTTATAATTTTCATTTTCTTCACTCTGGTAACAAGGCAAACTGCGGCGTTGAGTTCCGCCACTTAACACGTAAGGCCTCGAAAGGCGGAAAGCGGGGAACGGAGTGTTTTAACACTAGGTCCCTACAATTCCTCTGTCTAACCTGCCATGTGCGGGATACAGCGTGAAGCTAATTTAATTTATTTTAATTTTAATAGACAAACTCAGGTGACATTACTATGTTGTCACAATTAATTAAAACCAAAAGCATTATACTAAATTATTGATAGACGGCCATATTATAAAATGCTAATCCATTATGGAATATATCGTTCTATTGAAGTTTCTTTTACTTTGTACAACAATCAATCTGGTAAATCAGTTATTGTATGTAATGGGTATACATTGATGCATCGGTTCGGTCTCACTAAACAATGACCGCAGGTTCAAATACTACGAAGAAATTTCTTTAAATATTAATGTAATGTAATATATATATATATATATATATATATAATATATATATATATATATATATATATATATATATATATATATATATATATATAATATATTATCTATATATATATCTATATATATATATATATATATATATATATATATATATATATATATATATATATATATATATATATATATATATATTATATATATTTTCGATCATATTAAATAATTAATAATAAGGGGAAACCATTGTGACGCAGCGGCACACGGTTAACGCGACCGCAGTGGGTTCGATTCCTACTGACCACAGGGAAAACCGCGACGTTGAGTTCCGCCACTCAGCATGTAATGTCCCGAAAATTAGATCGAAAACGGAGACAAAGTGTCTTAACACTAGGTTCCCTGCTTATTTGCGGGATACAGCGTGAAGCTAATAAATAATTAATACACATAATTTGACATGTATATATTGACCGGACTAAAATGAGAGATTAATTTATATTCTCATTTGTATCTTTCCTAATAAATCCCATCCCCACACAGTCAGTCAATAGAGTCAGTCACTCTAAGTTTAATATTTAACCTAGTTAAGACATCTTATTCCCTACTTTCCACCCAATTCCGAGACATTGAAGGTTGAGTGGCGGAACTCAACGCCGCGGTTTTTCTTGTCACCAGATAAAAATTTTATATATATATATATATATATATATATATATATATATATATATATATATATATATATATATATATATATATATATATATATATATATGAATTCTATATCAATATTACAAGAAATATGATGAACAGAATTTACAAAACGTTTAGTACTATTCAAAATATTAGACAGATAGGTACATCTACTCGTAATTTGTCTCAAGTAGCACAGTGGCACAAATGTCCCCGTCATGGCGCCCACAATTCACCCACAATTCGCCCACATTTCGCCCACAATACGTCCACAATACGTCCACAATACGTCCACACAATAATGTACATTATACTAATAACAAATATCGTATCGTACTAAAGGTGGAAATCCAAATATTTTGTTGCATAGTCATCTTTATAGTAGATTACGTTTTCTTCAATACATCGTGGATGTGGTAATATTGGATGCGGTAAAATATTGTATTGGAATATGTTTACAATATATATAAATATATCAAGTATATATCGTATTTGGAGATGATGAAGTATCTGGGATATAATTAGTTTAAGATAACAAGGAACTTAGTGTTAAGACACTCCGTTTCTCTCTTTCCACGCAACCTTCAAGACATTGCGAATGGTGGAACTCAACGCCGCGCTCTATCTTCTTACTGGAGCGAGGAAATGAAACAATTAAACCCTCAAGCGGGAACCGAATACAGGTCGCGACGTCAGACGATGTGCTACTGCGCCAAGATGGCTTCAAATGTTAGATTTTTTTAACTGTTTATTCCACACTAAGGAAAAATTTAAAACAACGTTGAACCTGGCGGGATTTACTGTATGGGATGCTGTAGTAATCATGTAATATAAGAATTTCAACGTAGCTTGATCAGAACGTATCGTTGTACATTTTTTATCTCTTATGTTTCATCACCACAGACTTTTGGGTCTTTTGATTGGCTTGGTTTTTGCGTCCATGTCTTTGTGGTTCTGCTGTTCTCAGTGGTCAAAGCACTTAGTTAGTACGCAAGAAGCGTTGGATGGAATATAACGGCTACGTTACAGTGTGTAATAAATACAAACAAATTTAAATAACATATTAATATTTGATTGAAATATGTGAAGATGGGACGATTCACAAGAACAAATGAATTAAGTAGTATACCTGGGAAGTATGTTAAGTGGAGATGGAAGATACGAAATGGATGTGGAGAGGCGTATTGCTGCCGGTAACAGAATGAACGGTGCCTTAGCTGCATTGTTGAGACGACGAAACGTCAGTCAGCTGCACGGTTGGGAGTGCAGTATACGCAATCTAATTCTGATGCCGACGCTGTTATATGGCACAGAAACGTGAGCATTAGAAGAAGAATGATAGTAAGGTGAATGCTGTGGAGGAGTGATTTCTTCGGAGGACCCCACCCCGTTTAAGTGGGTGATGTAAGAATGGTATAAAATATACATGAATCAAATGTTAGTGATAGGACGAGTGTGAGGAGACCTCGGTTGACCTTCGGAAACACAGTGTCAACGATATTAGAGCAAGGTCACTTAAAAAGCACGAGAACACCCTGGAGGACACGTATTTTCATACATGTTTTAACACAAAATTAAATGTCACATCAAAATTTCACCTAAATCCTTAATTTTCACGCAAAAAAGAACCGTCAAATCACGTCGATTAGTGGCCGATGCTACAAAACTTATTGTTGCGACACCACAATGCTCCAAACGATCTTACACAATTCAATACTGATATAACATCGTCATTTATACGTGTCAACCCCTACTATTTAAGGGTGGTAAAGGAAAATTTCAACCCAGTTATCTATGAAAATTACGTAGAAAATCATATGGGAAATATATGAGAATCACAAAATGAACCAAACTGAGCCCCTAGATTTGTCTACCAAGGGAAAATCTAAAATTTTAAGTGTTATAGATTTTAAATTTCTTGCTGGATTAAATGATCATTTGGCCAAGTTGTATGAGAGAACCACTTTTGTGGATAAGAGAGCGGGTTCGAATCCGAGAAGTATCAAAACTGTGTTGCCTTGCCAGGTGTGCTTGAAGACGTTCGATAGACCGTCGTTGTTGAAACGGCATATGCGGACACATACAGGTATTTTAATACGCAATAATATGTTTAATACAGGTAAATATCATATATAATTAAAATAATAGAAGTTTGTCTAATTCTAGTATATAATAATAGGCGGATAGTATATAATAAATATATTTAATTTTTAGTAAATTAGAAGTCGACATAGATGTTTTTTAACCGATTTAATCACTTATATTTTTTGGAAACCCAATCGCGGATTTGAAAGTGTTCGAAATGTCAGATTTAAAAAAAGTATAATGTTAAAATATACGCCATTAATCCATTTAAAGAATTTCTTATAAAAATAGACATGTCAGACATACAACCTCCACCTCCTCCTTTATTGAAGCCGTGAAAAGATATACTACCTAGTTAGTAAAAACGCTCTAAAAAGCTCGCATTGATAAAGATTCATGATCTTCATTTCTCTCTTATCAAGATTAAGATTCAATGATCATTACAGTTATAGAATTTTACAATTATCTGTGGTTATTTGGCGATAGATAAATATAGAATTTGCATAATAATCGAGAAAATAAAGCAAAACGGTACGAATATGGTGCGATATAAAGTGCATATTTAATCTACATTTAAAATATATTTTTAAACATTCTCTAAGAACGCAATAAGATAATAGACTCTTGTAATTTATTCTTATAAGGGCTATTCTTTAGGGTTTCTTTTATTAACTTTACTTAATATTCTGTATAATTCTAATATTATTTCTGCGCTCGGCGATCTCATATTAATTATAACAGTTGCCTGTAAGAGGCCTTTTATAGCGATAAGGCCGCCATTGCACATTCACCCTTACTAATACTGTTTGTAAAGCAATGTGTAACTTTTTTTAATCGAACTATCGCGTCTACAGTCAATCACTATACCACTCGATAGCCTTTGTTTTTTCATTACACCTATACATACCGTATTTAGAACAAACCTAAGTAAACAAATAGTGATGAGACACTCCGTTCCATAATTTTATGTATGACAAATAACACTTACTTTCAGGTGAAAAACCCCACATTTGCAATGTATGCAGCAAGGGCTTCAGTACATCCAGCTCTTTGAACACTCATCGTAGAATTCATACAGGTACCTACTTACACCTTAAATACCTATAATAATATTTATAAAACAGAAATTCTTATTGAAATTTAAAAAAAATACTATATTACTGTACCTGGGTCCAGAGGAACCTCAGGCACTAGAGTCTGTCATGTGTCAAACACATTTCTTAGTTATTTCCATATGACCAGGCGGGTGAAGCCGATGATCAAAGCTAGTGAAGAGTGAATGATTAATTATAATTTAAAATATTATACCAGAAATTATATATTAAGCGCAATCAGTAATATGTACTCAATGTCAAGACAATTTGCTCTCGACTCTCCGCCCAGATCTCAGACACTGCGGGCTGGGAACCGGAACTCAGCTCTCCATTTTGTCCGTACATTGCTCCTCTACACCATAGCCTCTTAAATATTTATATTTAGTACATAATTATTTTTTTATATTTTTTCTCGTCTAGGCAAAGTGCGATAGATTTAATCATCATCCTCCGTTAGTCTCCTTCAACGAATGCTAAATGAGAGATGGAGCTTTTTTAATGATCGACTTTTTTTAGGAACATATAAAATTAAGGCGGGACTAGAACCCGCGTCTCTCGGAAACCGTCCCAGTGCTCTAGCCGATTAAGCCATACTTTCATTTATTTATTTATAACAATCTCCAAAGATACATACTTCCTAAATGCGTCGCAATACTACTTTAGAATATATATATATATATATATATATATATATATATATATATATATATATATATATATATATATATAATATATATATATATATATTATATATATATATATTTATATATACACATATACATATATATAACTTTATCCTAATTTGTTACACAGGTGAAAAGCCACACAAATGTCCTGAATGCGGCAAATGCTTCAACCGCCAGTTCCAATCTTTACTCCATCGGATGACCCATACTAAAGTAGTTGTGATACACGAGCTGCAATGTAGCCCGCAATTTCATGAGCGTGGACTATAAAATATAGAATTCCGTTTTTCCCGTTCCGTTGGAATTTGGCTCTCTCCTCTCTTAGTTCTCCCCTATACTCCCCAGGTATGTAGGTCACATACCTACATTTCTACGCTGCGTAGCTGTTTAGTCAGTCAGTCAGTAGCTCAGTTTTATATACATATATAGATTACCAAGGGGTAGCAAATACTCGCTTCGCTTTTGAAGATTATCGTTGTAATTATCTTTGTATTACAGTAGAATGCTTCCTCAAACAATATTAGTATAGACATCCCTTCTCTATAAAGAAACCACTCGCACAAGGCATTTTGACATAAATAATAGAAAGATTAATACCTTGGGAATAACCTTGGGAATGAAATACTCGCTTCAGTCTATCTCAAGCGTATCATTGTCAATAACGAATAAGTGTTTAATTGTGAATATGAATAATATAGGTTCTTCTCAGGTCTGAGGCATTAGCTTTAGTGGACCGGTGGTAATGTTTTTGACTTTCAAAAAATGAATCATATATTCTTACTTCAAATAAAATTATTTGAATTTGAATTTGTTATGTGGCGGAGCTCAGCGCCACGCTTTGTCTTGTTGCCAGAAGATAATGGAAAAAAAATCTTTCTTCCATGTGGAAATGAACCCGTATCCGTTTATAGTTAAACGCTGTGACTGCGCCACGATGGCGATGCTTACTCCATAACGTTTCACGCTGTATCCCGCATATAGCAGGATACCGTTCCCCTCGTACCCCAATGGATATATGAATATACTACCATACTCCTCTATTACACCCTGTTCCAGAACAAGCCCCACAAGTGCATGTGGTGTCCGCGCTCCTTCCCCACGCCGGGGGAGCTGCGCGCGCACGTGACGTCACACGACATGTACAGCCGCAAGTACAATGAGTCCCAGCAGAACAGATATCGGCAAGTGAAATTTGGATATAACGAATAAAATATTTAAATGGATTGTTTGTTTTAATATAGTACTTATTTATTCAGTTCGGTTTTTTATTGTTATTTTAGAGATCATTTTTGGCGTATCTAGAAATATGTTCCAGGGGATTTGACTTCCAGTCGTCCAAGGACAACTACATAACTTAATGACATTGTTGCAAAATTTAAATATTATCAATAAAACGATAAATATAGTAAAATAATAATGTGTATTTAAAAAGAAAAATATCGGCCAAGCGCGAGCAGTACTTTAGTACTCGCGCACTGAGGGTTCCGTACTTATTTCAAGATTGTATTCCGATGATGACTAAACACTACTATTGAAAATGATAAACTTAAATTTGCAGTCGTATCTACTCACTTTGTATGAAATTAACTAGAAATATTAACTTGCAATGGCTTATTTCTGCATTTAACTTATAAATGATCAAATTTAAGATTTTTATCCTTTATATATACTGTAAGATCTAAGTCTAGGTTAATGAATATATATATCTATATATATATATATATTATATATATATATATCACTACTATATATATTATATATATATATTATATCTATCTACTATCTATATTAATATATATATATATATATATATATTATATATATATCTATATAACCTAAATAAACTTAAATTTGCAGTCGTATCTACTCACTTTGTATGACAATTAACTAGAAATATTAACTTGCAATGGCTTATTTCTGCATTTAACTTATAAATGATCAAATTTAAGAGTTTTATCCTTATATATACTGTAAGATCTAAGTCTAGGTTAATGAATATAGTATATATATATATATATATATCTATATATATATATATATATATATATATATATATATATATATATATATATATATATATATATCACATAAAAACCATTAGAAGAAATTTATATCGATAAATGTAAACTTTTTTTCTTTTGGTTGTACTATAAGCTCCAACTTATTGCCAGATTTCATAACTCTAGGATGACGGGAAGTAGGTTTGTAGGTAGGTAGGTTTAGATTACGCGACGATTTTCATAAAAAATGCAGAAAATTAAGCTTAAACGTTCATATCTTTTGATTGCGTTGACTTAGAAGTTTGATATTTCCTGTGCCTAAGAAGTCAACGATTTGGATATTTGATATCAATTTTCGCTTGATTCTTCCACGTGATTTGGAGAAAATGGCCGGGACAGACACACAGACAGACAGACACACAGACAGACAGACAGACAGACAGACAGACAGACAGACAGACAGACACACAGACAGACATACTGACATACAGACAGACGGACAACAGTGATTTAAAAATCAAATTTAATTCTTTCAATTATGGAGTGCCAATAAATAAAAATAAATAGTGTTAGTAGAATTTTAAATTTCAAAATCAATTTTGGGAAGTGGAAAAGCTAACCACAGTCTGCTTACAGACTACACGTTAATTACATATACGTTTGCGTTATAATATATACATGCAATAAGCATATAGGTACATTAATCACGGTCTTTAATAACATACAGGCGTGATTAAAAAAAGACGACGTGAAAATCTAATTGCATTGTGATGTAGGTATAAAATTTTAAAACGAACGCGATATAGTTAACAAAAGCGGACGAAGCCGCGAGTGGGTCGCTAGTATAATATAAACATATAAATCTCTTTTAAATAAAGAAAAGAAATTATGATATAAATATTTGATCCATATATCTTTTCATCCATCCATATAGTAAGGCAGAATTTCCCATATAGAAGGTAGGTAGAGGTTACTAGGCTAGAGTCAGCAATTCAGTTTCAGATAAATTTGCAAACTGAGTGTTAAAGATGCATTCCACCAAGAATATGTCCATCATACTTACATTCCTCACTCACCAGGATTTCTGCTCAGACCAAAAGAAGGCAGACAGGATTTATAGAAGGAGAACTAAAACAAGACAGGCAGACATAAACCATGCATCTCATAATTTTATTTATATATATGTATATATATATATATATATATATATATATATATATATATATATATATATATATATATATATGTGTAATTTTTTTGTTTACAATAAATAAAAATGCTGATAAAGTTCAAATTTATATTTAATAAGGGATTCGAACCCGCAATCATCGCACATTACACATTATATATGTATATCGAACTACGTATAAAGAATTAAAACTTAGTAGTTATTACTAATATTTTTAATCACTATATAAAAAGTTCAATTATATTAATTATGGAATATCTATATTAAAATATACATAACGGGATTCGAAGTTGCACTCTCTGTAATACTTTAAAATTGTGTATCCAACGAGCTCGTTCAAATCTCATTACAATGTGATATATTTTATTAGACACCTTAAAGTTAGATACAATATAATCAAAATCGGATAAATCCAACAAGAGAAGGTTTTAGAAAAAAAAACTATCTAAAAACGACCCGAATGATATATTTATTTTTAATCATCATCTTGCTTTACTTTTTTAATGTCACATCCGTCATCACCACCGTCACCACCGTCCATTTTACGTTTATCACCCACGTTGTCCTCCACACTGTCGTTGCGATTACCAGCAGAGTCATCGTGCTCCAGATTACCAGTATTACCGTCGTGGTCGTCCACGTCGCCGGTGTCGTCGACGGTTTTATGGTAATTGTTTTGTGAGGCCTGGTTGTCGCACGAAGTGTCCACCCTGAGCAGCTCGCGCAGCGCCATCGTGGCGTAGCAGCTCGTCGGCAGAGTCATCTCCAGAAGAAGAGCTTTGAATTTACCATCTGGAATGCGACGCAAAAAGAATATTAGAAAAGTATCTCAGACGTAGAACTAGCCAAGTACCTACTCTCACCCGGCACGACGCCCGCGTCCCCCCGGCGGCCCTCCAGCCGGTCCAGGTCGGACAGCAGCAGGTCGGCGCGCGGCTCCGCGTAGCGCACGCGCCGCCAGCGCACGCCGCGCGGCCGCACCACCGCGCGCCGGTAGCCGCCCGCCAGCGAGTAGTGTCTGGCGAGGAGAAGGCGGTCTAGCTTAGCTCAAATCACAAAATGAACCAAACTGAGCCCCTAGATTTATCTATAAAGGGAAAATCTAAAATTTTAAGTGTTATAGATTTTAAATTTCTTGCTGGATTAAATGATCATTTGGCCAAGTTGTATGAGAGAACCGCTTTTGTGGATAAGAGAGCGGGTTCGAATCCGAGAAGTGTCAAAACTGTGTTGCCTTGCCAGGTGTGCTTGAAGACGTTCGATAGACCGTCGTTGTTGAAACGGCATATGCGGACACATACAGGTATTTTAATACGCAATAATATGTTTAATACAGGTAAATATCATATATAATTAAAATAATAGAAGTTTGTCTAATTCTAGTATATAATAATAGGCGGATAGTATATAATAATATATTTAATTTTTAGTAAATTAGAAGTCGACATAGATGTTTTTTAACCGATTTAATCACTTATATTTTTGGAAACCCAATCGCGGATTTGAAAGTGTTCGAAATGTCAGATTAAAAAAAAGTATAATGTTAAAATATACGCCATTAATCCATTTAAAGAATTTCTTATAAAAATAGACATGTCAGACATACAACCTCCACCTCCTCCTTTTTTGAAGCCGTGAAAAGATATACTACCTAGTTAGTAAAAACGCTCTAAAAAGCTCGCATTGATAAAGATTCATGATCTTCATTTCTCTCTTATCAAGATCTAGATTCAATGATCATTACAGTTATAGAATTTTACAATTATCTGTGGTTATTTGGCGATAGATAAATATAGAATTTGCATAATAATCGAGAAAATAAAGCAAAACGGTACGAATATGGTGCGATATAAAGTGCATATTTAATCTACAATTAAAATATATTTTTAAACATTCTCTAAGAACGCAATAAGATAATAGACTCTTGTAATTTATTCTTATAAGGGCTATTCTTTAAGTTTTCTTTTATTAACTTTACTTTATATTCTGTATAATTCTAATACTATTTCTGCGTTCCTGCTATTGATCTCATATTAATTATAACAGTTGCCTGTAAGAGGCCTTTTATAGCGATAAGGCCGCCATTGCACATTCACCCTTACGAATACTGTTTGTAAAGCAATGTGTAACTTTTTTTGTGCAATAAAATATTATTCTTATTGAATATAATCGAACTATCGCGTCTACAGTCAATCACTATACCACTTGATAGCCTTTGTTTTTTCATTACACCTATACATACTGTATTTAGAACAAGCCTAAGTAAACAAATAGAGATGAGACACTCCGTTCCTTAATTTTATGTATGACAAATAACACTTACTTTCAGGTGAAAAACCCCACATTTGCAATGTATGCAGCAAGGGCTTCAGTACATCCAGCTCTTTGAACACTCATCGTAGAATTCATACAGGTACCTACTTACACCTTAAATACCTATAATAATATTATAAAACAGAAATTCTTATTGAAATTTAAAAAAAAAAAGACTATATTACTGTACCTGGGTCCAGAGGAACCTCAGGCACTAGAGTCTGTCATGTGTCAAACACATTTCTTAGTTATTTCCATATGACCAGGCGGGTGAAGCCGATGATCAAAGCTAGTGAAGAAGTATGATTAATTATAATTTAAAATATTATACCAGAAATTATATATTAAGCGCAATCAGTAATATGTACTCAATGTCAAGACAATTTGCTCTCGACTCTCCGCCCAGATCTCAGACACTGCGGGCTGGGAACCGGAACTCAGCTCTCCATTTTGTCCGTACATTGCTCCTCTACACCATAGCCTCTTAAATATTTATATTAAGTACATAATTATTTTTTATATTTTTTCTCGTCTAGACAAAATGCGATAGATTTAATCAGCATAAGGTTAGTCTCCTTCAACGAATGCTAAATGAGAGATTAATTTATAATTAATTAATTAATTTATAATATATTTATTAATTATTATTTTTTTAATGATCGACTTTTTTTAGGAACATATAAAATTACGGCGGGACTAGAACCCGCGTCTCTCGGAAACCGTCCCAGTGCTCTAGCCGATTAAGCCATACTTTAATTTATTTATTTAAAACAATCTCCAAACATACCTACTTCCTAAATGCGTCGCAATACTACTTTGGAAGAAATATATTTATATATATATATATATATATATATATATATATATATATATATATATATATATATATATATTTAACCTAATTTGTTACACAGGTGAAAAGCCACACAAATGTCCTGAATGCGGCAAATGCTTCACCGCCAGTTCCAATCTTTACTACCATCGGATGACCCATACTAAAGTAAGTTGTGATACACGAGCTGCATGTAGCCCGCAATTACTTTAGCGTGGACTATAAAATATAGAATCCCGTTTTTCCCGTTCCCGTTGGAATTTGGCTCTCTCCTTTCTTAGTTCTCTCCTATACTCCCCAGGTATGTAGGTCACATACCTACATTTCTACGCTGCGTAGCTGTTTAGTCAGTCAGTCAGTAGCTCAGTTTTATATACATATATAGATTACCAAGGGCTACCCCTATATGCTATGCTCGCTTCGCTTTTGAAGATTATGGGAACACCTTGGGAATAACCTTGGGAATGAAATACTCGCTCCAGTCTATCTCAAGCGTATCATTGTCAATAACGAATAATTGTATAATTGTGAATATGAATAATATAGGTTCTTCTCAGGTCTGAGGCATTAGCTTTAGTGGACCGGTGGTAATGTTTTTGACTTTCAAAAAATGAATCATATATTCTTATTTCAAATAAAATTATTTGAATTTGAATTTGTTATGTGGCGGAGCTCAGCGCCACGCTTTGTCTTTTTGCTAGAAGATAATGGAAAAAAAATCTCTCTACCATGTGGAAATGAACCCAAATCCATATCCGTTTATAGTTAAACGCTGTGACTGCGCCACGATGGCGATGCTTACTCCATAACGTTTCACGCTGTATCCCGCATATAGCAGGATACCGTTCCCCTCGTACCCTAATCGATATATGAATATACTACCATACTCCTCTATTACACCCTGTTCCAGAACAAGCCCCACAAGTGCATGTGGTGTCCGCGCTCCTTCCCCACGCCGGGGGAGCTGCGCGCGCACGTGACGTCACACGACATGTACAGCCGCAAGTACAATGAGTCCCAGCAGAACAGATATCGGCAAGTGAAATTTGGATATAACGAATAAAATATTTAAATGGATTGTTTGTTTTAATATAGTACTTATTTATTCAGTTCGGTTTTTTATTGTTATTTTAGAGATCATTTTTGGCGTATCTACAAATATGTTCCAGGGGATTTGACTTCCAGTCGTCCAAGGACAACTACATGACTTAATGACATTGTTGCAAAATTTAAATATTATCAATAAAACGATAAATATAGTAAAATAATGTGTATTTAAAAAGAAAAAATATCGGCCAAGCGCGAGTAGTACTTTAGTACTCGCGCACTGAGGGTTCTGTACTTATTTCAAGATTGTACGTATTCCGATGATGAAAACACTACTATTGAAAATGACAAACTTAAATTTGCAGTCGTATCTACTCACTTTGTATGAAATTAACAACAAATATTAACTTGCAATGGCTTATTTCTGCATTTAACTTATAAATGATCAAATTTGAGATTTTATCCTTTATATATACTGTAAGATCTAAGTCTAGGTCTTAATGAATATATATATATATATATATATATATATATATATATATATATATATATATATATATATATATATATTATATATATATATATATATATATATGTATATATATCTCACATAAAAACCATTAGAAGAAATTTATATCTATAAATGTAAACTTTTTTTCTTTTGGTTGTACTATAAGCTCCAACTTATTGCCAGATTTCATAACTCTAGGATGACGGGAAGTAGGTTTGTAGGTAGGTAGGTTTAGATTACGCGACGATTTTCATAAAAAATGCAAAAAATTAAGCTTAAACGTTCATATCTTTTGATTGCGTTGACTTAGAAGGTTGATATTTCCTGTGCCTAAGAAGTCAACGATTTGGATATTTGATATCAATTTTAGCTTGATTCTTCCACGTGATTTGGAGAAAATGGCCGGGAAAGACACACAGACAGACATACTGACATACAGACAGACATACTGACATACAGACAGACATACTGACATACAGACAGACGGACACACAGACAGACATACTGACATACAGACAGACAGACAGACAGACAGACACACAGACAGACATACTGACATACAGACAGACGGACAACAGTGATTTAAAAATCAAATTTAATTCTTTCAATTATGGAGTGCCAATAAATAAAAAATAAATAGTGTTAGTAGGATATTGAATTTCAAAATCAATTTTGGGAAGTGGAAAAGCTAACCACAGTCTGCTTACAGACTACACGTTAATTACATATACGTTTGCGTTATAATATATACATGCAATAAGCATATAAGTACATTACCCACGATCTTTAATAACATACAGGCGTGATTAAAAACAGACGACGTGAAAATCTAATTGCATTGTGATGTAGGTATAAAATTTTAAAACGAACGCGATATAGTTAACAAAAGCGGACGAAGCCGCGAGTGGGTCGCTAGTATAATATAAATATATAAATCTCTTTTAAATAAAGAAAAGAAATTATGATATAAATATTTGATCCATATATCTTTATCCATATAGTAAAGTAGAATTTCCCATATAGAAGGTAGGTAGAGGTTACTAGGCTAGAGTCAGCAATTCAGTTTCAGATAAATTTGCAAACTGAGTGTTAAAGATGCATTCCACCAAGAATATGTCCATCATACTTACATTCCTCACTCACCAGGGTTTCTGCTCAGACCAAAAAGAGGCAGACAGGATTTATAGGAGAAATTAAAATAGTAAATTATCTTAAACAAGACAGGCAGACATAAACCATGTAACTCATAATTTTATTTATGTGTATATATGTAATTTTTTTTGTTTACAATAAATAAAAATGCTGATAAAGTTCAAATTTGTATTTAATAAGGGATTCGAACCCGCAATCATCGCACATTACACATTATATATGTATATCGAACTACGTATAAAGAATTAAAACTTAGTAGTTAGTACTAATATTTTTAATCACTATATAAAAAGTTCAATTATATTAATTAAGGAACATCTATATTAAAATATACGTAACGGGATTCGAAGTTGCACTCTCTGTAATACTTTAAAATTGTGTATCGAACGAGCTCGTTCAAATCTCATTACAATGTGATATATTTTATTAGACACCTTAAAGCTAGATACAATATAATCAAAATCGGATAAATCCAACAAGAGAAGGTTCTAGAAAAAAAAACTATCTAAAAAAGACCCGAATGATATATTTATTTTTAATCATCATCTTGCTTTACTTTTTTAATGTCACATCCGTCATCACCACCGTCACCACCGTCCATTTTACGTTTATCACCCACGTTGTCCTCCGTCCACTGTCCACTGTCGTTGCGATTACCAACAGAGTCACCGTGCTCCAGATTACCAGTATTACCGTCGTGGTCGTCCACGTCGCCGGTGTCGTCGACGGTTTTATGGTAATTGTTTTGTGAGGCCTGGTTGTCGCACGAAGTGTCCACCCTGAGCAGCTCGCGCAGCGCCATCGTGGCGTAGCAGCTCGTCGGCAGAGTCATCTCCAGAAGAAGAGCTTTGAATTTACCATCTGGAATGCGACGCAAAAAGAATATTAGAAAAGTATCTCAGACGTAGAACTAGCCAAGTACCTACTCTCACCCGGCACGACGCCCGCGTCCCCCCGGCGGCCCTCCAGCCGGTCCAGGTCGGACAGCAGCAGGTCGGCGCGCGGCTCCGCGTAGCGCACGCGCCGCCAGCGCACGCCGCGCGGCCGCACCACCGCGCGCCGGTAGCCGCCCGCCAGCGAGTAGTGTCTGGCGAGGAGAAGGCGGTCTAGCTTAGCTACTCGAGCTCCACGGCTCCTCCTCCTCCTGACCTTATAACTTGTAACGAACTTCATGCCAAAATTCAAAGATCTACTCGGAAAGAACGAGATATGCGATGAGATTGACGGACATGCTGATAGGGCACAGACTAAAGATCTTATCTTAAAAATTATACAGCTTACGGAAAAATTCAAACCAATGAGTTGGATTATTGATTACAGCGAAGGTAAGACCTTAACAGAATTGAAACATGTTTTGGAGAAGTGGAGAAGCTACTGTACTCTATCGGGATGCAAATGGTCAGTCTATTGAGAATGCCATTAAAAGACTTAAGCATAAATTTGTAGGACCTGATAGCGTGTCAGCAGCAATGCTACAGAACTTGGGGAGTCAAGTGGACCAAAATGATCCACCAAATTTGAAATAAAATATGGCAATCAGGTCAGTCTGAAGACTGGATGCATTCAGTGGTCGTGCTTTTAAACAAAAAGGGTTCAACGCAAAAGTGTGAGAATTACCGTACCTTGTCACTTATATCTCACGCTAGTAAAATTCTTCTGCGCATCATTAACAGCCGACTTTCACCTTACATAGATCAGCAGATACCGTGTGAACAATCTGGTTTCGTGGCTGGAAAGGGAACTCGTGAGCAGATGCTAAATGTTCGAATGCTCATCGAGAAATGTCGCAGATTCAATTTGCCACTAGTCTTGTGACTACGCTAAGGCATTTTATTGCGTGCAGTGGAGCACCATGTTTGATGTACTCATAGAGATGGGAATGCCTGAACATCTTACCTTTCTGATCCAGAATCTATACCTTGAAGGCACCAGCTTCGTGCAATTGGGAAACCAGTATTCTAAGTCTTTCTGCACAGAACGAGGAGTCCGTCAGGGCTACATTCTATCTCCGAAATTGTTTAACCTCTATAGCTATCATAAGGTAAGCACTGAATGGCTGGCACTGAGTCGCGGCGTTACAGTGGGTGGTCAGAAAGTTACGAATCTGAGGCGCGCAGACGATACGACGATAGTTGCATCAAGTGAGTTGGTGATGGCACATCTTTTGAAGACGATCGAAACAGAAAGTGCTAAGCTTGGTCTTAAGATCAATTGTGTCAAGACCAAAATAATAGTGGTAGATCGAGCTCAAATCCTCCCTCAATCTGATGCACTCGGTGGATACCAGAAGGTCAGTGAGTTTGGGTACCTTGGATCGCTAATCACTAACGATGGTAGCTGTACAGAAGAAATCCGCAGTTTTCTACACAGCTAATATTTTTGAGACAATTGAGACTTAAATTGTTTTAAAATTCGAAAATACACGTAAAATTGAAATATACAAAAAGCCCCTCACTTATATTTATGCTTCATGTCCAGCCTCAGCCCGTCCTCCGCCAACAGGCTCTCGTAGTAGTCCTTCAGGTTGGTGGGGTACAGCACGGTGTGTCCCGGCAGCGGCAGCACGATGTCGAACAGCGAGTAGGCGTCGCTGTCCACGTCCTCCTGGGTCAGTATCTTTACTGGTATCGGCTTTTTCTTTTCCTGTGCCTTTTTTGGTTTGTCTGCATCTTTTTTGTCCGTTTCATTCGCTTTCTCCTCGTCGTCCTCTTCGTCCGATTGTTCTTCTGTTTCGTCTGGAATTGAGAAAGGCGTTATCCAACTCTGCGTATCTGACGAATGCAGTCAAAATTTGTTTTTTGGAGGCAGCTCCCTTGTCGCGAATCAGAAGCTACCTCTTTCGACGGGATTTTCATTCAATCAATAGAAAACAAGAAATAAAAACAATACTGCCTAACTTCAGCCGGTTACAGTACCGCGCAAATAGAAAGTGACTTTTACAAAATACGTAGTAAATGCAGTGTTCGAATCGACTGTTCAAAAAATGGCGTAATCAATATATGCGATCAGTCAGTGAAAATTCTTTCATTTGAAATGTGTAAATTTGCGAAAATGAATGGTCTTATTAAGTTACAATATCTTTGTACAGCGTTAATCTATAAACTTAGTCTCACCGTCGTGCAGGTCCTCCAGCGCCACCAGGTCGCCGGGCAGCGGGCGGCGCGGCAGCTGCGTGAGGCGGCGCGTGACCACCTTGTTCCACAGCAGCGACTGGTACGAGTGCATGTACAGCAGGCGCGAGTTGCGCGGCAGCTGGGGACAACCGTATCGATAGTGTTCGTGGTGCTCGGCACTAGTGGCACCGTGCTCATGATAGGCACAAGCTTACCCTGACTCCCAATCACCGGCGGCCTCACTAGTTCTGGCTAAGACAACGGCCACTGTCACGGCAGTATAGGGGAGAATCTCATCGCCTTTGGGATTACCCTTTGGGATTTAACACTAGTTAGAACTATAGACCTCAGACAGTCATCCTGTCGTTTGCTGGAGTGCAATCATTATTTTTGGGACAAAATTGAGATTTGGACTTTTTAGTACTAGGCAAAGCCAGTTGACGAGATTAAAGACGAAGTCTGGTGCTATAGTTCGTCTAAAGTACGGATGGAGTCAAATTAATTCCCGAAACTATTTACCGCTGCATTGGAACACTGAAGACGTGTTTAAGCTGATTTGTTCGATTTGCCGATGATATATTAATCTTGGAGAAGACCCTGGAAGATAGTGCTATACTATCATCTGATCCAGTATATTTCAGAACCTGAAGTTGAAAGTTTTTAACAAATGTGTGTTGCCAGTGATGACCTATACCGCTGAGACGTGGTCCTTCTCCGTTAGCCTTTATTGGTATTGGCATTGGTAATTCGCTACGCGACAGAATCAGAAACGATGACATCCGTGGATGAACAAAAGTTACCGAAAAAGTTCTCGAAACCTGTAAGCTGAAGTGATAGTGGGCGGTAGTCATATAGTTAGGAAAACCGACAGCCGTCAGGGAAGAAAGACCGAACGAATTTGGTAATTATTAGAGGAAGCCGATACTTACTCTTACATTATTAATATGCATGTCAAAAGACGGAATGTCGGTTAGTACAAACAGAAAAAAAAGACTATCGCACTGTTCGACAGCAGAGATAGTGAATCCACCTTCGCTAAGGCATGTAAAGTGCTCTACCACCTGATCACCCTGACAGCAGAAGATACCACCAACGTTGACTCTAAAATCTAAAGTGTCGACGTATTTAGGGCAGGTTTTGAGAGAGGAAATGTTGAAGATTTACTGGGATGAATAAATGCGTCCAATATACACAGGGTAATTGTGTACAAGGATCGAGGACAAAAGGAAGGATAGACAGGAAAAAGGAGGAAAGAAGACCTGACCTCAAAGCGGCAGCGGAGCAAAACTCCTTCAAGAGTCACTCCTCACACTTCTACAACCAAAGGAGTATCATGTCAGAGTAAATATATCCAATCTAAATACATCTCCCGATGGCCCAATCGAGGTTTAATAATAAATAAATAAAATACAAAATCATAACAAACACAGATAGAAAAAAAAGGAGTACCAAAAGCACGGAAGACTCATGTCCGTGGTGTGTTTTATTAACAATAATAAAAAAATAAAAATTAAAACATGCATGTATTGTGTATCGTTTTCCATTTTCCTATCGGACCACTCTGTTAAAAGAATAATTGAAGATATATATGTATATAAATGAAAATTATCTGAAATAATTACCTTGTCGAGCGCCGCCACCAGGTCGTTGGGCGCGCGCGTCAGCACGCTGAGGATGCGCGCCTCGGGCGTGTGCGGCCGCGGACGCGCGCCCCCCACCCCCACCCCCACCCTGTAGTCGCCCAGGATGGCGTCTATGGCCTGATTGAATAGCTTTTTATAGTTTTATTTTCACCAAAAAATATGGATGTAAAAAAATATTAATAATCTTATAGTTGAATAATTTCTTGTACTGAGAAGTTTATAAGTAAATATCAGCTTGGGTTCTTACCAAAAAGATTAGAGGACACTACTATTAGTCAACCTGCTGAATGAATGGATCAATTAGGTATTCAATTGATACAATATATACAGATTTTTCGAATGCATTTGATAAAGTAAATCACAATATATTAGTAGAAAAGTTAAAAGCATATAGTGTAAGAGATGCATTACTAAATTTGTGAGTCATATTTAGATAATCGCACAACACGAGTAATGTTAAATGTTAGCACCTTAAAAAAGTACAGAGTAATTTCAGGTGTACCTCAAGGATCCAATTTAGAACCGCTATTTTTTTATATGTTTATCAATAACATTTAAACATCTAATTAGACTAATGAGCCTTCTAAATATTAATTATGTTGTGCTGTTAAAGTAGTTCGAATATTAAGTTATCGCTTGAAGAACGTAGAACAACGTACGTAGTTTTTGTATAAGTCGTTGGTATATTTTGTTTTTCCTATATAGTTAAAATAATGGAGATATGAAGCATGAAGCTATGAGCACGTTGAGTTCACCTGTAATATGTCATCTTAATTTGTATATATTTTTACATATGTGTGTGTTACGTTCCCACACTACCCGGGGATCGCTTAGCCAGATTTCGCGTAACTTGTTTACTGCATTCCATCAAATCTAAGAATTGTAACAGCAAGAAATGTAAAACGTAGTGTCATTTTTCATCCATTGTTTTAGTTCATGTTAGTTTTAATATTAAAATAATTATTCACTCTTGTTTTCTCACATCGAGCAAGCAGTCACCATTTTAGTTAATAATTTAAATTGTAATTTTTAATAAAATATTTTAAAGATTTGGTTTTTTTTTTGGATCCTACGCTGCCACCGTACTTAATTTGTGTATTCTTTTAGCGGACCATATAAATAAATAAACAAATAAATCACCCAACAAAACACTTCTAAATAGTAACCAGTTACTCACGTCGGTCGCCCGGTGTCCCGGCCTTAGTTAATAACTAACCTAATCTATTTGAACTTAAACAATTAATGAATACTGTTGAAAATTACAACGAAGAATCAACCAATATAAATAGTAATAATGTGGAAGATGTTACACGTTTAGTAGACCTTACACAAATGTTCGAAAAAGAAGTGGCGACGGAAGGTGTTCGACCAACAAAAAGAATGCGAGAAAATGAGGATGAATGGAATTCAAGAAAGATAAAAAAGAGAGGTTAAGAGAAGTTACGGGAATCACGGAATTATGCATTTCGTGTAAAAATAAATTATTTAATACCAATGTGAAGTATGGGAATCCATATAAAATTTATATTGAACTTAATTATGTAAATCCTCGGATTTTATCGACCTTTTGAAGTTGGCTTATCATATGGCGTTATTAAAAATATAGAATTAGTTATATCTGAAGAAGAACTCCTCAAAAATATGACGAGTACGATAAATATCGCGAATGTTAGGCGACTGAAAAGAAGGAAGTGGATGGACGGAGAGTGAGACGTGGAGGGTGGGAATGATATGGACATATTATTATAATGTGCCCAACTAAATTGTCTATATCCACATCTATTTCACCTATTCTTCACTCAAAGCCTACTTATGCTCAAGCGACACTATAACTAAGAGTGGCTAATAATACGACATCAACCGGGGCTTAGGCAAGACGTGTTCCGAGACGTGTCCCAAAGAAAAAGAAGCAAGTCAACATAGGAAGAATTCACATTAGAATCTATCGGATTTTCATGAAACAGCTCAGTCATGACATGGATACTGGTGACAGTACTATCAGAGAAGAGGTTTCTTACAATAGTACAACTATTATGGATTATAATTAATGTCTAAAAAAATTACTCACTCAAATAGTTAGTTAATAAACTTAAATACATTATTTAATTGAAAACAGGCAATATTCAAAATAAAATTATATCCATGGTTCAAGTGAGCATTGAAAGGGTCCAAGATATCGGATTTTCAACAAAATACCAGAGGATTTATCTTTTATAGGGAATTGTTCTAATAATAGATAGGGTTAAAATTAATACGCTACAATTGAATTCACAAAGCATTTTACCAAAGAAATTAGACTTTGAACAATTGTTGTTTATAGAGCAAACTCATATAACTGTCCTGAGCGAGACATGGTTATCTTCTGATTGTACATTCCATATAAAAGATTACATGTTTTTCGTCATGATAAATTTGATTCATATGGAGGTGTTGCGATTTTCTATAGATCCATGTGACCCATAGATCTATCAAAGCCCAAATCTGCCCATCTAAAATACCTTACTCTGTGAGGTATTTCATGATTGAGGTAGTTCATGTTAAAAAATTTAATTGCAATATTATTCAGGATATAATTTCTGTCTATTGTCCATCTAATATTCAAAATGTGCAAATGATTGGGACTCGTTATTCTCGATAGCTCACTTAAAAACCTTGATTTTAGGAGATTTTAATGCGTATCATCTTAATTGGTCCTAACACTAAAAACTATAAAGGGAATCAAATATTTGACTCCATGATTGATGATAATTTTTATTCTTTTGAATAGTGGAAAACCTACTCGTTTTACATAGGATAATGATATCTTGTAAGAATTTACCGCCGATATTTCCACAGCCTTTTCGGATGTCGGGCGACTATTCAATTGGAATGTTTCTAACGAATATTTAAGCAGTGATCACATGACGGTGAAAATATCAACGTGATATAGTTTACGTCCTCATATATTAAAAAAAAAATTAAATAAAGCTGATGGATCAGGGTATCGTAAGTCCATTGAGGAAGCTCTAATAGATTTTAAGTTATCTTACTTTAAAGATCCACAATTTAAGCTTGCAGGTGGCAATCCATAAAACCGAGGCATTTTAGTTCCATAAGCTACCGAGAACCAAAGAACCACCTGACTTCCTTATACGTGAAGGTGACTCTCAGGTTCAGGTAGGCCAATACATGAAATACCTGGGTCTTGTATTAGATAGTTGCTGGAGTTTTAATGAACATTTTAATCGTCTGGTTACACGGGCTGATAAAATAGTAGGTGCAATGCATAAATAGCTGCCAAATCTTGGAGGTCCAAATGGATGGAATAGGAAAATTAGACAAAATTCAAAATGTATACAGTCAATGTGATTTATGATGCATTAAAGCTTTTGACCGCAAACGGTCTATACATTTTGTGTCTCGTCCCAAGAGGATAAAATGAGCATTGTGGCAGGTCAGAAGATGGTACATGGGACCGGCCGCCGCAGTGACGGTCCGTCGGGTCGAGGAGGACGCTGCGAGGGCGTCGTTTCAGATAAATTCCAACATATGTATAATGGAAACTGAACTAATTACTATCGCAGAAGCTCTGTCGTATGTAATATCGCCCCATCAGGTAAATACAGTAATATTAACAAAGTAAAAAAGTTCTCTCGATTTCGAGGAACATCGATAGCCTAAACTACCTTGGCATTCAGGCATCAATGGGAAATCACATAATCCTGCAATAGATACCCTCTCCCATAGGTCTTTAGAGTAACAAGATTGCTAATTTGTTAGCCAAAGAGGCAATATCCGTTGCCATTCCTGTCAATATCATCTCTTTTTATTCGAATTATTTAAAAATTTAAAACAAATTTACTATGGGTTTCGGAAGGAATATTTTGACAAAAGGTCCATAGATAAAGGTACTTGGTATAGAACGATCCAAACGCACCCCTTGGATTAATAACCAAGTCTTGAATACACACAATTATGGCGCTTAGACTTCGTTCTGGACACATTCCAGATAGCAAGTTTTTATATTTAATAACTAAAGCAACGTCACCGTTGTGACTTTCGTGATCCAGACTCTGTCGATGACGTAGAAGATTAAAAAAGAACAAAAACAAGGTACGCAGAGCCAGCACACGTACGTCTCTCAGGTTCCCCTGCAGCATCTTCCGGCCCACCTCGTAGGTGGGCACCTCGACGCGGGTCCCGAAGCGCTGCAGCCCGTAGTAGTTGACGAAGCCGTTCCGCTCCAGCAGGCGGCAGGCGCCGTCCACGCGCTCGTCCGCCGCCGTCACGTTGCGCAGGCAGATCCTGAATCTGGGGGGTAGGAGAGGAGAGGGAGAATACAAATATAATAAATATCAAAATAATTTTAATTATTTCCGATCCCTCACTCCGGCAAAACTCCCGATATCTGAAAGTACTGTGGAAAATAAACAACAGAGACGAAACACTGTGACCTTTGGCCCAAAGAATTGGAGAATTGAAGAAATCACTCACACGTTCCCCTTTAGCATGCCCAGCTTCAATGGATAATCTGCAAAACTAAAATTCCCCACTTTAATGTCCTTCAGGTCGTTGCACAGCGCTATTTTCCTCGGATCCACTTTCCTCAGAGAAAACCACTGCGTGGTCTTGGCTCGTCTGTCCTTTGTGCCCGAGTAGCCTATCATTGACGGCCGAATACTAAAAGGAGGGAGAAATATCATTTAATATTAGTGCTGAAATTGAAAAATAATCAAGAAATAATAAATAAAAGACGTGTCTTAAAGTGTCATAGCACTCATATCAACTCGGAAACGTACGTAAACGCATCAACTCGCGGTCAAGCAGCGGACGGAGGCTGGCGAGCCGTCTGCTGGTCAGTTAGTCTGATCTGATCTGAACGCGGAGTGTAGCGCACGGTTATGTCCCGGTATATATCGACAGTCGATATTTCTATAGCAAATAAATTTGTAAATTATTTAATCAAGAAAATAAATTTCCAACTTCATTTATTGTACTTTATTTAAACTACATTATGCTTTATCACTATTCCTTGTTCTTTTTATTTACTTAATATCTAAAACAAAATTATTTATAATTATAATTTTGTACAGATATACCTATTGATGTAACTTTTTTGTAGTATTATATCAAAATATCGAAGTTCTATTTCTATATATCAAACCCCGATGTTGATATTTATAGTAGGTTCCGCAAGCTTAGGTACGGGGCGGGTTAATAAGTTTACGTTCCATTTCCGAGTTGATATGTGCGCTCTTTCCCATAAATAGTTTATGAGATAGGGGGTAAATAGGAGATGATAGGAGGTAGCCCTCCTATCAAATTTTACATCTATAGATCAAATAATTTAGATATATTACACGTACGACCGGGTAATAATAAAAGTTAGATATGGCATTAAATGACTGCGCTGCCTGCAAGAAGGCTTTTGATGGCTGTGTATTTCTGGATGTACAAATATATTGTTGCATGAACAAATATCATTACGCCTACTTAAATTACAACCTAAGAAAATTTTCTAGTCTGTCCAGAACAGTTAAAGCCAGCTGGGTCTGACGAACCTAAAAGTGGCGATAACTCAAACACGCCTGTGAGATCAGTTACTTCCGAACCAAAACCATACTGAAAATATTACTTAACGTATAAAGGCATCACGGAATACCACACCACACACTGCACATGTATTTCACCAGAAGGTATCATTAAGGTTATTCGCGAGAAACTACGCGACGCATTAAATTATCAACTTGTTGAAATTAAGACGCAGAATGGAATTTTTGAACAGTCTATTACATACCTAAGTGAGGAATACGACAAATAAAAAAAAGAATGTGACCTTCGCAGCAGCCATATCAACGCTATTCAAAAAGACAATGATCCGTTGAAAACCTCCACCAATTAATTGTTAGTTCGTCAGCGCCAGGTTGAACAGCACTCTCGTTCTAGTAACATCGAAATAAGCTGTGTGCCTGAACTCAAAACGGAGGAATTGCTGAATTTACAGTACGTTTATACTAGTTAAAGATTCAATTAACTTTACATAGTCTTCAGCGATTTCTATAAATATATGAATGTGTTTTATATAATACAATACTAAATTCAGTTCTCTTAACATATACTATCAAAATGTCATAGGCTTAAGGACAAAAACTCTAGAGGTGTTTGTTTGATATTGTTTGTAGTAATTATGCCATTATAATCTTGAGTGAAGCATGGTTAAACAGTAGTGTCTATGATTCAGAACTATTTAATGGCCGTTATAATGTTTATAGAAGGGATCCAGAACCCAGCGGTTTTCATCACAAAAAAATGGGGGCGGTATATTGATCGCAATAAAAAAAAAGTTGACCGACGCAGCGACCGCCTGATGTCGGTGAAGGTACTGGTTGAGGCTATCACCAACTTAATCAGTGCTTACGCTCCCCAGGCTGGTTGTAGCGGGAGCAGTATGAAGAGGTTCTACTCGCTATACCATCTTCCAAGGTGATCATAGTTGGGGGGAACCTTGAAGTCCACATGGGTAAGACGGCGGATACGTATGAAGGTGTCCACGGTGGTTTTGGTCACGGTCGCCGCTATATAGAAGGAGAAAATATTCTAAGAACCTGTATTGCGTCTGATCTGGTCATCGTGAATACGTTCTTCCAAAAGAGTCCGCAGCACCTTATTACGTATGCGAGTGGACTCCACCCCACTCAACTCAAATAGATTATCTATTGACCAGGCGGTGTCATGTTGGCAACGTAACTAACTGTAAAGTCATTACTGGTGAAAGCAAACACACAAAGTGAAACATCGTCTTCTTGTCTTGGATTATGTCGTTACCCCGACAAAGAAATAATTCGAGACGCGTAAGTCTAAATTCAAGAGGTGGTTGCTGAATGGACTGATGCAGACCGACTTTCTGGCAAAGGTTAACAGATATTAAACTATCTATAAATTTTGTTACGCCATCCAGACTACCTAGGTCTAGTGATGTAATACTATTGCGCCAAAAATTATCTAAAACTAACCTTGGTCAGAATGCATGTCTTAATAGAATCGTAAGATCTTATTGTATTAACATTTAATTTTGTCGTTTAAGAATGCAATGTTGCTTATGGTCAGGGCATAATTTAATTTATATTTGTTATTTTTATGCACTGTTAGCGACCTTTTTGAAAAAATTAAAATAAAAGTAAGATAACCTTCACAAAAAATTCGTAATGGCATTCATATTAGCAAAGGCCCAAACAATTACGCTCATCGGCGACATTAACCAACTGCCCTTCATCGATAGATTAAACCTCTTCCAAATGCACTATATCGATCACAACCTCGTAACAACGATCACTCAAGAGCTTGCAAGATCATATAAATGTCCATTAGACGTGACTCACGCGCTCAACGAGATATGCGATGGAATCTATTCGGCCCAACTCATGACTCGCTTCTTGAGAAGATCGAGATATAAGCTGTAGCTGGTCCATACACAAGCACAGAAAACAGGCTTAACCAGGAGAGGACATGGAAGGGGGGAAAACTCGCGCATCCTAACTATCAACGAGGCCCAAGGATTAACATACCGAGTCCGTAGTGATCATCCATACAAAGACCATCACGAGTGTCATACACGACAGTATATCCCACGCTGTCATCGCAATAACAGGACATACCAAAGGATGTATTTACTGCTCTGATGCCGAAGAAGACGCTATCGGCAGGCTCATTCGTCGGGCAAACGAAACTTCCATGACTGATATAGTAGAACACAACATCAAAACTGCTATTTCCTATAGAGACGAGGACGAAATAAAGTCTCTAACAAGATATCTGGCAACGAAAACGAATACAACAGCTGAAGATATTGTCGACGACAACTGTCGACCAGCCGGAACAGAGATGAGAATCGATTCATACTAAAACTGCGTAAGACCGAAAATCTTCAACTATAATAATATCAATGAGTCAGACGCCAAAAGTCTCTGGTGAACAAACAAGAGATACAATAAAAAAAAATTAAAAAAAGAAAAAGAACGTTAACACAATAACTATTTCGCATTAACACATTCTAACAAACAAATTCATCAGCTTTATATATAATACATATAGTAAACGTGATAGTAAAACGATTTGGTCAAGTTCGCCGGAAGTCAGTGGATATGGGCAGCGTGGGTCCTGTGCCCAGCAGTGAGTGTGGTGAAGGCTGATAATGATGATGATGGTGACGATGATGAAACAAAATAGATAAACCTTACGTAAGTCTCAATCTTTCAGCAATGCGTGACGCCGCCTCCATGGTGTCGAAGTTTTGTTTATACAAAATAAAGTGCACATACTCCCCCGGCCATATCCATTTCACTCTGTTGTCAATTCTCACTGAAAACAAATAAATAATAAGTTATTATAATATTAGAAGGTAATTAGACGCCACCGTGTCGCAGCGGGACAGCGTCTGAATGTAGTTGGCTGCAGGTGCATTCCCATCACTATAGGGTAGGCAGAGGGAACCACTTCCCCTATTTTCCAGACATTCCGTGTTGGCCGCCGCGACTTGTCTTAGAATAAAAACAGAAATATAAAATATATGCGAAAGCGATCTAATTTTTTTAAAGCAATTGCTTACAGACTATGGCATATATAAGGACTGGTTGTACAAAAGAAGAAGATGCGAATGGGAATTAAGGCTTAAATAAGGTTTAGTATAAATTAAATATTTATAAAAAAAAAACTTATGTAATATATAATAAATGATACATCTAATAAATGTGTACACACATATTATGTAAACTTACACATTTTTATAATAGAGGTATATACATATATATATATATACATACATACATACATTTTTTAAACAAAAAAGGGATTTGGAATGTCTGACTTCATCTCTGTAATGGAAGCACCAACCATACCAGTCTTGGGTAGATTTAATCTATCAGCTACCGGCCACCTTCTTTAAAATCATCTGGCCATCATGCTGCTGGTAGTCCTACACTATGTTTGCCTAAGAGTGGTTTTTACTCTATCATATACTAGCAACCTGCATTAGTGAAGCTAATCACATTTATCGCATAAATTGCCTATATGTTATTCTGATGTATTATCTATAATATTGCAAAGTTTCATCATTAAATCAGTTTAGTTATTTTGCATGAAACTGGATCAGACATCTATCCTCGCAAATTTTTTATTCATAATATTAGTGGGATATTATAATAATATATATTTATTTCAAATAAAAGTACATAACTGCATTAGTTTAAACTGTGTTGCAGTTATTAATGCCCGCCTCGCCGCTATGTATATATATATAAAATATAAGTATATATTAAAGATATTGTAAAACATAAAAACTTACATCCTTTCCTATACTTTTCAAATGTGACAAATTTCTTATCTTCTACATTTACTGTGCTGCCAACAATACTCTCACCAAAAGCTTTTTTGACTGCATCATGGATTTTAGTTCTTTCTTCTTTTGACATGCCAGTTACTTCTATCTAAGCAAGTGATATAAATTTAATTTATCTACATTCTAATTCTATGATTTTGTACTTTTGTATCATATTAAAGATTTCATCTATTTTGGTCACAATTAATATTATGATAACTAATTCTGTCAGATACAGTTTAGTATCTAGATTAAATAATCTTAAAAGTATAATTTAAATAGTTAGTCCAACAACAAACAATATCTCAATACATCTCAGTATCTAGTACAATACATAAAAAATACACTAGATTCATTATACACTACTTTAATATATCAAATAATAATTACTTCAATTTTCCCCATTGATGATGAATTAGGAGATAATGCTAATTTATTGATTTTATCCCAAGTCTCCATTGGCAAGATCTCAAGATTATATTTCTTTAACAGTAAGTCTTCATCGTCTTCCACATCAGATTCCTCTTTGACAACTTCAGGAGGTGTAGGATCTGTTAGCTTGGCAACTTCACCTTTTAAATTGATTTCTGACACTTGGAAATCTGAAAACCTAGGAGATCGGTTGATTTATAAGTATAGTATTGCGGTATAAGTTACCTTGTATAAAATTTAATAAACTGCTTTCATGATAATATTAATATAAATTTGTAATCTCACCTAGATTTTATAATGCCATTAAAACCTTCGTGGTCGCTAATATACTCTGTGACATAAATATCTTTTTCTGAAAGCCTTTTAGAGGGCATTTCAGGCTTAGGCTTTGGCTTCCATTGATTATTAATATTATATCCATCGTAGTGATATCCTCCTCTACCGCCTCTATCAAAACGGGAATGTCCGCCTCTAAAGCCTCTATTAGGCCAGAAACCTCCAGAGCCTCTTCCTCTACCAAATCCTCTTGTTCCTCTAAACTGGCCGCGCATTTTATTGCGATTCCAATTATTGTTCATTGTACTTAATAACCTAGTTTTCCTTCACACAATATGTCTCACCGAGCCTTACCGCACTATAAGCCACTTTATACTATTAACAGCAATGTTTATGACTGCTAAATTAAGTTCGGTATAGTAAAAATATAACTTATTTTAGCATTAAATTTAGCCAATAAATTAACTTATTGACATTATCAATACAATCCGGCGTACGCGACGTTGACACATGGATCCGGCATGTTTGTTTTTGTACATGTTAGTTTCCAGTTACACAGATAATATATATAGCAAATCTGTAGATGATTACAAAATAAATAAATTTTAAATTAAAAAAATAGCTCTTTACGCGGTATCCCATAGAGAGCAGGGTACGTAGAAGGAACCTTGTAGCGGAAAACAAAAACATGTAAAGAGATATATATATATATATATATATATATATATATATATATATATATATATATATATATATATATATATATATATATTATATATATAGATATATATATATATATATATATATATATATATATATATATATATATATCCAGTGATTAAGCTAAGATTTTTTTTCTTTGACAATTATTTTAGCGACGAATTGGAAGAATTGGAATTTGTCGCCAATCTCTTTAGTCTTTAACAGCAACTTTTAGAAATTATCTTAACTACACTATTAATATAAAACTCTATACGAATAAATACGCAAGCAAAAATTACATGCCAGGGAACAATTTAATTAATAAAAATTGTTATATTTATTTGTTTGTTTTGTGTAGTTTGGGAAATCACTTTTAATAATCAAAATGGTTACAAAGTAATTATTGTGATTCGGGATAAAAAGTAGTGACCATCGCGAATACAATGAGGTACAAACTGTTTGCACAACAAGTTTGCTATACAAAGTCTAATAATAAATTTAAAAAATCATGTCATCACTTTTTATTATCTAATATGTCCAATAAAATACAACATATCACAAAAAATAAACAACAGCTTTTCAAGATGTTAACTAAATCTAATTTAAAACAAAATAAAATGTTCGCATTACACTCAATCATAATTATTTCTATGTTTCATTACAAATGAGCAGGTTTCTGTATCAATGTCCACATCACTCAATCAATTTTAAATAACAAAACTTCTTATATTTAAGTTTTTTTTACATAAAATTAATATTCCTGTGACAAGCCTCCACCATTTTGAACACTATTATAATTTTGACTTTTATTAGCTGTCTTTTTAGGTAATAGTTGAGGTAATATTTTAGGCATTACTCCCCCTTGAGATATAGTAACTCCGCTTAACATTTTGTCCAATTCATCATCATTTCCAATTGCCAACATTATGTGTCTCGGGGATATTCTAGAAGTAAATAAAAAAATAAAAATATATATATAAATAGTATAAATAAAATCACATATAGATAACAATACTACACTACAATCAAAATAAAAGATGTATTGCAGATTATATTTATAGATTTGCTTGCCATAAGCTTTTGCTTGCTAGTGAAGTAAAATTTTTTAACTTTGTTTTTATTTAATTAAGAATGACAGTGCATTTTTACGACAAACATAATCTATATATACATCCACGTATTGCACTCTAATTAAGAAAAATAATGGTTTATCGCACATATTCAATAATAAAGATATATATCTATGGTTTTTTCAATTATTTAATGGCATGAGGTAAAATTAAATGTATATAAAAAACAAAAATTACCTAGACTTTCCATTATCCTGAGCAGCTTTAGCAGCGAGCTCTAAAATTTCAGCAGAAAGATATTCCAGTACAGCAGAGAGGTATACCGCGGCTCCACATCCTACGCGAGGCGCATAGTTACCGTTTCGTAGAATCCTGTGAATCCTTCCCACTGGGAAAGTTAGGCCTGAACGTAAACTACGCGATTTATTTTTGGTCTTACCTGTAAATTTAAAGGAAAATTAAAGAAAAAAGAAAGAAAGATTAATAACTGTGTCGGTACTAAGCTCACACACTATTCAGATTAATGGATTAATTTAATAATTGAATAAATATATAAATGGTAATGTAATGAGATAAAGCGCGAGTTTCAATTAACACCTAGTTAATAAACAGAAGAAATACGAAATCACCACTAGATTTTCTCTTGCTACCTCGTTCAAATGGGAGATTTACGATATAGAACCAAAATAGAATATTTTATCAAAAATACATACCAGCTTTATTTATTTCTCTTCCAGACATATTTTTATTTGCTTTGTGTTTAAATAAATAACACAGAAATATTCAATTTTGTTATACACAAACGACTTCAATATTCGTTTCAATTTGAAATTATGACGTTTAAGTAACTGACAGACAAAAAGCGCGGGAGATTGGTCATAACTCATAAGTTAAATAACATGAAATAAAAAATTGTTATGTCTAGAAATTTTAGTAAGGACTAACTTTTAGTAAGGAACTAATTTAAAATATATCTTAAAAAAATATATAATAGTGACCTATTCGTCACTTCGTCCGCTAGAACTACTACTAACTAGTTACTACACCATTATTTAATATTTATGTAGTGGTGTAAATTATATTTCAATTGAATTTTTTTACGACATCACATTATAAATTTAAATATTTAATGTTCTCGGATTAATTCTAATATAAAATGCATATATTATGTATATAAATCATCCTGTTTAATCACTCTATTCATTAATGTGTATTGTACACTGTATATTAAAATGATAATTTATATATATATATATATATATATATATATATATATATATATATATATATATATATATATATATATATATATATATATATTACTTTTATGCATATGATTGCGTCTATTAATATATCATAAGCATATTATTTAATTTTGTTTTCATTTTTCCCAACATCACGTTTCAAAATTAAAATTTATATTCAGAATCATTCCAACAATATTATTTTATGTATTATTTTTTTTTTACATTTCATGTTATTCTGATGATTCATCATGAGAAGGATTTTTTTTAAATTTAAATATTGTGTAAATTTGGTTCAAATTTTCTGAGAATTAGTGTGTCTGTACCGTCATCTAGACCAGATATTTTCATTTACTTTAGAAGCGTAATTACGCGTAATATTGGTAGGCCACATAATTTACAGTTCCATAGAACCCAAATAGCTTACGAACATACTTGGGCGTAGGAATAGGGGAAGTCACGCCCACCGCAATATCGTCTGGTGTCCGCCACAGTTTTTAGTACAACAACAACAAGCCTTTAGACAAAAGGATCAATTTATAGGTAGGATAGTCAAGAAATGTTCGCAACTATTTCCTTTTTTAGAATTGTGTTGAAATTTTATTTAATATTTGAATTTTATGAGACATTGTCATTAAACCACTGGACCATACCCCACCTGGACAATATCTCTAGACATGCTCATACTGACTAGGATATTCAGGTTTGGAGTTCATTTGTATAGTTTAGAAGTAAGAGCAAGCCTTTATTTAATTTCACAAGCGTACTTCGGACTTTAGAGCTATGATTTGACTTACTTAATTCTCCTTGTTTACAACAAAATAAAATTAGTCTCAATGCAAATTAATGATTATAATTTGTTAATTAAATTTAAAACACTGTTTTTTTTTTTAAATAAAACCACAGAACCAGTCTTGTAAATGACATGTAATTTTAAATACTGTAGGTAAACAGAGATCCGATATTCTATTGCGATAGCACAAAAAGGCAAATTTAACATTTAACTTTAAAATTATAAAAGCATGCGTTTTCATTCATAATACACAATAATTAATAAATCTATATAATTAATTATAATTACTACAATATGTTAATTAAATGAATAAATGCTATTGTAATATATTGCAAATACAGGACTAGCTACTTATAAACGGTCAGCTAAAAATAATCTATACTTACACAAGCTTATGGTGAGAACTAAATGTTTATGCCACTGAATACAACGCTGGAATAAACGAAATGGCATTGCTCAACTTAAATTTTTTTTAATATCAGTAATAAGTAAAATGAAATTTAGCTTATTTTTTTTTTAGTTCTAAAGGTAAAGGAACATAAATATCTGATACTGCACAATTTATGGGTACCAAACTAATGCTACAATAAAATTAGAAATACTTCTTAAAGGATACCATTTAAAAAAATATACACAGAAATGCAAAAAATTCGTTAAATTAATAAATTGTAAGAAAATAACACATGCATATTCAAAGTTTGTTCTAAAAGGAATGATTTGTTAAAATCAGTGTCGTACTTAAAAAAATAAACAGACAATAGCATTACCTAATCAACAGTATGTTTTGATATAGACAAAAGCAATTTTTTTATTAAAAAAAAAAGTTAGCCTCTATGAATAAAAAATGTGTCAAAACTCTTCCTAACAAAATGAGGTTTAGAATTACATTGTATATTATATATAAAAATGACTATGTTATAATATATTTTGTTCTGAACATCGGAGTTTAATATACGTCGTTGATAACTCTATATTATAAACCTTATAAATTACAATAATCAACTGTTATTACATATACATATGAAAATAGCTCAAAAAAATATAATGATAATTAGTTAGAAAACATTCATTTCACAAATTCTCAAATATGTTTTATATAAATGTTAACATGAAGAAAAAAAATAAGCATATTACAATTATATATAAAAAAATATTTGAAACCTTTATCACTGTCTGATAAGATTGTTCAGTTACTTATATATGTCACCTGAGCAGATGCATTACTTGTTGAGATATAAGTTCTCTTGTCTTTTCTAAATAAATAGAAAAAGACAGCAATAGATTAATAAAAATCTATTTGCTAACTTAACTGGAACTTATCATACAGTAGTAAAAGAGGTTTTATAAAAAAAAATCAAGGTGAATGTAAAAAAGAAGTTTAAATTGCACATAATAGAGAAACTTATTAATTATCTGTGTAAACTATCTCTATAATCTATATAACAAACATTTAATAATACTATTCATAATATAATAAAAATTTTGGGAGATTACAGAGTAAAATAATTGTAAAGTAGTTTTTTTATATGAAATCGCGATTAGAACCTGCACCTCAAATCACAAGATTTTCTTGTAAATTGAGCAACGTTAATAACAATATGTTTTAGTTTTAAAACATATTATTGTTCAATATAATTATATTATTATTAAGAAAATGTGTATTAAATATATATATTTACATGAAACATGAAAATATGGGAACAATGATGAATGGTGTGTGAGTGAAGCGTCATTGGCAGTGATTGACTGTGGAATACAAATATGACAAATATTTATAACAATACCCTTATTATAAATAATTTAAGAGATCATTTTATATGAAAAAAGTTTATATAGAATTTAATTTTTCAATGAGAGCTAATTTATGCAAAAAATAGTTTGTAATATTTTTAATCGTGGAAAAATTATTATATGTATGTAAATATATTTTTGAAATATATACACAAATATAAATTGATTATTATATTATTGAAATATTCTATTATAGGTATTAATTGATCCCATGACCTATGCTCAGTAGCCAGGTAGTGGCTACTACCTGGCTACTGACCATAGGTTTAATATTTTATTTTATTTATTGGTTTAATATTTTATTTTTTTTAATAATTTAGTCCATTTATTTTACCCATCTTTAAGACAATTTTGTTTTTTGGCATATAGCAATTTAACATATTAAAGTTAGTTTTTCAAGGTATATTTTCATAATACCTTGCAAATAGATTAAATAATATTTTTAGAAATATTTTTAAACAATAATAACAATATGTTCTATTTTCTGCATTTTTAACAAGGAAGCACTCTGGAGGCCGTCATGGTGCTGTGTGACAGTATCTGACTGTGAACGCAACAGCAATACGTTCAATCCCCATCAGGGGATTCAACTGCCCCAAGATTGTAGAACTTAGCTTAACCCTTCAGGGTTGACGTCCGCAAATAAATTCTTAATGTATCAAATTCGGTCAGAAAACAGAGAATAGAGTGTCTTAATTCAGTTAGTATAAAGTACATATATGATGAATGATCAAAAGTATTTTAAATTAGAGTAAAAAAAAGTGAAGCCAATGTCTCAATTTTCAAATAACCAATCAACACTATAGTTGTAGTTTCATATATAACATTAGTTTAGTCAATATTTATCATTTTTAAAACAGAAAGATATATTAAAGAAAAGATAAATATTCCAATTTTAAAATTAGCTCTCATTGGTCTAAACATTTAGATGAGCGTTAATAATAATAAAAAATTATCATTATTTGTCAAATCTTGCTTTATAAAATTGGCAACAATCAAATATTATATAGAATTATATAAAACACCTAATTTTATATATACATACACTTTCAAACGCAGCATCTTAAAACAAAGTGACCTAGATCAAAATTTCTGTTATTTTAGATTTCACTCAAAGCTGTCCATAAAACCTATTCTAATAATATACTATGATGGTTTTCCAAAAATTGCAATTTTTTTGGTAAGGTCACTTTTATTCTAAGGGTAATTGATATATTATGTATGTGGATTGGCCATAATGTAAAAAAAAGTAGGATAATTAATTATACACAACCTTCGAATTGTTTCATTCACACTGAAACCATTTCTATGCAAAAAGATTATTTTTTTAATATATAAATTATTCTTGTCATTCTATTTTAATTATATGTAATTAATAAACAAGGATCATTTTTATTAATAAATTGATTCGTTCATTATGATATTTTTTGCAGGTAAAATTACATTTTTAGTATATATAATTTTATTTGGCTCAAATACTCTGCAATATTTGTCAGGAAGCCATTTGCACAATTTAGATTTTTTTAAATTTATTATTAAGTATGAAAAAAAATGTATAACCATGATAGATAAGCAAAAAAAAAAAAAAAAAAAAACAATTAAAATGTAACTCACATCTTCTTTAAAATGTCTAAAAACCAAAATTCTGAGATTTCTTCCACATTATTGATTCACATAACTACACTTTATGACTAGCCACCATAAGACACCCATTATAAGCAAACGTTCATACAAAAAATTTGTATACTATAAACTTTACGAACTAAATGAGCTAATAGCACTATTTTTATTATCACAAAAATTATTTTCAGTCGTATGCAGAACCAACTTCTGCATTGGATCTATAATTATTTTAGAATCATCTTTTTTAATATCTTCTAATTTAGCATTGTCTGTATCAACTTTATTGTCAAAGACGGGGAAAAAGTCAAAGTGTGACTTTCCGTTAGTTATCTTCTTGTCAGTTTTAGCTTTTCTCTTGCTGTCGTCCGTCTTGGTTGTGTTCCTGAAGGAGCTGGAAGGTTTGGCCATTTCATTCGACGCAAACTTTTGTTGTATTTCATTAATTTGGTTGTGATTCTCTCTACTAGATACTATCTGTCCGTACACGGGTGTACAATATGTAGTGTTGTCATCGCATTTAGTATCTTTGTTCAGGTTATTCTGATTTAATTGGCAATTGTTCATACCTGAATCGAATTCCGATTTTTGACCGGCATTTTTGAGTATTTGTTTTGATGATTTAATAGCTTTCTTGTCGCTGCATCGGTTGGGAGAACCATTGTCAAGCTTTCCATTTTTATTACAAGATTGGTCATCTTCATTTACATCTTCATTGCCGATTCCGTCGATGTCGTACACCTGGAATATTAGAAATATATTTGTACCAGCAAGTCTCTTGAACAATTAATAATTGATAACATGATTTAACAAGTTTAAAAACCAAAATTTTCTTAAGTAATGGAAATAATATTTATATTATCCATAATCATAATATATACTATATATCTGAGACACTTTGATATGACATACTTCAACATGTTTAAAATAGCTTATTCTATACTAATCCTAATTTAACTTTAATAAAAATAATAAATATTAAATTCATTCAATCTGTGGCAAAGCAATAAAATATACTAAATAAATAGCAACATTTAAATTAAACTAAAAAGTGTAATATTACTAATTTCTTATAAATTAACAGTAAGCTCACAGTATTAAATATATAACAATTGAGTAAATAAGGGTAATAATAAAAAAAAATAAAAAATAAAAATGAGATAATAACACCTACTTTATACATGACATCTTGATTTAATCCTTTCTCTCTTTCCCTTTTATTTTGCACTGCAAGCCATACATCTTTGAGTTCTCCTGCCAAATCTCTATCTTTTAATATAACTGGATTTCTTGTAAGAATGAGACCAGGATTCATTGCTTCTACAAAGTCACAAAGTAAATTGACTAGCGCTTCACGATCCTGGAATTAAAAAAAAACTTACAATTAATTATTTTGACAGTCACAGAGAAATCTCAGTATGTATTAAATACTATGGTTATTCAAATTTGTTTATATAGGCAACACTAAAGGGCTTTCTCTTTTGTCTTGCCTATAGAATACACATACAGTAAATTATGTCTAAAAAATTTACATTAGAGGGATGGATCTGTATCATTGATTGCTGTAAACGGAATATTTTGAAAATAGTAAAAGAGATTGAAGAATGTTTGTTTTTATTAGACATAATAAGTTAAAAAATGTTTTGAATTGTAATAATGGTATGCAGTGAGCGAGTGAGTGAGTGAGTGAGACTTGAAAAAAAAAACTTTCATAATATATTGTACTAGGAGTCCTAGCAAATTGTTTTTATAGGAACTAATAGTAAATAAGGTGTACTTATATATTACTAACCATTATCTAAATTAGTCCATGTTAATTAAATATAAATAATTTATGAGACGCTTAATATTTACCATTGGATTTAAAGCATTTTTTCCGTTAGCTTTAAGTATGTCAGGATTGACCATAACTGCAAATACTAGTAAAGGTGGCCTATTGCTATTTGGTCCACACCCTTGGTGCACCTATATGTAGCATAAAAGTCAAATTTATTGAAAATATCAATAGTACACAAATATTTTAAATTAGATTTTGAGTTTAGATATTTAATTTAATATAGTTTCCCAAAACTAATTATATTTAAAACAATTAATTACCTGCATTCCACCATACAATGGTATTGGATCTGAATATTCCTTAGGATTTGCTATTTTCTGCCAACCTAGCACATTTATGTATAACTTTTCAGTAGTATCCTTTATTGTATCCTGAATGCACATATGAGGTTGTGGTGGGTTTTTAAATTGACGAAAAGCTCTTGAACCTCGCACATATTGTATGGGGACAGTTCTTTCTTGCAGGTTTTGGTTATCCATCAGTTCGTTTAACACTTATAAAACACACAAAGTTAGCTAAAATACACTAAGCAATCGCTAAAAATACCAATAACTAATGACATTTCTAAAAGGCCTCAGTACCGACCTGACTTACAAGTTTATTGAACTCTCGCACGCCGCATCTAAACACCATTAATATAGCATTTATCACTCAATATGTTTATCTGTTCGCCGTTTACTATAAATGTTTATAATAAAATCAAAAAATCTGTAAATAGAACCGAAAATAAAGGTAAAGACTTCCGTAAATGAGAAAGATGTCAAAAGGCGGGTTGGTTTCTCTTTTTTTTAAGTTTTTACTCTGTGAACTGTGAAGCTTAGAGCGGACTACGTTGTGCCAAGTACCGACTGCTAAATTATTTTAAGCATACCTACAACTTTTATAACTGTACTGAATTTGAAATCAAGAATTTAAATAAAAACTATACATTACATTTTTGTGATAATGAGTGCATGTAACTCTAGTTAATAGTTAATATATTTTGTTCATTGTATACAGTATTTTATGCTTAGTTAAGTTTTAATCTTCGTTAATCTTGTTTGAATTATATACTTTATATAATTATGTACGCAAAATAAGCTTAGTTGTTATGTAAATTTAGTTTTTAAACAGAACGTTTTTCAGCATATTTTACAATAGTTCCTGACAGAAATCTGGTCAACCAAAGCAGTGTAGACGAGAACCATTTATAACATTTTTACCAATTTTAAAGTGATAATAATAGAGAAAGCTATTCTTGTATTCAAATTGTAATAAATGGGAAACATACACTTATTTTAATACTCATAGTATCGGTTAATAGTAGCAGCAGGCATTTAAAAAGAGTTCACCCTCTTGAGGGTGCATTTATCCTTTGATTTATTTTTTAAATGATTTTTTTATAATATTTGGGACCATTGTATTGTTTTAATCTGATATTAAATCTGACTGTACAGTGTACTAGCAATGGTTCTGCTTATGGGTTGGATACACATTGGGATATGAAGATCTCTATTTCATTTTCATTTATCCGCTCTGGTACAGAAAGTACAATATCTTTGAAATTGGCAATACGGTTAAAAGTTTAGAAGAAAAAGAAAATAAAATTTACTTTCATGATATTTATTATTATACTAAGCGCTACGTACATTATTATTGATATATTAAGTGAAACGACTACTTGACGTGAATTAATACTTTAAACAAAAAAAAAATTGCTAAAATTTTAAAATATTTTGATCACTCTGATTTTCTTAGAAGAGCATAATAGCTGTAAGCACCTTTCAAAATCTGAAAAAAAATAATTATAGTTAATAATTTGTAATTTTGTTATAATGATTATCTTGCTACGTATATTTAAATATCTTCTTCTGTTTAATATTTAAAAAAAAATGTTTTTATATATAAAGACGCACAATGGAAATCCATATTTATAATAACTAAAATTCTATGTTCGTTTATGTTTATTTTTAGTTCTCTCCATTTACTTTCTAAAATGTCTAAAGTGATTTAAGAAAAAAGCGACGAGGTGCTGACGTCATCGTGGTAAACTTAAAACGTGTCAGAGTTCGAAACCCATTGAGTAAATTTTATCTTATATATTTTAATGGTGTCTTAGACAATGCCATTCATATATTGGAATGAGTGAAAAAAAACAAACAACGAACGAAAATTTATTATAATGCTCCCTCTGGCACCTCCGCTACGTTGCGGAAAATATTTAACTACTAGCTTTCCACGAGTTTCCATGAGCTGTTTTCTCACAGGTATAATTAACCTACAGTCTATTTAAACCAATAAACAAAATTTTTTATTAATTAATAGAATTATATTTCAAACCTAGCGACCCGCTCGCGCTCGCTTTAGTTAACTGAATTGCATTCGTTTCGATACGTTATATGAAATCACATTGTACCTATATGTTTAGTATACTCGTATTTATTCTAATTAAATATATATATATATATATATATATATATATATATATATATATATATATATATATATATATATATATATATATATATATATATATATATATATATATATATATATATATATATATATATATATATATATATATATATATATATATATATATATATATATATATATATATATGTATTAAAGAAAACTAAACATACTGTAACAAAAGTCGACAATGTTAGTTCAGTAAGGGCCCTGCGGTGTAAGTATGCACTATTCTCAGCTGTCCGGCTAGAATGAGTATATTTTTCCTTTGTTTACAACCCACTTTCCACCATTTGCTTTCATACGGTCCCAGTGCTACTTGTTCGTTCTGAAAATTTTTAATATATATATATATATATATATATATATATATATATATATATATATATATATATATATAATATATATATATATATATATATATATATATATATATATATATATATATATATATATATATATATATATATATATATATATATATATATATATATATATATATATATATATATAAACTTTGCAGAAATATAGCTTATACGTCAGAAAAACATATTTATAACAAATTATATTCTTAATTTTACTAATGAATGAATAATAGTGCATTTGAAGCAGGTGAAGCTGCAGGCGGGCCGCTATACGGTCCGTTATGCACCAACGTGGTTTCCGACTTTCCACACGATAGTTGTAGGTTCTCTTCCAACTCGGGACAATATTTACATACCACCAGGTACTCCTGCCACTAGTTTCTCTCCACATCACATACTACGAAATACACGTGAAATAAAACAATATGTTCTTACTTTGACTAAAACGTCGTTGCTGTGCCAACAGAACATAAAAAGTTGTGCGACACCAAATATTAAGTATTCAGCCATTAAAAATTTCTGCGTCGCATTAGTGGCAGTCTGAAAAAAAATTACTAATACAATTTTGAAGACATAGTAGTTATGTCTAATCAACCACGGGGGCCATAGATTCAAATCTCGGTTTGTTTGGCTGAACGCGCTTATACAAGAGCCACTGGTACCAATTAAAAAAAAAACTTTTGTATTTGTAGACCCCAAAGAAGGCTTCACTGTACAAGTGGGTGTTAGAATGTGTCATGGTTCATCCATTATAAACAACTTTTAATAATTTTCAAACAAACAATGTGAATTGAAATTCATGGCTTATAAATACGCTCTAATTCTATTTTTATATCTAACTTAAAATATATATTCTAACGCTAGAAGTGTTAATAAAATCTGAAAATAGTATACCGCCTATGCCTATCTATTGCGTAGGTGCATGTGTGTTTAAAAAGAAACAATGACTTACAGTAAGTTGAAATGCACTAGCACATAACATCAAAGAGCACATAACCACATACAAAAACATAACTGGCGATAGCAACGAGTTGAATAATCTTGTATTTCTGAAAATATAATAATTATTTTTAAATACCTTAAAATACAAAAAAAAATGTACTTAAATTATAGTTTTGTTGTTTGTTAAAACATGGCGCTTTTTGACGGTTAATGGCTGGAATAGTTCGGGAGGAGTATCGATAACGCGCTTCAGTTGTATTTATTTCGAAAATGTACTATATTATTAAAAAACAATGATCATTTCACTATTGTAGTATAATTTGTACTGATATGGTGTAACATTGAGGTTGCTATTTTAAATATCACTTAAGGAGTATTTATATTAACTTTTTAGTTAAGTAAATTAGATGATCAGGTGAGATAAGGTAGAGCGTTTGCTTAAGAAATATGGAGATAAAAAAAACATAATTTTTATTTCTATTTCCTGAAATGTCTATGAGAAAACAAATTAAGTAATTTAATATTAAAAGTCAAAAACAAGATACAGTAACGTACTCAATTATACAGCCTATAAGAATAATTTACATTCTGTCGTCGTTTTTAGTTTCTTAATAATAAAATGTTAAAATTAATTTTCATAGTAATATTATGCTTTATATGAACAATTTTTTATTCATATAAATTATTCAGCCCTTAATTTCTTTTTAAAATTTAATATTTGTATTGAATATATTAAATGTGAGTATAGTTATTTTATGCAGGCTCTAAAATGTTTTACAAAGTGGGTTAGTAACATAATTTCTTATGCAAAGAGATGAAAATTAAGAGCTTTTATCAAGATTTGGTGGCTATTATTATATTTATAAAATTATTGATTATTTATTGATGAATTATTATTATTGATAAAATATTGAAAATTATATTGGTCTTTGCCATGATATACTATATTTTTTTTGTATTATTTAATTCATACTTAGGATTAAAATACAAAGTAACTAATCATATATTTAGCTATTTATTTAGTTTAGTTAATTTTAAACTTTAGTGCTTTCATGAAACCGACTAACGAAACTTTTTATATAAAATTAAATATAAAATTACTTCATATTTATTAAACTATTATAATTAAAATAAATTAAAAATCCTGAAAATGACTATAGTTGACAATAGAAGAGGAAGCGGACTTGCAATGGTACAAAAGGCAATGCCACTTACGACATGAAATACGACAATACGACAGCGAAACGTGATTGATATAAGAGAAGAAAACTAAATGAAATATGAGTATTTTAGTCATGAGATTTCTTTAAAAGATTCATGGATTCCGTTTAACTTAGATGGACATAATATATTAGTTTTATCTATATGTATATACATAATGGATGGAAGAAAATTTCTATCTTATTTGTTTCTATTTATAATTTATTAATATAAATGGTATTTTGATTAAGTTTCCTTATGAATATTATTATTTTTATGTGATTAAAGAAAAGGTGTATTTATTTATAGATGTTAATGTAAATTTACATTAGTTATAACCATATAGTAGTTGTTTGTATATTCCATTTTAATGTAAAATATAAATTGAACAGTTTTATAAAGATGTTTTAAAGTATAAAAATACGTATATTTTTAATTTTAAGTTTTAAAATTCATTCAATTCATGGAATTCAATTTAAAAATTGTAAAATTTAAGCATCCATTGCATTTGATGATTTCGTTTAATAACGAGACAAGGAAACATGCACTTGTTAATTATTGAATCTGCATTCCTTGAATATGGTAAATATATACTATATATACACTTTTATATACACTTATAGGTTTATATATACACTTATAGGTTCAGTATTGCTTGAGACTTAAGCATAGGACTCTCCCCGACAGGACAGAAGTAGCGTGTTCCAAATGTACTTTTATTATCAAATGGTCTACATAACTCTCTGAAATCTACTTCATTTTTCCCTCTTTCTATTCTCTCTGTCCATTCTGACATATACGAGAGGTACGTAAAGCTAAACAAAAAGTTACTATTACTCTACTACTGACACCTAAACAATATTGCAGAAAATATTTGTTAGCTTATCATTTTGTCATATTATAGATACATATATACGTTTGTAATTTATTTTATTATTAAAGTTTGATCTTAAGCTGAATTTGCTCAATACAAAAGCAATTACACCGTTCTAATTTTATAAAATTTGTCATGATCTGTTCGTCATGAGAAACAGGGCTCGATGAGCGGAGCTGTTGCGAAATATTTTGCGATTTAATGCGAAATAAGCATTAGAATTATCTATAATTTTAAATTATGGGAACGGCAATCAATTGTTTCATTGAATTGAGATTTGTAAATTTTAATTAAGAAATGTTTTCCTCTGTTTGTATTGTAACATAAAGTGGTTTATTTATGGTATTTAAAAAAAATTGGAATTTAATAAATCCATAATTGTATAATTTAAGATGATTTCTGTATATTATACTTATAAATTGAGGGGACAAAACACAGACGGACACAAAATACTTACTTCATCAATAGAACATGAGTATTATGCAACTCACGTATCGTTCTGTCCAATTGTTCCTCACTCATAGCTAAGTCATTGCTGTGGAAGATAGTTTTACACCTCTCTCTCAGCAACTGTAGCTTTCCTCCAAAGAATACCATAATTACCATAATAATAGTATCGTAAGCTGCCATTAGTCCAGCTCCATATGCACATAGCAAAATGTGATAAATAACAGTTATCCAATTGCCAGGGAAGCTATATTTATCAAATGGCATCCATGAACTAAAAATATGAGGAAAATGTTCCAATCCATTACTAAAAGCTTCGCGGGACGACAAATATTTTATTAGAGGAGTAGATATAACGCTTATAAAAGTAATAAAAACGAGAATCCAATAGAAATGTATGACTTGACGACAGTATTTAGTGTATGAATCTAGGATCTTGCTTCTTCCATCATCTAAGTTCTCTCTTTCATATTTATCAGCTTGTGTTACGTATTCAATGACTTCTCTCCAGCTTTTTTGCCAGAACACGAAAGTGTTAGCCTTGACAATACACACAATGCTCAACATAGATATCTTTAGATTCGTCAATACTTCATCTAAATCTGATTTTATCACGTACAGTTCCATGTACTGAGTTAGTACGAAGACTGTAACGATTTCGTGAATAATTATGTATAAAGCTTTATTCATTAGGCCTTTGCTTAAAATTAAACCCATTTTCTTTAATATCCAGTAATTAGGACCTAGAAGCGGTCGCTGAGGATCCTCTATGCTTTTTATTAATGACTTAATCATTTTACAACTTGCTTGTTGTAAGGTAAAATTTGAATGATTGTAATCTAGAAATACCTTGTATATATAGGTTTACCTCGCGTACTACCCCTACGTCTGAGGGTAAAATATTATATATGTATGATATATTTATAAACCTTTTTTACCGGCGCCGTCGTCACTATACATTTTTGATAAGTGAAATTGAAAAATTCGTATAGTTAAAGTGCTACTTAACTAAAATATGCTATGAAAACGAAAAATCTTACACTTTGTATTTTTTTTCCAAAACGTTTGATGGATATGTAAAGTAGTTGTTAGTATTTTACTTATATTCAATTTTTTATATCAAAAAAAGGAAAATATTGTGTTGTAGGAGTAACCATTTAATCTAGTTTTGTAAGCTGATGAAGAATTATTATGATCATCAAATATATAAAATAAACAAATTTAAATCGATGTTTTATTAAATATAATAAAATTAAAATTTCCATTTATAAAAAAATTTAAAAAAAAAACAATTAACAGATATTTTTATTCTATATTCCGAGGAAAATAATTCAAGAAGAAGCCAAAATTGATAAATTTCCTAAATTTCTTATCATAATTAATAAACTTAGATAGAATATTATTATTATTGTGCTGTCATACTTATATGAAATACATTTAATTTATCTAACTAAGTAAATAAAAAAAAAACAATGCATATATCGATAACAATGCGAAAGGAACATCACTAGCCAACAATCCCCGGAACGGCTAAGTGCTACAACCCCACAATTTAAACGTCTACATTATATTTACGTGTATATTAGACCCGCTAAATATGGGCGTGGCGGTCACAGAATACAGTCGAAATAAAAATTAAATGAAGACATCGGGGACATGCAACATTACATTTGTATAATGGACGTGCTATGCAATTATGTGCGGTATACTATAATACTGCAATTTTATAAATTGAAGTGTTTTAATAATTCTATCTATCTATCTGTCTGTCTATTTGTTTTTTGCCTAAGAATTTTTTTTAAAGATATCTTGTTAGGCGATATCTGATGTATGTGACGCGACGGTTGTGGATTCGATGCCCACTCGAGGTAATTAGTTGTTTAATTTCCTCGCTCTGGTAAAAAGATGAAGCGCGGCGTTGAATTTTAATCGCCACTCAATACGGGTGATTAAAAAGTACGTGGATAGTGTGGAACGGAGCGTAACCATTAATTACCTACTTGTGCTTATAAGAACGAAATAAATGTAAATATGTTTTTAAATTTTGTTGTCTATAGAGATTTAGGTAGCTGAAAAATGTATAGGTACTTGTGTTGTATCTATATAATATATTATATCTTTACCAGTTTATTTTTTAAATAAGAGAGATTGTATGAGTGTTTAACCACTTAGAGGGCACCTGGCGTTAAACACTCTGTCCCCAACTTTGAGGCTGTCGTGGCGCAGCAGCAGTTATGGGTTCGATTCCAACTCGGAATGAATTATTTTTATTTTATCGATGTGATGAGAAAACTTAACACGCAATATCTCAGTTTATGGAAAATAGAAAACGGAGTAGGAAACTACTTATATTAAACTGATAAATTTCAAATCTGTATGCTTTGGTTTTATTTGTTATTTTTGTTTGAAAATTTTCGACAACGCCTAACTTAAATAATTTAGCAACAAGTACTCTTGTTGCGGACACGTTACGCTGCAATTAAGTTTAATAAGTACCTGCTGGGATTTTCATCATAATAATAATTATGACATCTCTACAATCGTATAAAACTCTGTCGCAGATAAGCTTTGTAGAGCGCTAAAGAGGACAAAGAAGAAATTCTGGGAAATATTTTATTTATTTAAGAAGGACTGGCCTAACTAAGCCCTGGTTCTCAGGGACACTTAACAAAAAAAATGTAAACACGATAAGATTGTTTCATATCATCAGTATTAAATAATAGATTTAATATTATAATCAATATTGATGTTATGAAAATAAAATTATTATATGTTAAAAAAAGTACGCACCAAGAGTCTGTAGTGTTGTAATTTTAAAATAAATAAAAAAATAGAAAGTATTTATTATTTTTGGAGAATGTGGCTTACTTTATACCGTGGTCCGTGAGAAAATAGCTTTCTCATGGGACAATCAAAAACCTGGCAGGTAAATAAACACGAGGCAGGTAATAATACGAGAGGAAAATTTAAAAAAAAATACCATATATTATGTACAGTAAATTGTAAAAAAAAAATTATACAGAACATAATCAAGTATTGACGTAGCTACAACAGGACTACTCAATGTTCTCGTCAGGGGAGAGAGTGGGAACGGTTCCGTGGGTTTCTTACGCTACCCATAAATATGGACGTGTTTAGGGGGAGCGCAGTGGGTCCTATGGTGAGTGCCATTTGTGAGGAGCCCTGCGCTACCTGTGCAGTCTGCCTAGCCAGGTGAGACCATCGGCGAACCGTGGGAGGCCCAGCTGAAGCGACCAGTGACTGAGGTAATGGCTCAGGAGTCGGTAGAAACATAATTCCATGATAAAATATATAATATTAATTATTATTATAATTAAATAAACAAATTAGAGCGTTTTCAAAATCTCGCTATACGCTTTGTTTACGGTCTTCGCAAGTATGATCACGTACTCCATTTTCCACCTCAGCTTAATTAGCTCCCTATTCGTTTTCGCTATGATATGCATATCCTTTCTTTCCTTTTTAAAATAGTCAACTACCAAAATTTCCCTCCTTATCTAATTTCCAGGTAAAAAATCCTTCCCTCTCCTACACGCTAGAGAAGGTCTTGTGTTTTACCAATGAGCAATACCAAATTCTTTCAAAAGTCCTTTTCCGTTAAGGCTATACTCCTTTGGAATAAACTCCCCAAGACTATTTAATAAAGCCAATCAATCGTGTCTTCTAAATCGTTATTGAAAATTATCTAACTAACGAACTAAATAATATCAGAAAAAAAAATATTATTATATTTATTTATATTATATTTTTATTTGTATATATTGGTTGAGATATTACATATTTTATAGTGTATGTATGTATTTGTATAAGTATTTGTCTATTTACTTGTATGTATGTATGTATATCTTCTATGCTTTATGTATTGGAATTTTTATTTAGCCTATTTATTGCATTTTATCTGTCATACTTACTGCTTTAACCCACTTTCACAGGTTGGCTGGTAGAAATTTCTTATAGAGTTAAGTCCACCGTTTGTAACTAAACTTCTCTGTTTGTACTTCAACATATTTTTTATGCCATAAAGAATACTATATATATAATTAATTAACAACATTGAAATTAACAATCAAATAAATAAAAAGGAACAATCAAAACAGCATCTTATTTCAGATTTAAATAAACAAAAACCTCTGTAATTTTAATAAATAATTTCAAATGTATTTTTATTTTCCAATTTGATAGTTAAAATATAGATATTTTGGTATTTTTGCTTATACACTTACCGTTAAGTTTAGAAAGAAGCAACTTTTGAGCTAAGAGCCGTCAATATAAATTGAAAACGAATGCACTAAGAAAACGAATGCACTAAGATTATTAGGACACTTGGGAAGGCAGTTCTGTTTTAGGAAATAGAATTATAATATTCCTATAGTTTAATATTAATAGAAAATCATTAGCATTATATTTGTATAATTATTACATTATCGGTTGCGTTTTCTTTTTAGGCTGTATAAATGCAGCTTTGGTTTGAAATGGATTGCCAATCTAAATCGTTTAAAAAATGACGTTGATGGCTGTCAGTTGACAGGTGTTTGTTTTGTTTTAAAATCTTTATTTTACCGACAAAATGCTCCTTTCATAAAATTTGTACTTTTTTTATTTATTAAACTTAAGTGATGGTTTGTTGTGCTGTATCTAATTGCAAGAACACATCGGCAAAAATATCTAAAGATAAAGATGGCATTACTTTTCACAGGTAAAGCTTTTCTTATCCATTTTTTTTATCATATACAACTTAAGTTAACAATATTTAGCTCATTATAATTATGCGATAAAATCTATTTAGTAACATCTTCTGTTTTCAGGTTCTTCTGTTTATCATTTAATGTATAAGATCCTTTCCATCATAGATATTACAGCAAATTTTTTTTCTTATAATTCCAGATTTCCTCGTGACCCTGATAGAAAACGTCTTTGGGAAATAGCAGTTAATCGTGAAGAATGGTCGGCTACTTTGTCCAGTGCAGTTTGCTCTGAACATTTTGATGCTAAAGATTTTTATATTACTGTCAGTGGACTGCGTAGGTTGTCTATTGAGGCTGTTCCTTCCATTAATATTTCTGTAAGTTGATTTAAAGTTTTTGGTATTATAAATCTATAGTCATTTTGAATGTATAATATTTAATTTTGAAAACTACTTCAGCATTCTGTAAACTAACTCTATGGGTAAATTTCCATGGCATGGGAGGAGCTCTGGGTAGGGCCTAGGCCTCGCAACCGAAGTGTATGCTTTAGAGTCGCCATAGAAATTTTTATTAACATTCACTTTGACTATCCAATCTTCTCTATTTGCAGTTTAAATTCATTTAGGCATATTAAATAAAAAACTATATCATAGTCATATGTTACTCACAACAACTACAACTTTAAAAAAATATATATTATATGTAACTATTTAAGAATGATAGAATATATAGATATGTGATGATTAAATTATATATAATACCTCTGTAAATACATATGTAGGTATTAAATAACAAGTATTCAATTAAATTAGTTCAATTATCAGAAAATTATATATATATATATATATATATATATATATATATATATATATATATATATATATATATATATATATATATATATATATATATATATATATATATATATATATATATATATATATATATATATATATATATATATATATATATATATATATATATATATATATATATATATATATATATATATATATATGTTAGTATGCTGCTTGTAACTCATCTACCTCCACGGGTTGGCTGAAGAAATATCTTATAGAGACAAGTCCACTTTTGTGAATTAAATGTTTTAACTATTTTTGTGTATATATATATATATATATATATATATATATATTTCTTTGTGAATAAAAATTTATCAAATTTCATATTACAGCCATGTCAAGATCCAGAACCTACTATATCAAACCGCCTCCCAGTAGATATAAAAGACACAGATACAGAAGAAGTGATAAAGCTGAAAATTAAAGTTAAAAGATTAGAAATAATTACAGCAAATAGAAAAAGGAGGTTAAATATAATGTGGCAAAGTCGACGCAGATTAAAAAAGAAAGTGGAAAAATTAAAATGTATCATAAAACATTTGATTAGATATAAGCAGGATAAAGAGAAAAGATAGCATAGTATGGACGTGGAGAAGATCCTATTTGGAAATGTAAGGAAAAGTGAATTTGTGTACTGTTTGTGTCAATATTACTTATTTATGTATAAATTATAAATTATTTTGTTCTCATAGATCTAATTTATTATAGTTTTTAATGTGAAATGAATTATAAAAATAGCTGTTTCTGCTGAATATTGTTTACATATTTAATAGATAACTAACATGTTTTTATTCATTGTAATTGTTTAGCTGTAAGTAAAGCATATTATAATATTAATTTGATTATTTTTGTAATGTATTCATGAATATATACTACAATTGATTTCAAAAACATTGATATATTATTTTACAAATATATTTGAGAATCGTCATCATCTGCCTGTAAACATCCCATGAGAGGAGATTGAATTATTTTCATTTTCTTCACTCTGGCAACAAGGCAAAGAGCACGGCATTGAGTTATGCCACTCAACACACAATGCCTCGAAAGGCGGAAAGTGGAGAACCGGAGTGTCTCAACACTAGGTTCCTTGAGCCTACGGTTTCCTTTTGCCTGTCCTGTCATCTGCGGGATACAGCGTGAAGTTGTTATTAATATTATTATTAGTATACTGACTTATCACTAGATTTACGAGAAGATAATATTTTTCTGAAATGAAGCTATAAAAAAAATTATAAATAGATTTATTGCTTACTTTTTATTTTTTATCAAATCTTTTTTGCTAATTATATTTTTACTATGATATATTTAATTTATTTATTTAGTAACAAAATTCCATTATTGTTTGACTAAAGCTTGACAGTACTATAACAAGTTTTCAACTATGGTCCTTTTAAATCTGCAAGTTAATATAAATCAATTATAACCATTGTTTTTTTTTTATTTCTATACCAACAAAATAAAAAATGAAATCATTATTAAAAAAATTACATACTATTAAAATAATTAGGCGCCCTCTGTTTAATAAATAAGTATTTAAAAAGTTTTTACGTTGGATAAAAGAATTTTTTTGTTTCACGATTTATCCCCCATAGAGCATAGGTTAAGAGAACCTATTATCAAGACAACCTGTTGTTCATTATCCATATGAATTCGAGATATTGGACGTTGAGAGGCACTTTGTTTCTTATTTATTTCTCGGGGCACGAGAGTTCTCGATTTGGATTTTTCGAGTTACTCGACTATCTCGAGATATTTTAATTATTGAATAAATCTGATGTTATTTTAATTTTTCTTATATATTACAAGGGACAGTCAGTGATGAATGTCAGTGAACAAGTCAATTAAATTAAAAGGACATATTTTAATTGCTATAAATTGCTACAAAATATTTAATAATTTCAGCAACAAGAAATCGATTGAGCAATCGAAAATTTTTAATATTTGAATGGTTTTATTTGTCGACGTTTTTAAATTTAGTAGACAGCACTAGTTTACTTGTCTAGAAGTTGTATTAAGTGCAATATTAGTATGCTATATAAGTAAATATTTGACGCTGCCGTTTTTGTTTTTTTATAAATATGTGTTTTTAATAATAATAAATTACATATATTATATTAATATATGTCATGATCGATGTTAGATAAACATAGGTTCTAAACCTGGGTACGGTCCACTTAGCACCCCCCGAACTCCCCGCACCCTTCCCATGCCTATGGGTACGGATCATGTGTCCGTAGTGTGTGAAAATAATAATAATAATAACAAATAAAACCAGACACGCAAATATAACACCACTATATATATATATATATATATATATATATATATATATATATATATATATATATATATATATATATATATATATATATATATATATATATATATATATAATATATATATATATATATATATATATAAATATATTATAACTACCTAAATGGTTTTTTAATTTATTTAAAAATATCTGAAGTAAGAACTAATTAGTCCAATAATTAGAAAAAGATAAATGCACAATGACATAAAATCTGCATATTGATTTTTTATGAACTTCCTAGAGGTCAAAATTTCTTATTTGTAATGTTGCCACATAGTAATTTTAATAAAATAAATGGTAAAAGAAGATGAAGTAACAACTTAAATATAAATGTAATATTTAGTACCTATTATCTCTGCATAGTGAAAAGACAGCATTCAGTAACTCAGGTTATTGTACAGATATTAGGTACGTTTGGATACAGCATTCGAAATATTTGTAAAAAATATTCGAATGAGAATCAAATCCGAAACCATTATTTGTGATAGATTTCATATTTTTTATATTTAGAGTTATATTTTGAAGTAGTTTTTTATAATCATTTAAATGATTGTTGTGGAAATGGATTCTAAATCCCGGAAAATGACATTACAATTATTTATTTTTTATTTTCTCGTATAACATAAAAAAAAGTATGTCACTAAGAACGGAGTGTCCTAACACTGTGTTCCCTCTGCCTAACCTTCTATACATTTGAATCTAAACAAATGAGTAATAATGCTTATCACGAACGGTAAAGGTACAATATCGCGTTTAATTACTCTGACCACGGTTTTCTCAGATAGCTTATCTGCCCATTATAAGGTATGCGGTACTTAGTGATAGGGCTGCCAAGCATTTTATATGGCTCTTGAGTTGAACATCTTGTGTATAACACAAGATGTTCAACTCAACTCATTTAGTAATAAAATGTTTAGAGGACATTTGTATGATTATTACATTTTTTTAAGCTTATTTGATCTTAGGTTAGGTTGTATACTTATTTAATTTTTTATAGTATTTAAATAATTTCATAAATATATAATAATATAAAAATATATATTTTTTGATTTATTTTCTTTTAAACGTTTATATTATGAGGAAAAAAAACTCAATAATTATTCTAATTTATAATCGTATACAATAACTGTTTTAAATTTTAATTCTATATATCATATTAATATCTATGTTTGTATATAGGTAAATATGCTTAAAAAAAGTCTAAACAACATCTATGAAACAAAAGCGTAATTCCTAATAACCCTATCGTATAGCGGTACGTTCATTGAAGGCTTGCGCGCGCGCAGTGGGGCTGCCCCTACCACTTTACACTCAGTACCTTCGCTTAAGCGGCAAATACAACACGTATATTATATTTATAAAAAATAAAAATAACAATCGAAAAACTATATAAATTATACTATATAAATACAATAAAAAAGTGTTGGTGCAAAGTGTTTTTTTAGTGAAAATGTGACTGTCAGTCAAAAATGGCTTATACGTACATAAATATATAATTTTATAAGTGATATTTGATAAAATGCAAGTCAAGTTAAAGATCGTTTTGTTGTGCGTGTGTGTTTTTGTATACGTTCAATGTGTAATATGTGAGGATATTGATTTGGAGGAGAGGCCGGAGAAAACGGAGGAGCATGAAAGGAGAGATACGAAAGGTTTTGTACCAGGTAGGCTTAGAAAATTAAATGACAATATTTACATTGAATATTTATTATTTATTGAAGAAGCAGCTTTACGATATTCCCTTTAATAGCAGGGTAGACGGAGAACACCCAGTGCTAAGACAGTTCTCCGCTTGGAAGTTGCGTGTTAATCTGTTGAAACAATTTGAATCTACGTCTTTTGTATACCAAAAATCGTCCGATACAACGTCTTTTAAAAACAACTGAAAAATTCGCCCTTTATTTTTTTTACGTATGAATAAAGTATCACCTTGCTTGTTTACAAAATTATAAAAAAATATTGTGGAAAAAAATAATAACACCGATTTAAATGGTCATTTTGTTAAATCCAACATAGTAGTAATTGTTAAGTCCAACATAATTTAAGCGACCATACCTATTTAAGTCAACATATTATATAAATAAAATATGTAATTATACTTAATTATATATATGTACTTATATGGATTATAACAGCTATTTATTATGATTATAACGTTTTTACGTAAATTATAATTATTATAGGAAATCGTTACGTTATTTGTTGTCTACGATTGAAAATAATGTATGCGAAAAATAGAAGCAGAAAAGGATAATAATATATCACTTTACTCTCTCACTCTGTATAAACACTTATCTCTAGAACTGTAAGCCATGTAGGTTTCATAGAAAACTTCAAGGTAAATCAATTTATGCGTAAGTAGTGGGTAGATAGTAGACACTCTCGTTAAAATATTATAATGATGTAATATATTGTTTTAAATGTTTATAAAAAATTTATAGAAATATCATTATAATTTTTTTTATATTCCTACACTTTTAAATTGTTATATTTTTTATATTGCTCATTTAATATTGATATTATTTTTGATAATCAGACTATATTAAACTTTTATATAATTTTATTTAAATTTATATATATATTATATATATATATATATATATATATATATATATATATATATATATATATAATATATATATATATATATATTCAACCATTATTATTAATAGTAATATCAAAATCAAACATTATATAATTCGAAAACAAAACAATCAATGTAATAAATCACCGGAAATCAATACGGATCGAAGTTTCCAGCAAATGCTCTTTCGAGCGCTGCAAAACAAAAATAAAGTAATCATAAAAATATGTATATTTGTGTTATTCGTCTGCTCTATATGTATAATTTTGTATATATATATATATATATATATATATATATATATATATATATATATATATATATATATATATATATATATATATTTATATATATTATATATATATATATATATATATATATATATATATATATATATATATATATATATATATATATATATATATATATATATATATATATATGTGTTAAAAATATATACATATTTTCACTGCAAATGGCTTTAAACCAATTTTTCTCTACATATAAATATGTACATATAGGTATGCATCAGATTTGCCTAATGTATATATTTTAAAAAAATCTGGAAATCCATCCAAGAGTCGTACGAATTCGAATCCCACTATGTTCAATTTTTGTATGGTTTAAAATTTATTTCTTAGTGTGAAATTGTACTTCATTTTTTTTAAATAAGGCTACATACATATATATTTAATAAACATCATGAATAAACATTCCAACGCCCACATTCTATATTCAATTTGCCGACATACTATTATTCATAACTAAATTTAGTTTTTTATTCAGAACCATTGTTGTTAAAGGAAGGTAGTGATATATCACTTAGTTATCACTTTAAAGTGTGTGGGTTTGGTTTTATAATGTATATATCGCAAATATTTTTCTTCGCTTGTTACCTATATACCTACGATCCCAAGTTAGGGCAGAGGGGCTCCAGTAGGACTCTGCCTTGCCAACCTTGCCAACTATCTACGCATCGGCCAAGACTGAGCCTCGTCAGATTTGTTGGCCACATTTGGTTTCCTTGAGGAATCTAATCCATTGCCCGTTTCGCTGTGTGACCAGGACCTCGATAGAACATATGACCAATCCAGTTAATTTTGTGACGCTTGATCTGCTCGTCGGTCATAATTTTTTGTCAAAGTTCTCGAGGTTATTTAATGATACAATATTTTGTTCGTTTTTTTATAGTTTTATAACGTTATTGAAATACCTAGCTATATGTATATAAGAAATGTCCAAAGAAAGGTACACCGTCATATCTAAAGAGAAGAAGAAGAAAGGGTCACAGTATTGATACTAGATATACAACCTAGAAGTTCTTGAGATGTTAGCAGTAAGTTAATCTCGTCCGACTATATATTGTTCGTGACGAAACTTTGATTTGAATCTTATAATATTAAAATTAACACACGTATTGTATCTTGCGCAATAATATTTGACCAGACAGAGAGCAATTATAGTGACCGTAACTGTTTAAATTCTGAACATTAACAACCACTCTATTTTTTTTTCAATTTCTCACACAAAATTTGTGTTTGTGACCTCTGGATTTGCGTACCGAAAATCGCTATATATTATAAATATTTTTTCATTTGTAATTTATTTTTATGTAATTCTGTTCTAAAATCTCGAATATTCTAAATGATTATGTCGTGTTATTATGTAAATAATACAAGTAATAATATTCCATTAATATTTCAATAAAACATTTTGCTAGTTTTTTTTTATGTACAACAAGTTATTACATATAACTTATATTACCAGTACGTGACGTTTGTTGAGGTTATATATTATAAAAAAAGTGCTAATGGAAAATTACTAAGTAAATTACTATAGTTTACTGTTTAAATATTAATTCAACAAAGAAATATGTGTACAGACAGATTATATGCGTGCATATTATATATATTTGGAAAGTTCTTAATGCAAACGTTGTGGCACAGCGGCACAGCGTCTGCTTGTAAACGCGACAGTTGTAGATTCGATTCCCATTTGGGGAGAATGAATAATTTTTTTCTTCGCTGTAGTACTAAGATATGTGCAGAGTTTTGTTCCACTAATGACTGGAAAGGCGTAAAGTGAAAAAGAAGTGAAAAAAAAATATCTAAATTACTATTAGTTTCTTAATTACGATAGACGTTATTGACTTAAGGCTTTATTGGCGACGAGCGCGACTATATTTAAAGACGTGGATTCGAATCCAGATTCGTTCAAATATATTATACGCAAGAAACTATATATGAAAATATATACAAACGCGATTTTAATACTTCCAGCATCGTAAGGAATATAACGGTTATACGGGATTAGCTTATATAAAAACGTCAGCTCAGTATTATGGTACCTTATTAAGGCAAGTGATTCGCCACTTTCTTTTATTTCACTTTCACTAAGCGTACAATAAAAGGTTATTCTTGTGACGGTTGTATCGATTTCAATATCACTTTTTTTACTTATAAAATGTATTTATTTATATGAACTTTTTTTTTTGGACAAAATTTAAAAGGTCAAAAGACCTTATGCCTAGCGGCAAAGCCAAACAGTACGGTTCTGAATACATTTTCGCTTATGTAAAATTAAAAAAGGATTTCTCTTTAAGTGCACCTAACTGCAGTCGTTTATTTATTCATAAATTGAAAGATAATTATTATGTTTATATATATATATATATATATATATATATATATATATAATATATATATATATATATATATATATATATAATATATATATATATATATATATATATATATATTACAGGCTAATCTTTACAAAGAAACAGTTTGAAAGGTGAAAGGAGGTTGTATTGAAAACAACTAAGCTAGCTAGCTAATGAGCTGAGGCTTTCGGATTTATTATAAATAAAAAAAGTTATTCTATATAATGTATTTCCGGATACATTATGTGTAAGGAGTACTTAATGTCTGTTAGGAATATTATTTATTAATCACAATATTGTACCAAAGCGTCGATGTCTCGTGAATTGTGATTGAGTTGCGACATTCAACATAACATCTTAAGTATTGTGGGAGAAGGTTGTATATTGTGTGAAGTCAATAGATTATGTCAGAAGATAGTTTCCTTGAAAATAGTAAAATTTCGAAATACAAAAACTATTCTCATAATTTATGGAAAATCTGAACTTTAGGCAAAGGAATACATACGAGATATATGTACTTTTTATAAATGTGTTGTCGGTATGTCAGTAAAGATCTAGAATGACCTAGAATTATGAGATTTGGTAACAAGTTATAACTTATAGTATAAAAATAAGCAAAATCCAAAAATTCGTATTATATATGTATGGCACATACATAAACCGCTACAATTTATAAGTGTAGTTTTATTTCATATAATAAAAGTCCATACGACATGCACTTGACCGACATTTCTTTACTTAGACTTTCTTTACTGAGTGGTAAGTGTAATATTCATTCATAACATTCTTTTACCCATTAGCTTTTAGAATAATATAAAAAGCTCGAGTTGACTTTCTCCATAACAAAAAACGTCTCTAAAACAATACAACATGGAAGCTCGTTGATTTTCAAACGATTGTGAAAAGCCACCGACCTTACTTCAGTTACGTTTGCGTAACCGTGTGGGAACATTAGCATTACAGACTCGGTAACGCACTTGCGTGCTAAATATCCAGTGGATTGGAAAATGTACTTTAAATGTATATAGGTAAGGGTGAATTCAGTTCTCTGTTGATGTAAAACCGTGTAATGGATGGTTGGAATGCTGTCAACTCTCCGATGCGTGAATAACGTGAATACGTTTTTCTAATACTGGACAGCTCTTGGTTGGTATATATTGTTTAAACTATATTGTTTTGTGATTATTATATAACTTAAGGATGCGGAGAAATAGGTCACTTATCTGCCAAAGGCAATTACACTCCTTGAAGTTGACACTATTAGCGGCATACTTAAAGCAAGGGCGATGGAAGAGAATGTAGAAATAAGAAAATACAGTGTAAATAGTAATATTAAATAAACTTATAGTCGTATACGTTTTCTCTCTGTATCTCTGGCTTTTAATTTTTAAGTAGCATTTAATTTTAACACTGATGTTTTTATCGTTATCGTCATGAAACTTTTCAATTATATGTACGATAGTATAGATATTAGATACGTATTATTAGTAGATAATATCAAATTGATCCGTTGACAGAGCCTGGTATGCCTGGTATATTAGTAAAATCATATAATCATATAATTATATATAATAATTTGATCTCTATAATATATTCATTTTGACATATTCTGTCCATGGTGAATTAAATAATGATCGATATGATGATAGCACATTAACAGGCTTGGATCTAAAGTATTTATCGTTTTATGTGTACTTAAAATTATTGTGTTTGTATATATGTGCTTATTAAGCCATAGACGCTTTGTCCCATTCTAGAAAAATATAAAGGTTTCTTGTCTTTATAAATGAATTGTAGATTTTATTTAATTTTTAATCTGTAGCTTTATTACAGAGAGCGGTTTCAACTAGCATATTCTGTTATATGATTTACATCATGTTATGAATTTCATAATTTCCCGTTCGTTCGCGGTTTTGTGGCGCTGTTATGTTCAAGAGCAAAGTAATTACGTGTTGGCGTTTAATTTTTGGCAATGTTTTACGTTTTTTGTACACATGCAACATGTAGAAATATGCACATGCTAAGTTGGAAATTTATTCGAATTGGAATTTGAATCCAAAAACAAATAACATGGTATTGTAGTGAAATTCCAAAGCATCTTCAAATGTATTGTAACATATATTTACGAAATTTAAATAAAATTTATAAAAATTGCGCCATTTAAACGTACTATACATACAATTAGACAACCTTTCATATTCGGCTAATAAAAAAAATCCGATAAGGACTATTACCCAAGAGCCTAAACCGTGACTGTTTACACTTATCCATAACGTCCGAATTGGATTTCAAATACTACGTTCATAAACAAGACCTTGGTTAATTTAAGTTTTCATTGTGAAACATCATCAATCACCTATTGTTGAGAAGATCAAAAGCGCAGCCTCCAAAACTAAGAATGATACGCTTAAAGAAAGTTTCGTCACTGTTAGTGTATCTATTGAATTTTATTAATTATACATATTGTATTGATTCTGTAGCCATTACAAAAGCGATCGGTCCCAATATATGCATAAATAAAAGGTGTAATAAATATACGTTGTAATTAATAGTTTAAATTTAAATTACTTTTATATGATGTTTCATAATGTATATTGACATCGACATATATATATATATATATATATATATATATATATATATATATATATATATATATATATATATATATATATATATATGTGTGACAAATGGTATGGTACCAATACCACCACGATGGGAAAGCAAACCATATTGCCTTAAATGTTTAAGGCATGGTAATAAATGGCATCTTTATATCTTTGCAATAGGCGTGGCTAAATTAAATGATCATAAATTTTATATTTTTTCGTTTGTCATCTTCTTTTCTTTTTTTTCTTCTCTTCTAATATTGGCGTTTGGAGACTGCCAGTTGACCATAATTCCCTTCGCCAATGTAAAACACAGGTAAAATATATCAATGTCATAATGACTATGATTTTGATCTGAAGTTTTTTATCCAAAAAAATGTTATTAATATTGAAATTTCAATATCCTTCTCTTGGAGATGAGGAAAGGTGAATATGTATGGTAACCACCGTCACATAAAAAAAAATATAAGCTATAAAAATTTCTGCCAAATCTCAAATTGCATCATCCTGTCCGTTCATGATTCATGAAGAATCATAGTCAAGTTATTACATTCCACGTAGCGAACAATGAAAATAATATCATGCGGCGCTACGTGCCCGGCTTTTTATTTGCATACCTATATACGAATATATTGTATTAAATTGTCAAAACTTAAATATTTACTTTATTCTTAATTTTTTTAGCAAGTTCATCAAAAACGTTCGTTAGTATATGTGTGTATGTGTATAATAGTACAACTTTTTGAACCTATCAGTAATTCTATTCTTTATATTGTGCTGACTGACTCTATTCTAGAGTAAGTGTCAATTTTAAGCTTTGAACTTTTAACCGTGTATTATCAGTACTTATACTATTACATAAATATTATAAAACAAAAGGAATTACACGTCAATTAAAGAGCAAGTTTAACAAATCTTGATTTGAATGGAGTCCAATACAGAGACAATACCATTTGTTCGTTTTTAGGCTTGGAACGTACTGTGCATATTATTTTTCTTAGGGTAACCATTTTGAAGACGATGCATACAATGTGACTGATCGTACTCGTACATATATGCCATAATATGTTGCAATGCCACGTCTATAGTATTTATAATTATAATAAGTAGGTATTTCTTAGATATTTTCCCGAATTCACACTGTATATGTAGTGAAACGATACTCTCTCCTCCATTTTCCGCCAGCATTCAAGACATAGCGAGTGGAATGGCTGAACTCAGCACTGCTTTACGTCTTAGTAGAGCGAGGCTGCGACAGTAATTCGTTCTTCAGAGATCGAACCCACAACCTATTGCGCCACGATGACCTCTTAGATCTAAAAGCTTTGTTTGTTTTACAATTTTAAGGTAAATCATAGCGTGTTGGCTGTACCGTTTGACTCAAGCCTTATAGACAAAGGTTAAAGAAAACGTTCTCATGTTCTTTATTGTTTTGAAAGGAAATGCCGTTTCCATTGTGTAGGATATCTAAATGTTGATAACAAACCACTAGCAGTCATTAAAATTATTTATAAATTAATTATATTTATATCAAAATTGAGATGCTGGCTGTATGTAGGCACCGTAGTTTATTATTGATAATCTATATGTTATAGTTAAAAAGGGCTTAGCGTAATAAATTCTTTATTATTATTTATAGTAGGCAGAGAAAATTCAAGATTAAGTGACACTGTTCTTCACTTTTTTTCCAATTGGAGAATTAATTATCTTTTGGTGTATGCATTTGTGTAAATTTGTATATACTTCAGATTCACTCTGCATCCCGTACATAACAAGTTCGGCAGAGGACACCTAAGGTCAGAGCGTTATAAAAAACGTTATCAGCTTTTCATTCAAATTCGGAACAGTTGTGTAATAAGTGGCAGACATCATTTCCTTACTTTGTGTTACCAGAAATATAAAAAAATCATTGCATCAAGATGGGATGCGACCACCACCATCGCGTTTAGTCAAACGGTGTTCTACGGCGCCTACCGCCTCACGCCATGGCCAAGATGACCAGTTGAAATTTTTATAAATCTAAACAACGAGAAAGCTGCTTTCTATCTGCCTACACTTATTTAATAAACCTAACATTGAATAAGATTAAGTGAAAACTTAAAAATCCTACACAAGATGCGTTGATGGAAGTAGAAACGGCTGAAACGAGCTAAAAAGGAAGGCTAAAAGCGGATATTTTAGTCATATTATATAGTTTCTAATGTTTAGCAATATTTAAAAGGAAAATAAAATAAACACATACATATATGTGTGTTAGTCAGTTATTTTATATTTATAATTATTAAAAAGTCTAACTTTTCTGACTAACGGACACGTTAGCCGTGGGTTCAAATATCGCTCGAGGGAATATTTATATGTTTTTTGTTTCACCTTTTCCTCTTCATATACGTAGATAGAGATGTGTAGTGTTACAAGACTCCTTTCTCCACTTTCTACACCAAATTTGATACATTGAGTTGTGCAACGTTATGTCATAGTTTTTCTCACTAAAGCAAAGAAACAAGTATAATTCGAACCCACGACCATCGGGCTTATCAGATGTTGACCCATTGCGCCACTATGCAGCAAAACTGCCTACCGAAACTGTGAACGGTGGCAGCGAGATGTCCGGCATTCGACGATTCAAAACTACTTGTAAAAATCTATTTGAAAATAGAAAATATAAATTTATGGCCACATTTGTTAATAAATATCGAGAGCTATGACTTCATTACAAACTGTCAACACTTGACACGTGACTTTTAAGAGATTTAAAATAATCAAAAAAAAAAAAAAAGTTAAACAAATATATTCTTATGTAATATTAATAAAATATAATATGAACCATCTTAAGCTATTAATATATCCGAAGGAAATACATTTTGTTTGCATTTTCTCTTTAAAACTTGTATCGCTCGTCCGTTATGCAACATTACTTGTCCACTTTCACTCAAGGTCTTATAAGGCCTTAATAAGGTTATTTGTTGTATATGTATATGTTTTATTAAACCGGATGCTATTTTTAGACAGTTTTGTGTTAAAATGTATATAGGTTACATACTTAATTAGTTATATTATAACTATTGTAAGTAGAATCTCGAATCTCTAAGGAGGTATATCAATTCATTAATTTTTTTAAAGATGGTATTGTATTATTCAAACGCCATTATGCAAATTTATTGATGGAGGCCATCGTGGCGAAGTGGGACAGCTTTTTACTGTAGACACGATTGTAGTGAGTTGGATCTCCATTCGGGGGGATGAATTTCCTCTACCCCCCTCTAGAAGGCAAAACTGCCATCCAACACGCTGATTCTAGATGGCGGAGAACGTTATCAATGCTTAACTCGCTATATGTGCAGTAAAGTGTGAAGCTAAAGTTCTGTCCTGTCTTTCGTCTATTACATTAGATTTTTTTATTAGTACACGATACTAATAAAAATATCTTGAAAATATTAATAAAAATTTCAGATAGTCTAGATCTTGAGGGTCGGCTCTCTTAACTCAAAAGGATATTGCCAAATGGCGATCGTAATCGAAACCAAACTAATTACAAAAGCGTATACGTAATTACTGTATAATAAAATAATAATAATATAATAACAAGTATATCCCTATATCTCAGGTATACGGTCTCATTTGCAATGTTTCTACGAATGTACATATGTATATGTATATCTGGAATTTATGCAACCCAGCGGTTTGTGGAAGGCGGCCATTGGAACGCAACTTTCTGTAGTTAAATCATATCTGTTTATATATATATATATATATATATATATATATATATATATATATATATATATATATATATATATATATATATATATATATATATATATATATATATATATATATATATATAGTAAATTTGTTATATAGTGTATAGTAATATGATAATGTACTTATTTATTATGAAAAAAAAATTGTCACTCGAAACGCAATATAGATAATTAATACATTTTTTTTAATTTTTTGTTTTTAATTTTCTAACCATAGAGGAACTATTTGTATGAGTCACTTGTCAAGAAGACATCAATCGATGGTTAAAGGAAATATCACTTAGTGTAGTACATAAATATTAATTCTTAAAACAAAAAAAAACAATATATAAATATAAATTCATTTTTTATAACACGTAATGATGATCACATTAAACCTATAAGAATTTTAATAATATTAATATAAGCTTGCACTCACCGACAACACGGCAGATCTTACGCCTCCATTGTAAACAGATTGCCTTGGCTTTTTATTGTTTGCCAAATGTGGGTGACGAACTTGAGTGTTAAGTGCTGAGACACCTGTATGGATACAACTTGAGATCACATTACTAGATTATTGCTACGTTTTTGTTTGTGTACTTTTAAGCAAGTCCGAGTTGTATTCGTGCATCGAGGCTTCCTTATCTATTTAATTATGTAGGTATTTCACAGACGAAATAATTTCATGTATTTTTGCGAAAATTTCAGCTTTCTAGCTCTCACGGTTTATGAGATACAGCCTGGTCACAGGCTTCCCGGGTCATCCCGTTTTTACTTTTCAGGTACGGAACTCTAAAAATGGCAAAATAGATGGAAATAAAATGTCTTACGTCACAATTTCAAGCAGTCAGGATGGAAGCTACAATATTAATAATGCTAGTTAAATAATGGCGTCATTATTGTATTGCTAAGCCGTTTTCCGACAAATTAGCAAAAAACTGAATTTTCACATTTGTAATATTAACATATTTTAAAATCATATTTTTATATAAAAATAAACAGACGTTACATCTGATAATAACAAACGTCTAAGCGTCTAACGTCTTCGTTTAGAAAAAATCTGGAATTTTTAGTGTCAATTGTAAACAAGAACATCTTCACGAGAAAATGTCGTCATGTTTGTATTAAAACGTATTGTTTACTATAAAAGTTAAGAATATACGTAAAAAAGCCTGTTATAGACTCATTCATAACATTTTAAGCGTATTTCGTGCATTTCCAAGGTTGAAAAACAAACATTTTTATTGTTTTATTTACGATCTGTGGCATTATAGTGGTCACATAAAAAAAATACAATATGATAAAAATATGTTGACAATGTATAGAAATTATAAGAAATACGTATTATATCAAAGACTTACTTTTTTAAAGATTATTCTGAGTTAATATATCACGTAGCAACTTAATTTGTTAAATGACATTACATAAAACACATTTTTTGTAACTTTTTATCCCTTGATTGGCGTCAATTTGGACTGTCGTGTTAGTTTTTTTTTTAATTTACCTTAGTTACTCGACTAAAGTATAACTCGATTCAGCCAAATTGATGCAAATGTATAATTTTCAAATATAAAATGAATATTAATAATAATATTTATTACCATTAGGTGTTTAAATAAAATTATTTTTAAAATATATTTATTCCTTACATATAAAATATTTTATGTAATAAAAGTATTTAACCGTTAAATCGTTCGAACATTTCCAATAATTTTATGATAAAAACCACGCTAATATACATATTACATCTCTTCTAATGCAAATAAAAAAATATTACGATCTATATATACAGGGTTTTTTTTTATTTAGTTAATGTGTACATAATATTTTATTGCGTAATTGTTGCATCACGTAATCACGTTTACCCCATATAGTTTGAAATTTTACCGTTTTCAAAATATTAGTTTCAACGAGCTAAGGAGTTTTTAATAATAAAAAAATCTATGACAATTTCATATTATAAATAAATTTAATTTCTATAGTTTTCTCATATCTCATCATTCTCCTTATAAGTTAGTAAGGAAACTTATAAGGACAGTATAAACTTTAACGCAAACCTAGCTAATCTAATCATATATTCTATACAAGTGACAGCTGACGTGTGCCCATTATATATGTTAAATAACTTGATTAAACAAGTTCTATGCGTAAACAGAATTCCGAATTTCTTTACTATATTTAAAATACTCTCTACCATTGTGACCAAATGTGACAGTGTCCGACTGTAAACGGTGATTGCGAGTTCGATACCCACAAAGGGGTACCCCCATTTGACAGGTGACATTTAAATAATGGGGGTAGGGTCATACCCCCATTATTTAAATGTCGCCAGGTCTTATAAATAAAAAAAATAGTTCTAACGCTCTTCATGTAATGTCTGTCTAATGTGTTATTCGTAGGTACTCTCAAGATAACAGATAAAATATATAATATATAAATATAAATAAAAAAAAAATACTTTAAAAATCTGTTTTAAACGTTTATACAATTCAATTAACTTCGAATTAGATGTCAAGTATAAAAAAGCACTATAAGTAAATCTAAAAAAGAACTAAAACATTACATTAGCATTGCGATATTTCTTTTAAATCAATTGAAAACTAGATAAAATCAAGGTCTCATAATCTTATGCCTATTGCTAAAGATTTTATAGCGAATTAAAATGAAAATCAACGCACGTATTAATTTTAATTTGAACTTGTAAAGGTCATCAGGTGAAGCCGTCGTGTGAATCTTAAATTATAAGGAAAACTGTTTGTTTTAATTTTGCACATCTAAAGTATTATGCTAATGTATACGAAAAAAAATAGTGACCAGTCACTACCACATTCAGTTTTAGATATACGAGTATTGTAGCTTGGGATCATATTCCAGTGTACATTTATGTAAAGAAAATTACTATCTGTATACTTCTATAGTAATATATTTTTTAAATATTATATTGGTGAAGAGCTTGTGGGGTTAACACATAATTTCTCAGAAACTACAGGTTCAAATAGATTTATTTTGTATTAAATAAATTTTTTGTCGAGTAACGCTATATGTGTGACGTACTTTATTTTGATGCCCACTGTACCTGCGATCATAATTACCTACAACAAGTATAATGCGTATATATATATATATATATATATATATATATATATATATATATATATATATATATATATATATATATATATATATATATATATATATATTAGTTTTTTTAGTTATTTCCATTCGGCTAGTATAAAACTACACTAAACAACACTAAACAGCATCAAACTCACTACATTAATGTCAGACATGTCAGAACTGCACCACGTCCCTGTTTTTTTTTAAATATATTTTTTATTATTACTTTCCATACCCATCAGACTAATACCTACACGGTCCGTACCTTTGGTTAGGTAAAAATATTGTTCTTTATTTTTTTTTAAGTCTTAAAAATTTTGCCTTATGACTATAGAGACATAGATTCTATCTTTAAGATTTATTCATTGAAGTTGACGACTTGAATATATGTAGGTACTAATATAATCTTAAATTATTTAAATAACTAATTAAACAATGACGTTAATTGCGATGGTTATTTTAATAAAAATTACTACAATTGCTTTGTTTTCTGTTGTACTTGTAGTGTATGATCAATTATTAATTGTATGGTTAGCAAAAAAATGTAACGCGTGAGAATTGAATGTGCTACCGCGTTGAAAAATTTTTTTTCAATGTGTTAAATTATTTATATAAACTAATTAAGAAACATTTAAATTAAAATAAACACACAAATTTAAGCCTATTGAGTATATGAGTTATTTAGCTTAATTGTGCGGCGTTGAGTTCCGCTATCTGACGCAATGTCTAGAATTGGGGTTATCTGATATATGATATAGTGAAATATGGAAATATAGTATACAGAAAGAGAGAGAGAGGTGCAAAAAGGACAGAAATAAGTGTAGTAAATTAATTTTTTTCCTTTACCTAACGTACGTTTGACCCGAGACGCCATACCTAAAGCACTGAGCTGAACTAAACATACGTTTGTTATTTTCTAACATTCGTTCACTGGATTCGAACTCCTTGCATATGCAAATAACCTAGCTATTTAACAAATAAACTTAAAAAATAAATATTTACATTTAAATTACGTAACAAGCCTCTCATATTTCGTTCTTCCTTTATATAGCCTTGATGATAAAATCTAATGAAACCAATATTGCTATCTAGTTGTTTTACTCTTATCTTAATTAGAATAAGGTTCAATTTCCTTTAACAATTGTATTTCTAAAGGTTAGAGAGACGTCCGTGATTAACTTTGCAAGTATAGTTATAAATTGTTTTATATAGATGCAAAATTTCAAAGTAAAATTTTTTTTTCTGAAATAGCTGGAATGTGGAGAAAAGTGACTTTATAACAGAGTGATTTATCACTATAGCTTCTCTTTAAGCTGTTAATTTAATGCTTTGTAGTGTAACGTGAGCAATATAATGAGATGGTCACAGATTCATATTTTATTTTAACTCATAATAAATTATTATAAACAAAAACAACCTGATATAGTGTTATTTTACTTTTAATTAACGTCTCTGAGTATGGCTGTTAATATTATTTATTAAAAAAGCTTTAAATTTGATAACCTTCAAACATGAACTTTACAAAATATGCATGTAATGTGTATAAATATACATTTTGCGCGAAAGAAAAACATGTGCGAGCGAGACAACGCTATACAACAAAGCGAGATGAACATACACCACGCACCTTCCGTCACGCGCAGTACGCTCGAGAAAGCTGGGGAAAACTAATAAATGTGTTGCACTTGATAATGAAAAAAGAACCTTATATTAATTAGGTTAAGATCACAAATTAAACGTATTCAATTTACACGGATCATATAACTCGATAACGAAAACGATATTTGAGATGTTTTAAATTGTGAAAGTAGCTGTTCTGTTAAAGTATTTTTTTTTAAATTCTATTTAGGCATAGGCTATATTTTTTAATTTCTTAGCGCGCATACCATTCGGTTATAAGAAACTCCGTTCTCCGCTCTCTGCTCTCCGCTTGACTTCGACTGTACTAAAGAAGTGGAAAATGCTTACAAATGGTTTATTCAAAATGGGAGAAACTACATATAATTTAGAGTCACTTTCGTAGTACAATGGGGTCAGTGTTTAATTGTAAATCTTGGTGCAAGTTCGATTCCTACGATTGATACCTAGTGTATCGAAATGGAGAGTAAGGCACCACCAATCTTCTTCTGAACTCTCTTCTCTATCTTTTCTCTGTTCGTTCATAAGCTTATAGCTTCTTGTCTAGCCAGCTAATAGCTAAGCTATATCTACTCTAGCTCATCATAACATAGTATGTAATTATGAAATATGTATGTACATATATTTAACATAATATCTATATTCTATATAATTTATTTAGTTGTATATTATTGTAAAAAAAACATCAATCATATATTGAAAAGAACAGATAAACCGAATACTGGTCACGATTACATATACCTGATTGATTTGCATAATACTTTAAAGTTTGTTACTTGTATCTTTTTATCTTTGACATCGCCCGTAGTTCTGTATGTTTTATCACGCAGAGACAATTATCACTGTATTAAATATATGTATATAGCAAAGATATACTAATATTAAGTTATTACAAACAAACTTCCCCTCCAATTGGATTTAAAAGTTACTACATAGAAAGAAACGGGCATATGCTGAATAATGCTTTAACCCAGTCCGGGGAAAAAAAAGAAAAAGATCAAGTAAAAACAAATAAGTAAATAATAAGTATTAAATTGAAACGTGGCCTTTTTAACTTATATATTATTATTTATAATTTTAACTTATACTAGCGACCCGCCCCAGCACAGGATGTCCTATATACAGAATATTTACAGCTTTTTTTATATTACACCATACAAACATATTTTCTTCAGAGATTACTCTTGACAGCGACATAATTGGCCATGTGAAAGACATCTACTCTTGAATCATTCTATTTATTGAAAAAAACCGCACCAAAATCTGTTGTAAAGTTTTAGAGATCTAAGCATAGGTACATACGGACAGACGGCGGGAAGCAATTTTGTTTTGTGCTATATAATGACAATTTACTGCCTTTAGAATACAGTAAACATAATAAATTTACAATTTTATGTTTAAACCTCCTTTTAGTGTAAGTTTCTGCCAACTAGGTTGTTAGTACAATTAACGGGGTCACTCAATTGCATCTCATTGAGAGGAGAAATTGAGGGCAAGAGGACAACCTGATTCGAACCCATTACCACTGACTTTGCATTTTAAACAATGATCTACATTAGTATTTTGTATTCTATTTTTTTATTTACGTATAGCACAGTGAAAATAGTGAATTTAATTTTAATTCGCGAATTATTTATATAGATGCGGTTTTGTCTTCGTAGTAAATTGATGCAACATTTGTGTATGATTTAAATCTCAGTTACCACTGTACTTGAGATTTAAATCGGAATCGGATACATCGGAATGATTAACGTCATGGTATATAGCAATAATTTTTGCTTTGAAGTAGTTCCTGAGATGTGAGCGTCTAACCAAACATACTTTATAATATTAATAACGATAAATATTTCTATGGTAAGACAAAAGGCAGTGCTAAGTGTTTCCTATATAAATGGCGTTAGAAGTTAGTACCTAATATGCAACGTTACCGCCATTTGCAGACTTAACTTAATTTAAGCATAAAAAAACCTCTTTAAAAGCTCCATAAGTACGGCAAGTGGCTTACAATATGCTGTACAATATAATATACTTAAAGCTATCTAAGATTATTGTTAACTAAATTGTAAATATTATTTCAAAGTGGACATGATAATATATGACATGCAACGTTTGCCACCAAAATAAGACTAACACACTAACATGCAACGTTTGCCACCAAAATAAGACTAACACACTAACGGAAAACTCAAACACTGAAGCCTTTAGTTGACGATTCTTCCGAATATGGTGTGTAAAGTGAAAATGTGGTCTAATTGTAAACGCAACGGTTCTAGGTTCGACCCCATTCGGGGGTATCAATAACCTTAACTTGATTTTGGTGGTAGAATGAGGACAACGTCTCTTCATATCTTGCTATATATGGGATGAAGCGTAAGAAGGAACTCTCTAACATCACGTTTAATCCCCATAAGCTTCTTAAATAAAAAAAACGCCGCGCTTTTATTACCAGAGCGCCAAAAATGAAAATAATACATTTTTTCCAAAGAGGAATCCAACCAATAAACCGTTTACAGTCAGACAATATCGCCTCTGCGCTACAACGGTTCTATTAAAGTCAGTAAAATCAAAATCTAATTACCTATGGTCTCTGTTTAATGAACCCACGGCCACCGTAGTTCTAGAAAGGGCAGGATCAATCAAAAATTGCAACAGTACAGTGCTATGTTTATATTTTTAACCACCACCTGCTATTAATAAAGGTATAATTGGTTTCCGTAAGCTAATTCTAGGATACAGCGTATTAAACAATAACATTCATTACATCTCGTCCTTCAATGAACTGTCTAATTATATGATTATCCACATTTGTACAGAGTATATTTGGAAAAAATTATTCGTTTCGTAAGTTTCTATTCAATTAGGTACTTGATTTATAATTTATACCATGTTTCTTCATTTTTAAAACATTATAGCAACATTATAAGTATGTATTGAAAATCTATAAAAAATGTCCATAGTTCAGTCCAGTCGGGGTCAGTCAATCATACTGTAAAGATTGCCAGATATTATAGTAGGTCCTTATGTGAAATTTGCGTTTGGTATGGGAGGAAGTTGAATTTTTTTAATATAATATATTTATTGAATCAAAGTATGTACCATTGTTATCTATGTAGTTTTGCCATCTCATAGGTAATTCGTTGATCCCTTTACCAAAAAAAAAGCCATTCGGACGGGAATCAATAAAATCTTTGAAGGCTGTTTGGACTGTCCCATCGGAGTTGAATTTTTTCCCTCGCAAGAAGTTATCCAAATTTCGAAAAAAATATAATCTGTTGGAGCAAGGTGACCGGGGAGTACGGTGGAAGCCTTAAACATTCCAATTGAAGTTCTTCTAATTTGGTAGCTGTCTGTTGTGCAGTGTGTGGTCTAGCGTTGTCGTGAAGCTGCAGTGGCGTAGAGCTATTGACCAGCCTCGGTTGTTTAGGAGCTGCCTTTTCCATCATGGTTTGCAAGTGCTGATATTAGACATCTGTCGTCATCGTATGGCCAGATTTGAGAAAACTGTTATGAACGACACAACAAAAGTTACTTGTAAGTATTTGATGGACTGGTGCAGTCCATCAAATACTTACAAGTAACTTTTTTTGGATCAATTTCCGCTTGGGGCAAAATTTGGTTGGCTTGCTTGTTTTTGGGCTTGTTTCCAGCCAATGCGATGAGCGCTTCCGATTGTCGTAGAGAACTTACTTTTCATCGCAGGTAATGATATCGATCGATTCAAAAACCCTTAATTATTTCGTAATGTAAAGCAGCAGTCAACGCGCGTTTGCCGGTTTGCTTCACTAAATTCGTGAGCCAATTTGCTTTAAGTGAAATAAAACAGTTTTATCACTAACACCGCAGACTGCAGCGAACTCGGACGTGGTTTGCTATGGCTCTACTTCCACAATAGCCTTCATTTCTTCATTATTAACTTGGGTCTCCAGCCGCCACGGGGCTTGTTCTGCAGGTCGAAATTTTCAGAACGGAAACGTTGGCACCAAAAACGCATTATGTTCTTTTTGCGACACGATCGCCATACACATCAGTAACTCTTCGAGCCGTTTCCGCAGCACTGGCGCCACGGTGGAACTCGTACTCGTAAATAACGCGATATTCCAAGTTTTCCATTTTCTAAGGTGAATGACGCAAACAGAAAAAAAAACAGAAGAAAAAGAAACATATGAATGACGGTTAACGAAACACAAACACATGTGTAAATAGCTGTAGTATAAGTTTGAATTTGGAATTCTTAGCCAAAGAGGAGAAATTCGTGATTAAAGTGGCCAGTACGACAAAACAGCAATTTCATACGTAAGGACCTAATATTTGCCTCTATGTACGTCGCTAGGAATTACGCATCCATAACGATATAGGATAACGGAAACTTTATTAAAACTATATATTATAATTTGTAACAAAAAATATTTAATTAATATTTAGGTCAAATAAGAATATTTTAGGAAACGTATAAAAATCGAAAGTACCGGAATTCAAACCTGCGCCTCTTGGAAACCGACCAAACGCTCCGATAACTAAACCATAGTCACTGAGCTACGACGAAATTCTGACACGTTTGTCATAATTTATTCATATTGTTAGCACGCTTTACTTAAAATATTTGAAAAAAAGAGAATGGAGCTATACATATGTATGTAAGTTCTATCTGATTCTCTAGTTTCTTCTAGAGATTATTAATTATATTTAAACCAAATGAGATCAGTATGAAATAAGCTCTAAAGCTGGCCCGGTATGTCGTAAAAGCTTGCAAAATTGAAACACTCAATCGGCATATCACAGTTGAGCAATAATGATTGGAATTTTATTAAGTAAGTATGTGAGATTAAAAAAAGACGTCGATTTAATATGTTAATTATTTAAAAAAAATGCTTTAAAAGTCCATTGAATATTAATAATTATAAATCAAGGAGAATGTACCATATCGCAATTATAACCCAATATCTATGATTCAAGCTTTATAAATTTTTAAGTTACTATCGTTGTATAGTTATTTCCCGTATACAACCATTTTATATTAATAAAATGTATGTGCGACACCATTATGGTACCGTTAGCACAAAAATATAACAACATACAACTAAATAATCGTTATATACAACTAGTTTTTCTACCCTACTAAATACGAGATAAAAAAACATATTTACACACTTGTATGGTAAAAAAACACTTCCATTTGTGATGTGAACAAACAAGTTCATACTTTAAAGGGATTTTCTATTTCAAACATAATACATAAGAACACGGTGGCGCCGTTCCTTTACCACTGTCTGTCTTAAATGCCATAACTTTGCTGGAATGTGATTTAATTGAAGCAAACTAGAGTTGACACTGTTAAGTGCAAGCAGTGGTCATAGGTTCAATATTTGTTTTTTTTTCATATTGATCTATTAGCGTATTGGCGCAGCTGAGCGACGGTTGCGGGTTCGATTCCAGCTCGGGACGATCTAATATGTCAATTCCTCGCTCTTGTATATAAGACGAAGCGCTGCGTTTAATTCCGCTTATCACAAGCAAAGTGTCAAAATTGGGTGGAAAGTAGAGAACGGAGTGTCTAAACACTAGATTTTCTCTGTCTACCCTGCACTATGAGGTAAAAAAGCTTAAAGCTATTTATCTATTTATCTATTAGCTATACATACTTGGATCTACTTAACGATTCAATATTATAAGCTAATGTGGGTACTAAGAACACGTATATATATGACATGTATGTATAAAAGTTCTCAAATTAATGTCAAAACAGACAGACATACGATCGAAAGTTTAGAAAACATAGTTTAGTTTTACAAATACGTACTTATTACAAGCCTAGTGGAGATCTTATAATTTCAAATTAAATAGGTATAAGTTTTCCTGTAAGCTCATGTATGCTTAGAATAATTCCAAATAAGGAGAACCAAAGCTCTCCACTCGACACTTTAACCCTTTTTTTTGTTTTTTTAATGTTCAACATATTATATTCATACAAATAAGTATGGTGAACTTGACGTATCATGACTAATTTCATTACCTTTCAAAACTAATATATATATATATATATATATATATATATATATATATATATATATATATATATATATATATATATATATATATATATATATATATATATATATATATATATATATATATATATATATATATATATATATATATATATATATATATATATATATATATAGATATATATATATATATATATATATATATATATATATATATATATATATATATATATATATAATATATAACAATAAGAAATGCGAAAAATAATTACAATAAAAACCTTTTCTAAATTAACCTTAAACGTATTTTTATATAAAAAACACGTTTTCCACTACAACCAACGAGTATACACTGCAGTACTTCCGTATTCTATCAAGAATCCAAGATTAAAGTATAATATATATGTATATATATATATGTATATATATATATATATATATATGTATATGTATATAAACGCGGCGCGGTACCTGTTCGCATTGACGGCATTCCGTCTTTGTCCTTAACGTTTACTCTCACTACTTTTGATACGTTTTTCATTCATTTATTGTACTAAATTACTCAAATAATTTTTTATTTAATAATGAAAAATGTTATGTATATAGTTTTTTTTAATTATATTATTCAGCTTCTCTGCTTTCGATAAATGCGATACGTACATTTTGAGTGGTATTGAAAGCTATACATTAATTACTCCCCCGATAGGATTCGAACTGACAATCATCGCTTTTAATGTTATTTCCACTGCTCTACGATGGCCTTAGTACTCTTTTTTCAATTTGTAATCATTTTACTGTGTGGGATTGGAAAATATTAATAAAAATAATAAACTTAACTATATTATCCATTTATATAATTTAAATAAGATTAGTTTGTATATTTGTATGTACCTTCTGTATAATAAGATATATGTGTGTAGATATTAAGAGGAGTATAGAGGTAAAGGCGAGACCACTTCTCGCCTATACCTTGACCTATCCTACTCTGAACGGAAAAATGTGTGAAATAAAAAAAAAAAAACAACAAAAATACCAAATCTTCCTTATTTGTTAAACGAATTTTTTTTTCATTATAATTTTTACAAAATCTCTCTATCATATAAAAAGAATTACTTACTACAATACTTACTGTGTGAATTATGCTCGACTTGGTTTTGTTTTTATACTAAGTTATTTTTTAGGGTTCCGTACCCAAAAGGTAAATACGGGATCCTATTATAATAATAATAATAATAAATTTTATTTCAGTAAAATATGTGATACAGATACACTCTAGATGTATTTATGATTAGGTATATCTACAAGAGAGGAGAGCGATGGCAGCCGTACTAGTGTAAACTGTGTCACAGCTGCCAATTATTATTAAACCTCCGCTGTGTGTCTGTCCATCTGTCTGTCTATCTGTCACCAAGCTGTATCTCATAAACCGTGATAGTTAGAAAGCTGATTTTTTTACAAATAATTTATTTCTGTTGCCGTTATAACAACAAATACTAAAAACGAAAATATTTTGTCAGCAGCAGGAATTCCTAAAATCATGAAATAGGTACGGAACCCTCGGGTGCTACTCGCACTTGACCGATTTTATTTCTTTTTCAAGTAAACAGGGGCGACCTTGTCACATATTTAGTATAGGCGATGTTAAATACCAGTAATCACCATTTATGGATATTAAATTTAAAATATTCAGTAAAAGCTAAAATATCAATGAAAATAATTCGTTTAAATATTTTTACCAGATATCCCTAAATACATATTTTAGTAATAAAAATGAGTAAAATATTAGCTTTTGAGCACATTTTAAACGGAATTATTTAATCGGTACAATTACGTATATGTACTTTAATTTAAATGTGCAAAGTAGGATATACTCGTAGTACGCTATTAAGCTGGTTAGAATTAAAATAACAAATATTTTTAAAATTTCCAATTTTAAGTGTAATATAAAGTAGAGAAAAGTCTCACTATTCATCCATTATATGAATGCTCATCGCGTTGTTGGGAGAGGAACCTGGAGCGGAGCCTGGGACCAGAGGAACCTGGAACGGTGCCTGGAACTCCACCCAGGTAAACTAATATCATTATAATGGTGGTATGGTGGATATATAATAGTTATAACAAATGTGAGAAAATCTAAATTAAAATACAGACACGATAGACATTAGTTAAGAAATTACATTTTCCTAATATATGATGAAACCTTGCAAAGTAGATATCTAAGGTTATTTCCTTTAAATTTTATACGGTCATTTGTTTTGCTAATAATTTAAACTACAAAATTAATATTTTCATTTATATATTTATATATTTCTAATTTATATACAAACCAAATATTATATACCACATTGTTTTATTCTTAGGGTAGGTTTTCACGTTTTTTATTTCAATATAGGTTTCACGCTTTATCCCGCACATAGCAGGATAGGCGGAGGGAACCTAATGTTAAGATACTCCATTGACCGTCCTCCTTGTCGCCTTCGTGGCGCAGCGTCATACTGTAAAGGCGACGGTTGTGAGTTCGATTCCGGTTAATGCATTAATTTTCGCTCTAGTAACAAGTGACGTCAAAGCGAGGCGTTGAGTTTCACCACTTAACGTCGATCCAAGAATTTTATTACAATATATCACACCAATCATATTACAATGACATATGACACTAATATAGAATATCATCATCTTTTATACCGCGTACACCGTGGGGTGTAGGTATTACGCTATCTCAATCTACCCTGGGGTAGGCAAAGATAACGCGGTACCTAACAAACTATTTCAATGTCAGCAAATTTATACACTGCGTGTTGAATCTCAAACCCGTTCAACCCCCGTTCCCGCGATCGTTGATTGAACCCGTAACCACCGACCAGTCAGAGACGACTGGCCCAATCAGTATGACAACAAATATCAATCATATATATGTATTCTTACAAAATTATTTAATTATTTATTTATTATTTATTTCTTTGGTCTGGTAAAATTAAACGCGGCGTTACGTTACAATGTCCAACAAAACCGGAGGGCTAAGTGTCTAAACACTAATTTCTCTCTCTATCTCGTAAAGCGTAGAGTTAAATTTCACTTTTGAACACTTAAAACTGTAATTTGTAAGTAAGTATTTATTATATTACAACATTATCTATATATAAAAGGATATCCGCAACAAAAAGCGACCTTTCAACCTGAAACTTTCACTGGCGAAAGTAAATTGGAACCGGTCGTTGTTACTCCGGTTACTCTCGTATATATAATATCTCGTATATATATTGTAGTATATATTTATATATATATATATATATATATATATATATATATATATATATATATATATATATATATATATATATATATATATATATATATATGTATGTATGTATGTGTTACATTTAAATCTACATATGTATTGCACATATTTGTCGCCCCGCTATTATTATCGCCCTCACCCACTTCCACAGATTGGCTGGAAGATATCTCTGTTAGAGATAAGTCCACCTTTGCATACTTTATTACTATACAGTATTATGTTTCTTTAGGCAATAAAGTATATATATATTTGGGTTACAAGTGGAGTGACTACCTACTGAAAATATGAAGTTATTGATAATTTATTTATAATTCTTTTTACATAACGCCAAAGCTTTTAAAACATAAAGAGGAATAAGCTTTTAACATTTTCATCACGTACATCCGTTTAAACCGTCTTTATTCTAAGAATAAAAACTTATTACCATTGCAAGTAAAAAAATTGTAATGAAACTTTCGGACAGTATTTATTTTGAAATTCTAGCAAAGTAATTAATAATAATAATATTTTTTTCATGCTGTTCCTTGCATATAGCAAGGCAGGCAGAGGGAACGTAGTGTTTAAATACTCCGTTCCCTGCTTGATGGAACTAAACGTTGCGATTTGTCTTATACCAGAGCGTTGAAATAGAAAGATTCTCCCCGAGTGGGAATCGAACCTTTAACCGTCACGTTTACAGTTATACACTATCGCAATGCGCCACGCATTAGGCTTCACTCAAAAAGTCACATTAACCATTTAAATACAGTTAAGATAATAATTAAATAATAATAAACATAATTAAATATCGCTAAAACTGATTTGATAAGGCGAAGTAATTAGATATAGCGGTATTTAATTACTCATATACATTAACAGTTAAAGAAAGAAGGAAATTTTTGTTATCATTGATGTGAAAGTAAGACGTCGCGTCCATTTGTGGAGTAGTTACATGTCCAGCGTTTAAAGGCATTGGGTTCATATCTCATGTGGTTAATTTGTTATATATATTCGAGTGCATACGATTTTTTTTTAATGTGTCACGCCGAAGATATAGTTCGGTGCCGTCCAAAGTTGACGACGACAGCCTGATGCTGATGATGACGATGCACAGCCGAAATGACGCAACTTAGCAAGCTGCAATTTGGCATTTAGGTTCTCTAGGGAGTGAACGAGAGTACCTTAGTGCTCTTTTTTAAGGGACGTTCACGTTTTATCATCCACATAAACAAAATTGAGCGCTGCAACTACTAGTAGACAAATTAATTACGAGAATTACTAAAATTATTTTGAAAATTAATAATATTTCTCTTTTAATATTAAGTAAATACTATCTAGGTCATTCCGTGAGACGGCACTTATGTTAATATTTACATACAATATGTGAAAAGGACGGTCGTGGTGCAGTTTCGTCATGTTTACTTTAATGAAGGCTACGGGATCGATTCCTGCTAAACATACGTAAATAGACGTACATATTATACATTTTATTACTTGATATATATATATATATATATATATATATATATATATATATATATATATATATATATATATATATATATATATATATATATATATATATATATATATATATATATATATCTTCTTCTTCCTGGCATTAGTCCCGGCTTTTTGCCAGGGTCTGCCTTCCGACTAAGACCAATCGGTCCATATGAGTGGCGAAGTGGTTTTTTGTGGAGCGATTGCCATCTGACCTCCAAACCCATTACTGGGAGAAACCAGGAAAGGAAAGGGAATAAGAGGCAGAAAGACTTGGAATATAGGGGAGGGACACCACTTACATGGATTGGATCGGGTTATGAAAGTGGTGGCTCGAGGTCCCGGGGTCGCGTACCCGTATGCCGGAAACCAAATATCGGACAGATAATTGGCTAGACACCCTCTGAGATGGTATATATATATATATATATATATATATATATATATATATATATATATATATATATATATATATATATAATATATATATATATATATATATATATATATATATATATATATATATATATATATATATATATATATATAAAACAAAAAAGAAGAAAGAGTAATGTTGAATCACTCTTTTGATTACTTTTTAATATACTAATTTGTTTATAATTATACAAAAAAATAAGACCTCATTTGTTTTTAAATTTTAATTTCCTTTTATTTATCTGCTTTTCTTAGTAATAAATATGGTGACCATGACCTATTAATGACTCGGACGCATGTTATTTAGTATAGTTTTCGTAAATTCGGTTTTACCTAATTAAAAATGAAAAAAAAAGGTTTTTAAATATTGAATTTCAATCTATACCAAGAATAAACTACGTATGACGTACAGGTAAAATTAATATTTTTTTTTTACTTAAGTGTCAAATTTCTATGCATTCAATAACTTACATGTATATGTAACCAAGTACATATATGCCATGACGTCATGGCATATATATACCTTAGAGAATATTGTGTAAAGAATATTTCTTAGTATAGTCGTTAAAGCTTATTTGTTTTTTGTTATTTACATTTCTTGGAAACACTTAAACGTTCGGACTGATTGATGTTTCCTATAAGTGCAAATGGCAGTCGATATCGCACCATGCCTCGAAAGAATCCCATTAAAGACGACCTCTATATATGGTATACCCATAGAAAGGTCTAGTTTTAATTATATAGAAAAAAACTAGAATAAAGGCTAGATTTTGTTTAATGGAAACTCTTTATAATTAATTATAGAATGGATATCTTTTTCCCAGTCAATGATAAAGTTTGAGTATAGAACCTTCGTGTAGTTAAACTCGTCTCTATATCATTATGATATAATATGATTACTTTAAAACATATTTTAATAATACATTACACTATACGAGGTATTGTGAGGTACCGTGCATTCAATTGAGACGATCGATCGTCATTCTGGAGGTTTATTATATGTATTTATTTATTTATTCGCTGTAGAAGATAAAGTGCGGCGGTGTTTTTCGTTGCTAAATACGAAATGTCTCTAAAATTGGACAGAAGGGAGGAGGAGGAGGGAACGGAGTGTCTTATCACTTTTTTTCCTCTGCCAGGTAGGCAGAGGGAAAATATAATAATACCTATACCTATAGGTAATACCTATACCTATAGGTATTATGCGGGTAAAAGGTTAAAGTTGCTTACTTTTTTCCTAAATCCTCGTACAGAATGATTTGTATTGTGTACATACAACATTTAAATACTATAGACGTTACAAAAAATATTCTTTAACAGTCTAAATTATAAAAAAAATTAATAACACAATGATTTCAATTAGCGGAGTAGGAAGTTTTGATTGCGAGTAGCTTCAAGTTAAATATTGTTGTAATTACCTCTTGAGGATCGAGCCTTGAGCTGGGGTGACCATATGATTATGAATTAAGCGGACGTGGGCCGTACTAAAATAATTTTAATATATTGGATATTGTATGTAGAGTACGGATTCGCTTATACATAGTACTTAGGCTATCATGATGCAATGGGGCAACGTTTGAGTGTAAGCGCCGTGGTTGTGGGTTCGGTTCCAGTAATGACAAAATGTGTCGGACGGAGTGTATAGACTCATTGCATTTCCGCAATGAAGCTGAACAAAAATTAGCTTCTCGTCAGTCTCGCCATTATTTCTAAGCCATTATACTCTTTATACAAGCGATAGATAGAAAATAAACTTGTATCAACTATATTTTTCATTTAATTTATAATATGAGTACTGTAGAACGTAGTGAGTATCATCATCTCATTATTTATACTATAAGATGCGATCTGACAAGATTTTGGAAAATAAAAAAGTATACCTTTTTAACCCTAAAATACAGATACCCTTCGAACAATTTAAAGTCAATATTAAAAACATATTATTAGGGAAAGTATATTATTCACTTCAAGAATATTATACGGATGTTAGTGTGTGGAGCTAAGTACTGTTAATGCTCATTCGGGAGGCTAACCATAGTTGTAAATATAATATAAATTTACATTAAAAAAAGCAACTTGAGTTTCTCGCCAGCTCTTCTCAGCAGAACAGGCAGTTCCGAGCTGGTGGTAGCTTCTAGTAGGACTGACAATACTGACACTTATGTTAATTGACGATTCGAAAGTGCTTGTAATAGCCTATTTGAATAAAGAATATTTTGATTTTGATTATGAAATGTATATTAATAATATATATCATGCTTATATTTATAATACAATCATGGCCACCCTATACATGAATTCCGATTGTGAGATTGAATACAGATGTAATTAAATAATGTAGCTAATAATGTGTACTCGAGGTCAAAGATTAAGGTAATTTTTTATGTCACGCGTCTTCTTTTAAAAGTAGATGGACTAGTGTCATATCACTACGAGTACAATTACCACTTTCTACTTAATATATGTAAGAGTATATATATATATATATATATATATATATATATATATATATATATATATATATATATATAGATATATATATATATATATATATATATATATATATATATAATTTTTTTATAGGTTCTTAAAATAACTGTACCGAAATGCATTGATTGTCGTGTTTCTGTTAATTATATTGTTAATTTGAATGTTTATTCTGGAAATTAAGATTTTTATTATCTATATATTAATACGTGAAACAAAAATTTTTGAGTACTTTTTACGAAAATTCCGTAAGTTTTAAATTGCGTACGAGTAATAAATTTGACACACGTATAGTTTATGTGTAGGAGAAGTGCAATTATTATTATTCAATAATAATGTTTATAAAGTACAATAAATCAATAAATAAAACTATTATATGTTTAGTTTGTAGCTTTTGTATGAAGTGACGTACACGTTGCTATGGCAACGCGCCTATTAAACTCTAGTTATTATAAATAGTTCACCATATTAATAAATATAGTCAATACTTATTTTTTAAGTATTAATCCACGCTAAGGATAGAAAAAAAAATATTTAAAAAAACATTATTTTTTTTAACGCAGCGGAATTTGAACCCGCACCTCGTGGATACCGCCCAACTTGGACGGTTTCCAAGTAAAAACTATTTTTTTCCAATTCTATTACCTAAGGGCCCGACTGTAATATATACCGAAATATATACCACTATTAACCGTTCTTAACTAGAATACTAGATTTAAAACAGGTCTCTGCAGTTATTCACTTTCAATTAATGCTTTAGGAATCTGAATTTTCTTAGGTTTCTTACGTAGTTAATTTTAGACTCAGAGACCTTAATTACAGTTTGACGTGCATTAAATTAGCACAGATATAAACAAATATGTAATAATTAATTACTATTTAATTATATAAGTATTTTGTATTTATTTAATTAACCAAAAGCAATCTCTAAAAATATATAGAAGAGAACAGTAAGTATATAGATTTAGATGAACTGACTTAAGCATTTTGCAGGTCAAGTACAGTCAGTACAAAGTGCTTTAAGTACCAACACCTAATATGTATGTTATTTTGTAGCACGAATCTTGAAGGTTTCTGAACACATAATGTATATAATTAAATGTGCCTTCTCCCATAGTTATCATTAAAATTATTACGACTTATGGTCACTATACGGTTTTTATTTAACTAAAAAAAAAATATTTTAAGAAAAAAACACAGCGTTCAGTTCCGCCATATAACACATAATATCTCGAAAGGAGAAAACCGGGGGCTAATATTATTATTATTAATAATAAATGTAGGTATTTTTGTGTACTTAAGTGACTTTTCTCGCGTAAATCTCTTAGATACCTATAATAATTGCCAATTTCTATATTATTAGAGTAATAAATTTATTGTTTGATTTCTCCTATATATATATATATATATATATATATATATATATATATATATATATATATATATATATATATTGTGGAAATAATGTTAAAAATTTTTCGGTTACTAGGCAGACAGTACCTAGTGTCAAGACACTCTGTTCCCCGTGTTTCCCCTTTCGAGACATTTCGTATTGAGTGGCAAAACACAAGGTCACCCTTTGCTTGTTACCAGAGTACCCCGAGTGGGAATCGAACCCACAAACCGACGTGCTTACATTCAATGCCTTGAAATATTTTCTAACATCCGACACTAGTTGTGGATGATATAAAATAAACAAATCTTATAAAATAATTGTTGCCATATCTAATACGCAAATTAAAGAAGACGTCTTCAACATGATTTTAAGCAAATCGTTACTTCCTTGGTAAATTAAATTGTTAAGAAACATATATAATAATATAGTATGTAAGAATAGGAAGTCGGTGTATGGCATGAATTTGATGTTAACAGATGTGATGCTGCAGATCTTGATACTCAGGTACCTTCTCAATGATTTGACCGATTGACATACTTATATATATATATATATATATATATATATATATATATATATATATATATATATATATATATATATATATATATATATATATATATATATATATATATATATATATATATATATATATATATATATATATATATACATATATATATCTTCTTCTTCCACTTAGCATTATCCCGGCCTATTGCCAGGGTCTGCTTTCCTACTTAGTCTACTCCACTTTGCACGGTCTTGAGCATCCTCAGTGGTTAGTCCATTGGCTCTCATGTCGTGCGTCACGACGTCCAGCCATCGCTTCCTTGGGCGTCCGGGGGGTTTTACTCCAGGGACAGACATATCAAGGCATTTTCTTCCGACGTAGTTCTTCGGCCGGCGCAAAACGTGGCCATACCATCTCAGACGACGCTCTTGGAGCTTATCCGCTACGTCACGGACCCCAAGACTACCTCGAATGAATGTGTTGCGTATGCGGTCAGCCCGAGTAACGCCACACATCCACCTCAGCATCTTCATCTCCGTTACGTGAAGCTCCTGAGTGTGCCGAGATAATGCTGGCCAACATTCGCTGCCGTATAGAAGAACTGGTCGGATCATGCTCCGACCAGTTATCTTGTATATCAGCCCCTTGAGTTTGGGCGGTATTCTGCGATCGCAGACCACACCAGTGACCTCCCGCCATTTGGCCCAAGCAGCGCTAACCCGGGCGTGGACATCGTAGTCGATGCCTCCGGACTCGTGCGTAATGGATCCAAGGTACCTGAACTTCTCCGACTTAACGGCTGGCTCAGGCCCGATGTGGATGGTGCTCGAGTCTGGGTTCCCGCAAGCCATGTACTCGGTCTTTGACACATTCAGTTTAAGACCACCGTTCTCAAGCGCACCCTTCCAGGCATTCACTTTACGCTCCAGCATCAGTCGGTTCTCGTCAATGAGTACTATGTCATCGGCATACATTATCAGCCATGGAGGCTGGTCCTGGATGTGAGCCGTGACAGTATCTAGCACTACATTAAACAAAAGTGGACTAAGAGCTGAGCCTTGGTGAACCCCTACTGTAATTGGGAAGGGTTTGGTATCGCCAACAGCGGTCCTAACTGTAGAAACAGAGTCGTTGTACATGTCTCTGATAATAGCAACATAGGATTCAGGGATCCCATTGGATCGCAGTGCCCACCAGGTATATATATATATATATATATATATATATATATATATATATATATATATATATATATATATATATATATATATATATATATATATATATATATATATATATATATATATATATATATATATATATATATATATATATATATATATATAAAACAAATTATTGTGGTCTAATTTTGAACGTCACTCAAAAATCACTCCATATATAAGTAACTTTAATCAATAAAGAATTTCTATACAAATTTCGAACCAACAACCATATAGATTAAGTCAAGAACACGACAACTGAACCTGATAGTTCTTTATCGTCTTAGATTTCTAATAATAATCAAATTTTAAACGCAGTTGCGTTAGAATAGTAGAAAAAAATTAAAGGGCTATTATTATATTGTGATGAAAAAAAAAAAAAATATTGCAAAGAGGCTCACTCCAAAGAGGATTGCGCACTACATTATAGACTATATCCGTTACGAATTTTATGAGATGAACAAACCTAAACTTGTAATTACAATCTTTACGCTTTTACTCTTCAAATGGCGTTAAATTAATGTTATGTAACTTATGACGTCACTGTTGCTCTTTTAAATTAGAGCTAAATAATCTTTTAAGATTTTCCATAGACGAAGAGAATTTCGAATTCGTCCCTTAACAGGTAATAATTTGAAAATTAGGCGGAAAGTAGAGAACGGAGTGTCTTAACACTATGTTCCGTCTGCCAACCCGCTACCTACCTGATATATACGATTTAGAATCTGAATCAAAATTAGTGATGAAAACCAACAGATTTATCCAATTAAATCTATTTTTTGAGTCACTTTGCAGTGACTGTGTTGACAATGTTTGTTATATTTTTGAACAGTTCATGTTTAATATATACCTATGTATTTCGCATATGCAGGGATGCCTGAGAAAACTTAGTCTTTAAAAAAAATCCTACTCTGAAATCCAATGAAATGAAATAAGTAATTGCCTCTATTGGGAATCGAATCCGCTACCAACGTGCTTTCAGACCATTATATTAGATAAATAATATATTTTAGAACCACATACGTACGACTATGTTTTCATATGAAGTCAGTAGCTTCTTAAGAAGTATGGTGGCACAGCATGACATTCTTCTAATCACGACTGTAAGTGGGTTAAGGATGATTTAGAGATGTCTTAGAGATGTTACGATTGTTATCTATGGAACGTGATGTAGATTTACTAAGTGATATTTATATTATTTTCACGGTTTTTTCTCCTATCTTATTCATATATATATATATATAGATATATATATATATATATATATATATATATATATATATATATATATATATATATATATATATATATATAGTATATATATAATATATATATATATATATATATAATATTTTAAGTATACTTAGATGTCTTAAACCGACTTGCACGGCGTTGAGTTCCGCCACTCACACGCAATCCCTCGAAAGGTGAAAGCGGGGAACGGAATGTTTTAACACTAGGTTCCTACGGTTCTACCCTGCCACGTGCGGGATACAGCGTGCAGCTAATTTTTTTTAAACATAAAACATACAAAATTACAATTTAACAGTACTGTGCTATACCTAACATCCGCACAAACGGATCATAATTGTAGGACGGAAGGCACTGTGTCGACATGTTCCGGACAGTTTGTTCATCTTTTTGTCGGTTCGTCACACAATTACAAATGTCGGTAAACGTTTCCCTTTTGTAGTTTTACCTGTACACTGTTAACTAACTGATGTAGGAAATTATAATTTTGTATACAGTTCCGCCACTCAACACGCATTGTCTCGATAGGCGGAAAGCGGAGAACGGAGTGTCTTAACACGCGAAACAGGTTCCCTCTGCCTACCCTGCTATGTGCGGGTTACAGCGTGAAGCTAGTCGCTTTATTACATTTGAGGTTGTCGTGGTGGGCCTAATGCCCACGTGTGACTATAAACGCGACGATTGTGAATTCGATTCCTATTCAGTAATAATTTACATAGTGTAGTTTAGCCGTTCAGTTCCAATACTCAACACGCAATGTTTCCAATTCGGTCGTAAAACGGAGAATACAGTGTCTTAGCACTAGGTTCTCTTTGCTTACATTGCCATGGGCGAGAGATTGGCTTATAAAGTAAGCTTTTAAATAATTAATAGTATTTCTTTTAACATATATTATTGTAGAAGCATGTTGCCTTTACAATGTACGAGTATATATAGTCCATTGTTTGTGCGCTTAAATGAAGATGGCTACAGTAGCTAGCAAAGGACAATATGATTATTTTATTTTATCATTTTTCTATATGAGATTATATAATCTTATACAGAAGCTTTTTGTTTATAGTTTGACACATCTCTCCCATACAGCAGTGTAAGTGTTATAACACTTAGTGAACACTCTCTGCTCGGTTAAAAAATGTATGTTGATATGCGGAACTCAAATAAACTGAACGGCGGAACCAGAACTAACCGTTTAATCGATCCGTCTTACCAGATATTCTTCCAGATAAGAATATTCTGGAATATAGGAATCGAATCCTTATATGAATTAGCCGCCTTATATGAAGCTTCGTAATAAAACTGTCGCTTAAAAATTTCACAACGAGATCATGACATTATATAAAATGTATTCATTTGAAGACAATACGTTGGTTCTAAACAATAAAGAAAAATTACGGAAACGCTTTCGGTTTAAGTCATTTCAACGCTTCACGTGTTTTGTAAATAGTCTTGTACGATTTTGATGAAATAATAAATAACTTTATTGTTATACAGATTAAATATGGTACGGAGTTGAGTTCCGCAACTTAACATATATATACTAGAGTAAAATAGTAGAAAAATTTAGTCATTTTAGGAATAAATTGTGCAGTGCAATATGAATCTATGATGTTTAAAATTTTTGTGTTTGTATGTTTGTTCTTCGGTTCTTCTTCGGTTCTATTGGATAAAACTTTTTACAACAACTGACATTCTTCTCGATAGATTTGAATGAAACTAGGCTAGGCTATAAAAGATAGTAAACAGTAGCATATCTGATGTACCATAGTAGACCTAAATTATAAGGAATAATTAAGTATTGCCATAATTAAAAAGATTGACTGACATATTCAAATAAAGGATCTGGAACACCTGATGTAGAACCACAACAGAACAACTAAACTATAAGAAAACAAAAAAGCTAATAACCTAAAGCTGTATATTAAAAGTAGTCGCAATGAAAACCCAAGATCTAGAACATCTCATGAAGATCCATAATGTCTAGCTAAACTAGATGAAATACAAAAATGGAGCCTTAATTAAAGTAATTTGACAAGATGGACATTTTCCATTGACATTTTGATTTGAATATATAATATTAAAAGTGGGACATCTCATGTAGAACTAAAACTAAAACTAAACTAAAAAATACGAAGAAGTATCTTTAGCAATGTCATTTAAATATCTAACATGTGGAATACAATCTCATGAATCTCAATGAAAATTGACAGTTGAAAATGAAAATGGTGGACGCCCAATAGTTTGAAATAAACTAGTTTCCATTAATAGCAGAATATTACCATGATATAACAATTTATCGATCGTATTGTTAAATCCGATTTAACATAATAATAATTCGTATACATTTTAAATTTAAAATTTTATATAATAAAATATAATAATGTATGACGAATTTTGAGGTCAGCTGGTTTGTTAATACAATTAACGTGTTTGTTATTACTGTAATTACGATACGAGGTTTTCTTTTTTTTTTTGTGTTATTTATTCTTTAGATTTTTTTAATCTTTTAATTTTAGTTTCATTATAGGTGAGACTAGACTCATATAGAGGACTTTGCATTCAAATACGCGTTTTCTCTTAACATTCCTTCTATATCCCTTCTTTCCTTCTACAGATTATAAAAGTGAAAATAATTTAATTATTATAGCAGCAGCTTGTAGGTTGTGCAGGTTGTGGGTTCGATTCCTGGCTGAAGGAATGAATTATTATCTATTTTCTTTTCTGATATCTACCAATCAATACACAGTATGTCTAATTCAGGCTTTAAGTAGAAAATGGAGTGTCTTAACACTAGCTTCTCTCTGTCTGTTGATACAGTGTAAAGCTGGTGAAAAAAAAAACACGCAATTAGATACAAAATTATTACATTATATTACTTAAGAGTTCACAAATTATTTACTCCGAACACAATGTATAAGACATTTGTCCTCTAATCTCTGCAACAATAGTCATTTTACGCGCGGCCTTTGTTCAATCTGAGTTTAGATAAACGCGAATACGTGTTATTTTCTCATGCATTTTTTCCATGTTTCATTGTCTAACGGCCATTGAATTGGCGGCTTGAAAATATTTTATATATATATATATATATATATATATATATATATATATATATATATATATATATATATATATATATATATATATATTTATATATATATATATATATATATATATATATATATATATATATATATATATATACACATACACTTAAATAATCATTAAATAAGCTGAATGTATTACTGAATATATTTACAGTTCACTTATAATGAATTCTAAGCTCATAAATTAATTTCTTAAATAAAAAAATCTTATCCCTTTAACATCCCATTAGATAGAACGACGTTGGACCAAAAAATTAGCATTTTAAAGATTTTCATATTATGTTTGTGTGAGTCTTGAACTTTGTGAACTTTTAGTCCGAAGGAAAAATTATAATAATAAAATTTTCATTTTGTAAGATAATATCAATTCGAGGTAGAGTATCAATCACTCTGTAAGCTAATATAAAAAGCTCCGTAAGCTTATAAGCTTAAACATCTAACAAGATAGAAAAGCTAATCCTTATTATATTTATCATCACGCTATATCCCGACCGATTTGAACCAAAGGGAGTTCAATATAGGAACCCAAGGCTACGTTACGTCATTATTCAGATTGGGAATCGAACCTCTATACATTGTTTGATGGCTTAGTATATAATTAAGTTACTTAATTAATTCGAAACCCATACTTGACACATATATTTTGATTTTTTAGTGTAGTTTTAGCTTCTGTGTGTAAACAAAAATTTAAAGCGACAAAATAAATATATCGTTATAATATGCATATTATTATGACAACTCGATGTCACAAAAAAGCCTCACAGGATGCATGTCAAAGCAAGCACTGTAAGACAATATTATAATTGCATGACTCATACGTTGTTAAGTTAATGTTTATTTATAAAATAAACAGAACTGTTGATATTAAGATATATAATACATAAGAATATATTTACTTTTTAACCGCTAGGGGTATTATTTATATTTGCTAATTTTTTGACTTTATATGCTTCAGCAAATCAAGCTGAAGACTTTATACAGCATAAAGCAGGGTAGATAGAGAATCTAGTGTTCAGACACTCAGATTTCTCCTCCAAATTTAAATCACTGTGTGTAGAGTGGCAGAGCTCACTTTCCTTATATGTTATTCAAATATTTTTACCATTAACACTGCCTAGAGCTTTCTTGTAATAACACGATGGCGACCTGCGCGGTAAATCTAAATGTGAATGTTAAAGCTTCCCATAGGAAATATTTCTAATAATATTAGATAAAGCCATAGAGGCGCAGCAGGATGCTTATAAACGGCGGCGGGAGTTATAAAAAACACTAATAACACAACAATTATGTATACTTGTATATATTAAAATAAATAAAAAAAAATCTTACAAAGTTTAATTGTATGTATATAATGTATAAAATAAACGACGTAACGTCCACAAAAACATGGGATTCACAAATTACATACTGACATCATGATTCTAAGAGTTCGCACACGACTCTTCAATTGACGTACAGACAGATATTAATATGAGTTAATTATTTACACGTTTTTTTTTTTACTATTTATATTGTACTTAATATTTAAGCCTGAGATCACGAGTTCGATGCTCTTAATGTGGTGGTTATTAATGGTTTTAGTTTTTTTGTTTTTTAAATTTTCATGTGCCTTCCGCATTGTGTAAGGTAACTAAGATGGATACTTGTACCAAAATAACAGGCACTATATATATATATATATATATATATATATATATATATATATATATATATATATATATATATATATATATATATATATATATATATATATGCTATAATAATGACGTAATCACTTATGTAAATTCTTAAATTACAATTTTTATACAGAACATTTTTTAACGTAAATCAGATTGAAATTGATAAGCATAATATGCTTCATGTTATTTTAAGCTATAGCTTTACTTTTTCCCGTATATAGAAAGGCAACTTTTATGGCAAACTTTCAAGGCACCGTGTTGAGTGGCGCAAGAAGTACCTTAAGTTCCTCTGCACCACAATAACCTCAGTTCACAATTGATAGCTACAAACCATTTAAATACAAATTAGGTGCTACCAAAGACATAGTTTCATTTTACGATATTAATATTTCATATATATGTTAGATAGTTGTATTTGTAAATATACACGTTTTAGTACAAAGGCCTTCACTTTTTGCGAGTTTCGTTTAAGATGTTTTGCAAATTCTTGAGGTCTTCGTCCGATCGCCCATTCGACCGCGGGTCGAGTATGCAATATGTAAATTTATATTCAATATTATTATTACTTATATGAAGTATAAGAAATTTTAATATGTTTGAATTTTGTAAATAGATCGATGATATTAAGTAAATTTTAACTATTTTTAGTATGAGTTTTGTAAAGTGATGTACTAACTTTAAGTTTAACTCCTTATTATGCTACATCAAATTTAATAAAACATCTATTCCTACATAATATAAAATTAAAAGAATAGAGAGAGAGAATATAAGATATAAAAATAGATAAAGAGAGAGCCAGTGCTTAGTTACATTTGGATAACGATGCCAGTCCAGTCAGGGGTCCAGAAGCCACATATTATATATATATATATATATATATATATATATATATATATATATATATATATATATATATATATATATATATATATATATATATATATATATATATATATATATATAAAAACGGAGACGTAGCGTAGGCAGGCCCCCACGAGGTGGACCGACGACCTGGTGAAGATCGCCGGAATACGATGGACGAGGGCGGCTCAGAAGCGGTCTTTATGGCGTTCAATGGGGGAGGTCTTTGTCCAGCAGTGGACATCTCCCGGCTGATATGATGATGATGATATATATAATTGGCTAGAGGTTGTTAGCCACTTAAAAACGTTAAAATTACACATATTTCTAAATATTATTAATTTCTGCACGTTTTGAATGAAGTATATAAGATATTTCAATATATTCTTATATGGTAATCCTTATATTATGCCAGAGATTATGCCATATATATTTTAATAGTTTTTGCACATACATACATGTATATATGTACATATATATATACATACATATATATATATATATATATATATATATATATATATATATATATATATATATATATATATATATATATATATATATATATATATATATATATATTACGACAGTACAATTATTGTATTTTAGAAATCATCACAATTACCCAATACGTACACTCGTATCATAATCAAAAAGCAATCTCAATTTTACTATTGGCTGTACTAATAGCGACTTATGATTTATGTTCTTATATCTTACATATATTTTGTGAAATGTTGATTTAAATTATGACACTCAAAGATATTATTTCACGTTTATCCAAAACTTAATAGCAAGATTGTATTTAATATCAGTTAAAAGCTAATTATGGTTTCTTAGTGTTACAGGGCACTTTTAAAGTAAAGTAACTGGTTTTTAAATATTATATATATATATATATATATATATATATATATATATATATATATATATATATATATATATATATATATATATATATATATATATATATATATATATATATATATATATATATATATATATATATATATATATATATATATATATATATATATATATATATATATATATATATATATATATATATATATATATATATATATATATATATATATATATATATATATATATATATATATATATGTATATATAGATAAGCTTACTCTGTAGTACTGTATTTAAGACGTGTCCAAATTTCTTGTGAAGTGTAAGGGACATATCGTTCTCGAATAGAGGATATTCTAAAACTTCTACAGGTACTGGAAATTTTACGTAAATTACTCGTAAGTTGCAGGCGACAATTCATTTAGTTTATTATTTTAACAAGTTTAATATATGTACTAAATACTAAAGCATTAGTGGGAGTATACATTAATTTACTTTTATATAACATCTTATATTAGATAGATTAGATTTTTTTACACCGAAGCTACGTTTAAATTAGATTATGACAGCGACAAATAAACGGACCTCCTACAAGAATACTGAACATAATTTAAAAATATCTAAATTAAGCGAAAGTAATGTTGAAATTAACCAAAACAAAAAAAAAGCACGAAAGTTCCATTTCATTTTTATCTTCATAGATCATAGATCACACAATGCAAATAGAAGGTCGATCAACTAAATGATTTTACATAATAGACTTACTATAGCGACTCGGCCTTTTTCCTCACACCACTGGAGAGTAATCGTCCGTAACAAAATTTATAAAAACTATTCTGTATTTCATTGAAATATCTACAAAATTATTGACGCTATTTTGTATACAATTTTTTTTCATCTTCACGCTTTTTCCCGCAATCCGGATAGAGAGATTGCGTGTTATGTAGTAGAAAACACTTCGTCCTACGGGAGTGGGGAAATTACATCAAGTTCTATCCTTGGAAGTGGCGTTCAAGCCCATATTAGTAGTGATTACAGACAGACGTCATCCCACGATGACTCCATAGCTTGACGGGTGTAAATTAAAACTTATTGAATATTAAATTTTCCACATAGGTATAGCAAAACGCTGTATAAAGTTATTTTAACTTACTTACTTACTTACTTAAAGAGCTCTACTTGCAATATCATAAAATGAATAGAACATTAAGAAAAAATTGGATTAGTACGTACATGGATAAATCCGTTGAGGCTGGAATATAAATCGCGGCTCCCGGTCTCCAATGACGGTCGGGTAGGAGCAGTATCAGGTATGAGGTAGTTAGTGAGTATCCGAATGGCGTCCAATAGTAACATTTGTAACAAAAAAATTACAAAATATTTGTAAATAGCTGGTGGCTAATCTGTATATAAATGCGGAAGCGACGCAATGCCTGCTCGTGACTTTTTAAGTATTATATTAAACAGATACTTTACATTGTTACAGCTTGTCCACTTATATCCCGCATACAGACGGAAAGGCAGAGAGAAAATAGAGTTTGGACACTTTGCATTTTTATAAATTACATACTGGGCGGGGTAACGCTGTATGTAAACGTATTATACTTATCAGAACAGGAATATGAAATAATATGTGCTTGCATATACAATTATTATGACGTTTAAGGAAAAACAGTAAGGACTGTTTTTATGATTTTTAAGCTTTTGATCCACACTAAAATAAGGCAAATACTTAAAGCATAACAGCTTAAGTTTAAAAAGCATATATTATAGTAATTAACGTAAATAACTTGTAATGGACATATAAGAATTTTGACGAAGAGCTCGATGTGAACGTATGGCTTAGTGGTAAGAGCGCTTGGACGGTTTCCAAGAGCACAGGCACGGGTACAAATCTCGCTGCGTTAAAATTTTACGTTTCCTTTAAGAATTTCCTTATTATTTAACCAACCACGTTCTAACATTTAATGGTATCTCTTTCATAAATAATTACTGTAAATCATCTTTTAACTAACCTAACCTTTTTTTTTCCTTTTTTTGACGCTGGGAAAAAATGACATTACGCATCCCCTCCCGCCGGGGGGAGGGAGAGGGGTATGTGGGACTCCCCGGTAAAGTCGTTCCCGGTATACCCACTAAAAATACCCAGCGACACTCCGACCTCACCTGCGTGGAGAGGGCCTGGGAGTCCATAGCGTCCAGGCCCCCGGCGGTGACTGCCCGCCCTACGGCAGGATATACATATGCCCTACGGAATGATATACATATGTATATAAATACATATATTATATTATAATATTTTAACTTAAATTTTCATTTTTCACAGGTAAATTGCAACAGACAACCATCCGAAACAGTGGAGCAACTCGCTGCAAGACTGCAATATTAACCATCGCAGTTTTTTGCTGTACCAAAATAAGTGGAACTCTCTCTATTTAAACATCACTTGTATTGACAAATATTTTTTTATGGTTATTCGATACTTTAGTAACCGTTACAACTATGGTTATTTTGCAGTTATATTTTGATAGGTAACTGTTATATTCTATTGTGTTTGAAATGTTAGATGAGCCCGTAATTGCTTTGAGTAATATTTTCTTGTAATATTTCGTTAGGTATTCGTTCGATAACTGCTTGTATTTTATAGAGAAATAACTATTCGGTTTTTATATTTCTAAATGTGAAATAAAATGAATTTATATATATATATATATATATATATATATATATATATATATATATATATATATATATATATATATATATATATATATATATATATATATATATATTCTATATATATATATATTATATATATATATATATATATATATATATATATATATATATATATATTCATCTGTTTTAAGATGTTGATTACTAATATTTCTTAAAATTTGCATAAAAATAAATATGGTCGCATTAAATGATATGACAATATCTTTACAGGCATTATTAAGCTTAAATCTTTGAGACTAGTAATATGCCTCGAAGTTCAAGATCTTATATAACTTTTTCCTTACACATGTCTGAGGATGCCTGTCAATACGAAATCTCGAATGGGCTGAATGACTGATTTTTTATAATTAAATCTATAAATAAATAACCAAGTAAAATGTCTAAAGCTCTTCCAATATTTCTCAATTGAAATGCATGCAATATTCGATTGTGCATTTCATTTTATGTTCCAATAAAAAGACATTGCATTACCATCTTTGAGCACGATATTTTAATTTTAATTTATTTTTCTTATACCTTTAGTACTGAGTAAAAATTAATAAATGTATATAAAAATTAAGCTTTCGTGATATTTTAACTATTAACGCACTTCACTATAGTTCTATAAAGATTTTCTATCTTCTTCGTATAAAGATTTTGTCTGTAATGTGATATAAACCTTAGATCATTTCTGAACAACACCTTAATAAATCTTTGTAATAAATATAACAAAGTACTAAAAAAATTATATTCGTACTCGTAAGTATGTCCCGAGATTTCGGACCACAGGAGGGACTTAAATAAAACTTTTTTCATTAGTTTTATTATTAAAGCTTAAATAGGTCATAGAGTGTAACTGATTTTTAATATTGGAAACCTAATCTGGCTTAATATATCAGTTAATTTATATAAATTAAAAAAAAATTAGTAAAAGCTCTTAAAACACTCTATGATGACATAAGAATCAAGCATGTAATGTCAAAAGAGGCTAGACTACGATCTATGAGTTCTTATTAGTGTTTCTAAAATGAAATAATGATGTAAAAGCTTAAATCGCAATACTGCCAATAATTGATTAAACTAGAGGTTGACGTTGACGTTGACGCGCGAAACACACGTTGCCATGGCAACGTGAACGTCACTTTTTAAAAAAGTTGTAATGTTAAACATATGGTAGTGTTGTGTAATGTTTTATTTATTGATTTGATATATTTTTTTATGCATTATTATTGAAAAATGGTAGCGTTTTGCACTTCTCCTATACATAAACTATAAGTGTTCTGAATTCCATACTCCTTCGTCTACGCAATTCATGTAAAGAGGTCCAAAGATTTTGCTTCGCGTATTAATATATAGATAATATTAACAGTAAAACGTCGAATTTTTTTTAAAGAAATATTATTTCCCACACAAGATATTCTAGAGCAAAAACGAATGTAAAAAGTTTCGATACAAAAAGTTTCATAGATTGACTGTAAAGTACTTGGCTAAGAGGTCAAATGTCATAGCGTATTAAAATTTTAACACTTTCAATTATAATTTCATAATGTGAATAATTGAACAGTAATATAATATACTAGCTCTATACTGTGGCTTTGCTCACCTTGTTAAGCGGAAATACTTTTTATTCTCTTTATTTATGGCGTTTCGAGGGTGCCAGCTTTGAGCATAATAACAAGCGGAAATATTTATGTAAGGATTTTGTATCTCGAAGTGCTCGAAATGATTGACATTATGTAAAAGTCACGTTTCCGCAAAAGAATTATTACCGACATCCTTTTAATTCAATGATTACACAAGACGCTTATATAATTATATATTGTATAACTTATTCATATAGCGTTCTACAATAACGAAGGAAAAACAACAAAAAGCTTCCGCAATTCCGTCATGTTGGTACTATACGTTATGACTTATAGACTGTACATTTGTCTTATCTTCAAGCATTATTTGCTTTAGCACTATACTTATTCATAATAAATTTAAACATTAATATTAATAAATTAATTTAAATTGCAAGCTTTATTATCCGAGACAAGCAATATATATATATATATATATATATATATATATATATATATATATATATATATATATATATATATATATATATATATATATATATATATATATGTGTTTTAACACTAGGTTCTCTCTGCCTTTCCTTGCCTTATAATATATAATAAGTTTTTATATGTCACAACTCGGTGGACTTTATGATCCTTGCCACCTCACTGCTATCGTTTTCCATTGAGATTCATGAGATTGTATTTTACATTTTAGATTTTTATATGACAACGAAGACTGTTAGTTACGTTTATGTGTTAATTTTTTAGTTTAGATATAGTATATCGAAATGTCGATGGAAAATGTCCATCTCGATAAACAACTCTTGTTAAGGCGCCATTTTCGTATTTCATCTAGTTTACCTGGAAAGGGTGGAGTGTTCCAGATCTTTATTATAAATATGTCAATAGAAAGAGCTTATCACGTTCAATTTTTTTTATGACAGCATTTTATTATTTCTTTATAATATACGTAATGAAAAAAGTTGCATTCAAATCCGTCCAGTACATCCGAAAACGTGTGCACAAATAGATAAAAAAAATTCATTATTATTTTTGTAAATATATTCACATTTTTGTAAATATATTCATTTGTACAGACACAATTTTTATACAGTTATATATATATATATATATATATATATATATATATATATATATATATATATATATATATATATATATATATATATATATATATATATATATATAGTATAGATAAACTTATTAAAATCAAAATATAAGTGTTTTTAATAGCAAGGTAGAAATTCTTTGGAGATATAATTGTCAGTTAAAAATAAACTGGAGCTCCTTTAATGGACCGTTTGTTATGTAAATTGATAAATGTGAATGATAATATCGCGAAGCAAGGTTTCCTTGGTGATTTTTCTTAGATTGTGTATAGCATACATAAGGTAACGAGTGTACTATATACGTATGTATAGGAATGTGTTATGAACTACAATTAAATAAGTTATTGCTTTGTTACACAAGTGAGAAGAAGTTTATATATATATATATATATATATATATATATATATATATATATATATATATATATATATATATATATATATATATTATATATATATATATATATATATATATATATATATATATATAATCGATATCTTAATAAAGTCCCAAGGTTAACTATCTATCTAGTCTAGTCTATTATTAATGGAGGAAGACTATGAGCTATATTACAACACGGTAATCGTTTTGATGTAACCCATTGTGCCTGCGGTCAAACTTACAATGTGTCATGTGTCATATGGAACTTTTACTTTTTATATTGGACCACGCGAGCGAGGCTGGGGGGATAAGCTAGTGTACAAATAAAATGTTTTTTTTTAAATAATAATTTATTAATCTTTATAATAATTTACTTAAAATATATTTATCCATTATTAATTGATTCTAGTTATATAAAAAATATATATTTTTTTCCACTATATACGACAGAATATATACAGTTTATATATATATATATATATATATATATATATATATATATATATATATAATATATATATATATATATATATATATATATATATATATATATATAATATCAACTGTATACTTTTAAAGCTTTCAGAAAAATTGATTGTTATACAGACAGACACACATATACAGACATGATGAATCTATAATCTTCAATATTGGGCATTCAGTTGGTTTACTTAATCTTATCAATTCTTAAACTTTATAATAACAAATTAATCTCACATAATGTATAGTTTAGAAACCAAGAAACCATTGCCTTTATAAATTGGCATAGACTAGGTAACGGGCACATAACGGTAACGGTGTTTAGACGGCCGCGTGCCGGCGCATACGCCAAGTACATACGATATAAAAGATAGCGCGCTTATAGCCGCTTTAAAAAAAATATTTAGTTAAAGATAAATTTATTTTATATTGTGTCTGTGGAGTAGTTAGAGTGATTAATCACTACGTTTCTCAAGTTTTCATCACTGGAGATAAATTGTGTGTGAGAAAATAAGCTAAAAGTTTTTTTCTTAGTATATAATATTTACAAATCATATAAAAAAATATTACAGAATATATTTTTTGCAAATAACTCATATTACGGTGTAGTTAAACTCCGTAGAGCAGAAGCTAACATTCTGTCCTCGACTTTTTTGCCAATCTTCCAACATAATACTTGACTTAACGCTGCTCTTCATCCAAAAAGACTTCAGAAAAACCATTTTTTACTTACATTTTTTATATATTTCACATATATCTAGCGTATATACAGTAGGTGGGTAATCGTTAACCGTATTTTTCGTGCGGTTATGATGGTGCGGTGTGGTCTTATGCAACCGTTATGCTATTACATTAAGTATTAAAACTTTAGCGAAATAAAAAAAAAATAAAAAATATATATATATATATATATATATATATATATATATATATATATATATATATATATATATATATATATATATATATATATATATATATATATATATATATATATATTATATAGAAAAATCCTTTAAGAAAGCCTTTTACTATGTATTTGGAGCTTTACATGTAATTTAATATGTATTTATGTTATATTTATTATATATTTAATATATAATATTTATTTATGTATATAGAACACGTATAACTTAGATTTAGATGAAGTAATTAAGAATGTAAAGTTCTGCTTGAAGAATTTTTATATTTTTATAAGGTATTATTAATAAGAAAAAACAAATAATAACACATTTGACTTTAACTTTATTAACTTAATACTAATACTTCAAACATCAACAGGCACAGGGCTGTACACAAAAGGACATATAATCGCGAAATACCATTTCACTCCAAAGGCTTTTATCAAATTCTCCTTCAAAGTTCTTATTCTTTTACCTTGTCGATATTCTCTAGAAGTTACTCCATAGAAAACGTTTCGTATGTGAAACCAGAATAAAGCTCCACACCAAATAACAAGCGTCACATTGAGGAATAAAAAGAACACATATACGTCTTTCATCGACAGCAGTTCCATTGCCATATACCTTAAAAATGGATTGATAACCATAAGCGCTGATAACAGCATATCGTTATCAAGCTTAGTTGACACATAGTAATAATTGTAATATGTAGAGTATACTAGAGAAAGGAAGTTATAGCCAAGATAGAGTACGTAGAAACGGAGATTCTTCAATCCAATACATCTGGAGAAGAAAAAGCAATGGTGATCTCTTCTTATTATACAAATGTTGCACGTGGAACAGTGCCAAGTCGTATTGGATCGCTGCAATTTGCAGATTTCACACAAATCGCCATTTTTTTCTGATTTTGTCAAATTCGTATCAGTTAAGATACACATCATCGTGTTCCCAATTATATTTACGAAGATGAATGTCGGACATATAGTATGAAAAATGTATTTAACTATGCCGAAGTTGTAAGTCCTGATTATGATAGGTCTTACTATGGACATTTCGAACATGAAAAAAGTTGGATTTATCACGAGTATGAGGCTGTAGCAAATGATTTTCTCTAATATTTTCATATATATACTTACTATAGACTTAGTCATCTTTTCTTTAATATATTACTTGAAAATGATTCTAGGTTATCGCTATTTATTGAAACTTATGTTGTTATTCTGACATTGACATTGATAAGATGGTTGGTGTTTAAAATAAGGTTTTATTAGCATTTGTCAATTTATATGTAAATGTTAACAGGTTAATTAATATATTGTGACTTTAAGGCTAGAAGTGAAGAAGGATATATATATTTATTGACTAACTATAGGGTATAGGGGAAATGAAAATACAGTCTTGTGTTCCATTCTTTCTTTATCTTTTTCAAATACCAGAACCTTTGTCTTACTTGCAATCAGGCTTAGAATTATCCATTCCATCTTCACACCCATCTTTCAGAATAGTGACCTATGCCACCACCTCGCATTCTGATGATGCAATAAGCACGTCATAGTCACCCACTTTCACTCATGTCGCTTTGTTTCACTCCCCTTCCTTATAATTTTAATAGTAGTAAATAACTTTTTTCCTAGGATCTCAGGACTTAGTCGGTTTTAGTATATACCCCATACTAAAACCGACTAAGTCGTGAAGAAGTCGAAAAACCGAATACTAAATCTGGTATTATATAATGGTAATTCTGGTATTATAATACTAAATCTGGTAAAATATCTCAAAAAAATTAAACGTAACAAACCTAAGTAATATTATCATACGCATAAGTTGTACTGAGCAAGATACCAGTCTACATACATCACCAGACTTCCTACACCACTCTACGACCAGCTCCAAAATGTGTTTATTCTAGTAAATGTGATATATTCGTTTATCAATCAATACGTAATATAGAAGGATGTATTTAATGCCGTTATTGTATCACGATACTGGCATTTAGTCCTGTCATTTTGTAATTTATATCGGATTTCGAGTTGCCCAAGATTTCTGGGCCTAGTTAATTACATAATATTTTACTTATATATATATATATATATATATATATATATATATATATATATATATATATATATATATATATATTATATATATATATATATATATATATATATATATATATATATATATGTAATTTCTCGTACTAAAATTCTTAAAATGACTATCATTATCACAAAAACTTTTAACCATTCTGTCATAATAGCTTTTTATACAACGCTACATACGCATTATTTCACCTCAATAACATATATTGAGGATTTTAAAGCAAGTATTTATTTACTAGCTATCTAACGTAATAACCACTTAGATTCGGTATCGCAACAACTTGCTACTTGTTAGGTAACTTACGTCAGATATAAAATATACATTACCTATATTACTTTTTCTTTGTAATTTATGATCGATATGCTGTAATAATGGCTTACTTTAATAATTTTTATGAAAATATCTGTTTAGTTATATATTATGCCATTTTGACGCAAATCGCATATCGATATTTTTATTAATATTATAAAACTGAATAGTTTGCTTGGTTCAATAGTCGAATCTCAGGAGCTACAGGTTCAAGTGGAAAACATATTTTTGTCTTGGATAGCCCATATATCTATATTTATAGGCTATATTATAGGCTATATAACATAACGTTGACAGTTTCAAAGTAACCCACTATAATTCAAAGTAGTTTAAAGTTAGCTCGGTCACTTAGCGTATGCCATTTTTAACGTGATAGTTGTAGGATTGTATTCCACTTACAAGATATTTTTAATCCATAATAGATATAGGCGTCTTGTCTGCAAGTAAGTGTAAGTGGAATATGAAGTGTTGGTTCACTAATCTCACTTGGTCCACCTTGAAAATTGAGGCGAATATATATATATATATATATATATATATATATATATATATATATATATATATATATATATATATATATATATATATATATATATATATATATATATATATATATATATATATATATATATATATATATATATATATATATATATATATATATATATATATATATATATATATATATATATATATATATATATATATATATATATATATTATCATTTTCGCCTTAGGCCTCATTTAAAAGTGGTTAAGAAGACAGCGCGGCGTTCAATTTAACCAATGAACACCAAATCTTTCAATATTAGCCGGACACAGGCGAATAGAGTGTTTTATCACCAGATCCCTCTGTCTACCCTACCCACAAAATGCGGCAACAAGCATGAAGCTATTTATATTCTTCTAATAAGTCCAGAATATTTCTTGCAGAATATTTCTGCATGCATGCAGAATATTTCTTCTAATAAGTCCATATTATTAATATTATATTTAATATTAATAATATGGACTTATTAGAAGAAATATTCTGCCTGGCATCAAATTTAGATACGTTAGCAAGTATTACGAAAAATATACATATAAATTACACTATTACTTTATAATAGTATACTTTATTTTGATGACGCGTAAAATTGTTTCTAATGGCCATTTGTTGTAACAAGAGTGAGAAATGATGTTATAAATGTGTGTTAATAGTGATAGGTAGTTTGTTTATGAGTTGCGTATTCGAATCCAGGTTTTGAAAGTATAAGGAAAAGAATATTATTAATTATATTTGGTGTTCTATGGGGTCGTGGGTTGAGAAGATCAGGTCAGGTGAACTTTTTTACTGTTTGCCTTTGTTTTACTTTAAAAAAAAACAATAATTTAGTAATGTGTAAACTTAATTTATCTTTGTATTATTTTGTATATTCTGTTTCAATTATTTTACTGTACTATTTGTTTCCCTTAAAAAAATATAAAAAAATAAATAAAAGAACTTAACTTGAAGCGGTTGTGGGTTCGATATCCACTTGGGGTACTGAAATATTTTAATTCCACTGTTCTGGTACGACAAGGTTCCATCAATTAACACACATTCTCCCGAGTTCAGGTACAAAGCGAAGAACAAAGTGTCTAAAAAAGTTCAAAATATCTATTTTACTTTAATAATTACAGCTTATCGGCAATTAGTTTCTTTTTATTCATATATAGAATATTTTATATTTAAGCTAAACTAAGTAAAGAATGCGGTAGAGTCTCTAATAAATGTTTACGCAAATGCACAGTTAATAATTATAATGCCTTGCACAGTTTTGTCTTGGATTGCTGAAGTAATTAAATGTTGTTTAGAAGGAAAAGCGGATGTCACATACATACATATACATGTATAAAACGTGGATGTTACCCAATGACGTCATGGTACGAACATATTTCTCATGGGTGTAGGTTCGGTTCCCAACTACGGTATGGATTATTATGTATTTCCTCGCTCGGGTAAGAAAAAATATGTTTGATATTGAACTCCTTCATTCTAGTATACTGTGTCTATCTATACTGCTTAATTCGGGATACAGTGTGAAGCTGACAAAAAATCTATGTATTTACTATTTATACATTTTTTATCATTCATATATATATATATATATATATATATATATATATATATATATATATATATATATATATATATATATATATATATATATATATATATATATATATATATATATATATATATATATATATATGTATATGTTGGAAATGTGGTATTTGTAAGTAACAAATGGCAATATTTATATAAAATGCTACAACCACAAAGTAATTCAACTTGATGGGCTGTAAAAGAGAGTGAATGCACGATTCGTCAATACGCTTACATTGTTACATTGTTAGAATGTTCTAGGATAAATAAAAGTTATAATTTTAAATAAAATTTATTTTTAAAGCTAGCTTTCACATGCGGTTTCCTACTTTGCTATGTGTAGGACCTATTTTGTTTTTTTCTTAATTTATAGATAAAGATTCTTCGGCTACTAGAAATTGATGGAAAAATAAAAAAAATAAAGGGGTGTACACTTTATATAATGCGTATGTTATTGGCTGAGTGCGTCGTGCGTCGTACGTTTGAACAATCGTAACAATGGATCCACTTCCTTTAGTAGAGTGTAAATATGTTTATATTTCCGCTGTCATTTCCTTATTTGTTAAATAATTTTAGTTATGCAACCTTTTTTATATCTATTATGTATTATTTACATACATAGGGAACTGAAGGCTAGAGAAACTTAGTGTGAAGACACTCCATTCCCCGCTTTCCTCCTTTCGAAGCATTCCTGTTGAGTGGTGGAAGTCAACGCCGCACTTTTACCTTGTTGCCAGAGCAAAGAAAATAAAAATATTTCCATAAACCGTCGCGTTTACAGGCAGATGCTGTGCCTCTGCGCAACGGCGTTCCCTCGACAGTATACATATACAATGTTATTTAAAATAGAATAAAAATTAACTGATATACGTGGGCGTATCAAGAAATATTTTCTAGGGGGGTACTGGGTTTTAGTAGGTTTATATGGATACTAAAACAATAAGGCGCCTAATTTAAATATCATATTTGTACCGTTTCGTGAAATTAATAATTTTCGAAATACGTAATTTTTAAAGCAATTGCTAAACTCTTGACCTCTGATCTCTGACCTAATTTTTTTTGTCTATACTCCGTGTTTTAATTATTATAAAAACTAAGACAAGATAACTTAATTTTTATCAACAAAATTCTGAATAGCGTCCAAATTCCTCTGAGGTAGATAGAAACCTCTTCAGAAGCTTCCTATAGAATAATATTGTGTATATAATAACACCAGGCAAAGCAAACACACACATATATATATATATATATATATATATATATATATATATATATATATATATATATATATATATATATATATATATATATATATATATATATATATATATATATATATATATATATATACTTAGAGAAGTCTCCGTCTATAACATGAAAGAATCTTAAAAAATATAATGACATATAAAACCTCTTAAATTGTATACAAATCTTCTATAATCTATTTAAAACATCTAGAAAATTGCTTACATACTACCAACATTCAACTAATAAATGTTCAAGATAGCCAAAAAAAAAAGTTCTAACCATGCAACCATAAAAACAAATTAACCATTTAATTGGATTTACTTTCAAATTGGCCAACATTCTATAAGGGCATAGTTGCGCAAGCGTCGCCCATCTTTGCTCATAGATAGGTACCCGCTCGTACGTGATTCTATGTCACCTGTATATTACAACACGGCCTAATGATACATGAATAGCTTGAAAAATTTAATATTTTATGTTATTTCTACTTTAGTTTACTTCTGTTTACGTTTTTTTTTGATAGAGAGCGTAGTGACAAAAAAAATTGTTCTCCTTTTTTTTTCCGAATATAGAGACGATAGCATACTGTCTAATTTAGAGATTAAGTTAGAGTTATTACTTTTAAATTGAAACAGTAATGAAGTAATAAAAAACCTAAATATTATATAAAAATGTCTTACTGAGTAGGACCCAGAGTGAGCTGTTACTAATGTAAGTACAATTAAAAAAGTCATCCATAACGTTACGTTGGCAGTACTTTGTAAAGGGCGTAGTCGGTGGCTTACTACTGTACTTTACTCTTTACGTAAGAAACTTTCATTTTCCGTAGATTTAGCAATTAACATGGTTCTATTATAATTGTTCTATTAAGCGTAACAAATTTTTGTTGTATATAATTTCATACATGTATATAATTTTTTTGAGAAAGTAGTATAATCCTTAGGAAGTTGTTATTAAGAAGCATTAAAATTCAAATTCAAAATATTCCTTATTCAAATAGACTTTTACAAGTAGTTTTGAATCGTCCAATGAACATATCGCTACCACCTGTTTGGAAGGCAGTCCGGCTGAGAGGAGCTGGTAAGAAACTCAGCAATTGCTCTTTTAAATATCAATATTACAATTATTATTAAATACAATGATAATAGTAATAATAATAATAATAATAATAATAATAATAAATAAATTTATTTCAGTAAAAATATGTGATACAGATACACTCTAGATGTATTTATGATTTGATATATTTACAAATCTAGTATCCTGCATAAAATTCCAATGACATGAGTTCTACAAATTTGTATCATTTAAATATTCCTGAACAGTGTAATGGACTTTCACGGACTCACGAGCACTGTTTTAAAATTTACTTAAAATTTCTGAAGTGGCAAATTTAGATTGGATTGCGAAATTTGATTAAAGTATTAAAAATCATTAATGCGGAGAGGAGATCCTCTGTCCGAATCTCTTGGTACCTAAACAAATTCAAACTACTCTACTATATATAAATACGGTCTTAGATTAAATTCAGTAAACAAAATTAATATTTGGTTTCTTCACATCTAGTGCCGGATGTCGATCAACTGCATCCGGCGTTGGCCCACTCATTAAGCGCTCAGCTAAGTAGCATTTTTATTGCATATTTCTGTTAACTAACTTTTAATGTAACCTTCTATTACATATTTAGTATGAAAACCTAGCGTTGCTTGTGACAACATTTATTTAGTAATTTTTTTATTCAAAAATAATTCAAGATTTTTTTTAATGTTATGACAAGATTCTCCGCTCTCCGCTTTCCGCTATTCCAGACATTGCTAGACATTGTTGAGACACTCGACAAAGTGTCTATACTCTACATATATATGAACTTGTTAATAAATAATAAGCCCACTTTCACATTCATAATATATATAGAATATATAATTATAGAATATAAATTATAGTTTTGTACAACAATAGATAACGAAGCGAATCGCTATGTTAGCATAATATCGTTTTACCGTGACATGTTGATATAACATATAAATTACTCATTCCACAGTTACTAAAATGGTCTAATAATCTAAAGGTATTTGAATATACGAGTATTACGTACATAGAGTTGTAGAAATCAGTTTGAAATTGGTTAGGTAGAGAGAGGAGCTTGGACAGGACTTGGTGGCTCCTTATGCTTCAGCTTGAGTCACAAGTCCAAGATACGCTGCGAGCTTCTTTCTCTGCAACGAAGTGAATCCGTGAAATGCTCTACCTCTACCATAAAGTATCTACCGTTCTCAGATAATTTCATCTCAATATCAAAAGTTGACTAAAAGGTTTGAAAATCCCCTATACAAACCGTTTGGAGAAAAGAAAAAAACTATTCTTGAAAATTGTAATCTTAGGAAAAAATCGGTGTTGCATTTGTCTATAGGTTCTATTAATATTATAAAATTTTGCCTATCGTTTTCTCTGCCTTGCCGTCGCAATACAAATTTTAATTATTAAAAAGAAAAAACTGAAATCATTTTATCATATACAGATATACAGTATATAATTCTATTATATAGATATGTATATATGTATATATATATATATATATATATATATATATATATATATATATATATAGATATGTATATATGTATATTATTTTCATACAAATATGGTCATGAAGACGTTTATGACGGATGTGGGTGCGGTGAGCCCTTTCATAACGCGTTTAAAGGTCGTCTCGTTCTAAAGCCTAATACGTTCGTTAAATACATATATATATATATATATATATATATATATATATATATATATATATATATATATATATATATATATATATATATATATATATATATATATATATATATATATATATATATATATATATATTCTAAGTCTATATTGCTTTTACGTCTTTCAACTACATGACATTCTATCGCATTACTATTCAGACTTGGAGTAATTTATTATGTAGTAATCTCTTTGGTTTCCTCGTTTTAGTAACAGCACAAAACGCGGCGTTGAGTTCCGGCATACAACAGACGATGTACCGAATATGGTACGAAGAAGAAGAAAGAAGAATATACGGGTCCCTTTGCTCTATCTCTATATACAGAATAGAGCGTAAATAAAAAAAAAGAAAACGGTCTGTTAAACGTAAAAAAAAAATAAACAGAAACAAAATTTTCTTTTCGAACACCAATTCTTTTTAATTGTCTATAGCTAAGTATTTATTGGTTAGAAGCACAACAGGGTTAAGTTACGCTATTAATTATCCCTAAAGAGGGGTTAAATGAATATTCTTGACTTATCTGCCTAATTTGCAAGTAAATAGCTTATGTATAATATATATATATATATATATATATATATATATATATATATATATATATATATATATATATATATATATATATATATATATATATATATATATATATATAAATATTTGCTAAGGTACCTAAGTAATATGACCTAAGCAACCTGTTAAGGGCAATCGTGAAGGTTAGGAACAATCACCGGCACTTGTAAGTACAGGTTGTTATAGGGTCTTAGACATTATGTACGATAATATTGCGTTGTATAGAAATAGTTTTTATAGAAATGAATTGTATTTCTTAGTGGAGATTATAATGTTATTTTCTTTTAAATTCGAAAGCTGTAAAGCGGAGAACGGAGTGTCTTAACACTAAGGTCTCTCTGACTTCCTTTCTATATGGGGAGCAAAGAAAAAAAAACATATGTAATCTAGTTTCTCAATCTTATACGTTGTTGTTGTACATTTACATTATTTATATATTAATTACAAAATGCATGGCTTTGGATCTCAGAAGGTGCAGCGTTGATTTCCTTACTCAATATATATATATATATATATATATATATATATATATATATATATATATAATATATATATATATATATATATATATATATATATATATATATATAACAAATCTGAAATTTTGCATATATTTGTATAGTATAGGAGAGCACTATGAGGGAATCTTCCGATATTCTACGTAACTGCTATTGCAGGCCAGTATTTTGAAATATCAGCTGCAAACACAGCGTATAAATTTTTTTATTCTGGATGGGACAATTTTTTTAAAGAATAACTTACCTACTTGATCTTTGCATTGACAGGTTATAACATATTACAGTATATATTTAAATGTACACCCATATACCTAAATAATTATATAAGGGCATATGAATTAATATTATAGTAAACTGGATCTACCGCTGTATAAACATTTATGTTGCATAATTAACTTTCGCTGTTCCACTTTGGAAACGGCAACAAACGTTAGAAAGTGATACGTTTCAAGTCTAACAAATTCATATTTTTTTTCTTGAACTTCATATACATACATACATACATACATACATACATACATACATACATACATACATATTTAGTTAAAACTGGTTACAAACATTTATGCCATTCTTAATTTTTTTTTTGGCGTATTGAAGCTACGAGTTATACTTGAATGAAAGTGGTAATAAAGTTTAAGTTTTATTGTAATAATATTTGTACTGAGGCTATGATGGAGCAGTGGTATAATGGCTGACTTTAAACGCGACAGTTTTGAATTCAATCACCGCTATGGGAAATCAATTGCTTTTCTTTCCATGCTTTGGCTGGATATTCCTCGACATTGAGGTCCTCTCAATATGCAATATCTTCAATTTAAGCTGGCAAATGTAGATAGTAGGGTCTTGACACTATTCTCTCTGATTACTTGATGAAATAAGACCTTTTATTACCTTTTAAATTTTATTATTACTTATAAAATTTAGCTTATGTGATTTCTAAATGTTAAAACCTATCCTATGCCCATTTGAAATCTTACTAACTGTCCCTACTCTCTATGGCTTAAAAGAACAACACAATTGTAGCTCCGTTTAAATTACTTCCATATTAAACTTCTAGATATAGATATCTAAAATAGATCCATATTTCTTACATAAGAACGTAAAGGTTATCATTATATATATAAATTACGTTTCTTCGGTAATAACGCACGGACGCGCGTTATTTCGAAATTGCACTAAAGGGAAGGCATCGAGAGTTTGATGTTAGAAACTATGCTATGTAGCTAGCTGCCTTGAAATTAATTATGTTATTGTTTTTTTATGCTCGTACATTTTATATGACGTTCTACTTGTATATTTTTTTAGTTTCACTTTTGCGTAGATCTGTTGATAAAATATTTTTTTATCCCACAAGGAGAGCGAACTCGTTTATTTCTTGAATAGGAACTCAACCCATCCAATAACCATGGATTGATTCATTTTTTTAGTTTAGTTTAGTTTTGTATCATTTTTTTTCATTGCTTTTATATCATACTAGCTTTTATCGCTGGCTTTGTTTGTGTCGCCAAATATAAATAATTATGAACTTTATATGATGTATAATATATGTGAGCGCGATAAATCTGACGGTATATTCAAGGAACTGGTGGGAACCATAGAAACGATTAACGTTATATAATTTATAGAACTCTGTGATAAATGGATTTTTTAACACAAATAGATTTTTTCAATTTGAACCAATAGTAACAAGGCGCAATGCCTCAAAAGGCGGAAAACGGGGAACGGAGTGTCTTAACACTAGGTTCGCAGTTCCTACGGTTCCCTCTGTCTAACCTGCTATGTGCGGGATACACCGTGAAGCTATTATTATTATTATTTTTATTACAAATATTTTACCAACTCTGCCCCTATGTAACTACATAGTTCAACATTCGCTACAAAAATACAATCTGCAATTATTAGCAAATCGCACGTTTCTTTATAGCTGTCACTAAGGAGGTCAATAGCTAATATGTTGGTGTATGCATATAAATAAAGTATGTCCGTCTCTGATTATGAAATTAAGACTTTCTATATACATACATAATATATATTATAGTATTACGTGGGAAGGTCTAGTTTAAATACATTGATTGCGGGTATCCAACCCGCAACCGTACCATTACATTAAAAAAATATACTAAAAAATATATTTTTTAGATCTGATGAGACTGCACATGCTGGTACTGGATACTGATGATTTGAGTATAGTTTCTGGTCACGAACGAGTATAAATCAAGAAATGCCTTAAGAAAAAAAAGTCATACTGAAAAAAGTTAGCTATACTTAATTTTTTGCTCTGGGACAACCTATTTATGACTGACTTAGGTAAATAAATTATTTTTATTTGCCAGCTGTGGAACAGCTCAGAGTTCTCCACTCAATGCAAAAAAATCTCTATTTCTGTCTGTTTCTTTCCACCTACTTATTATATAGACACTAGACGGGACAAATCGTAAAACTGCTCCAAGCCACGGGTGATTCGTCACACATTGTCAAGAACAATGATAACATCGACGTGTTAGAAAGCAGTCGTCCTTGAAAGTAAAAGTGAGTGAAAGTCTTCTTCGGACGATATCACATATTTCAATAATGACCTAAATTAATTTTGAAATTTTAATTACAGTTCTAAGAATATTGGTTTTTTATGGTATGCAGCGTTTTTGAATGAACATATATTAAATCTGGTTTCATAGAATAGAGCTTGAATGTCCTAGAGTCGTCATTATTATAACGTATAGCTTTATGTAGAGTTTCTATACAATTAATGGCTTGCAAGTATATTATACTCGTATAATAAATATGTTCATCTTGTTTGTTGGTGGCTTCAGGTTTATAATAACACAAAAAAAGCTTTTGAACCTTAGCGGGAAATGGGAAATGAAGAATCGTTACTTCACTAAGTTCTCTTACATTTCCCGAAGATTTGACAGTGCTCCTTCATATTCCTTAAGGGATATGTCAAGGCATATCTTTCTAAGCTGCATAGTTTTTGCTGTGGTGACTGTAGCTAACGAAAGGCCGATTTTTTTAATTTATAAAGCTGGAGAGTTTGTTTGGTTGAACGCGCATATCTAGGGAACTATTGGTACTGTTATATAACTAATCTATTTGACCACATGGCTAAAGTTTTAGATAAATGCTAGTATTTTATATAGATATATATGACAAAATTATAATTAAAAAAAAAAAGAAATTAGAATAGACTGTAAAATATTACGTCACATGAGGCTTCAGGTCAAAGAACCTAACAGTGTTTGCTTTTTCTACGCTCGATCGGTCGCGCTTTTTGCGAAATTGCAATGACATCGTGGTAACGCGCACTGCGGTACGGATAAAACTATTTATTACATAGATATTTTGCAAATCCTTTTTTATTTTCAAGCATTTTCCATTTGGATTACACACCGGTTGTGCTACAAAACAAAAAAAAAGCTCACAGCTTATAATAGAGCTTACTGGTACTATATCGGTTTATAAACGTATCTCTAATTGTTAAGATACAATAGATTTAATAGTCAAAATACAACAGTGCGTAAATACCCTCGTGCTGCCCGACTTGGCGTGGGACATCGCGTCACGACTAGCGTTACGTTATAACATGACAATACAAAGTTAGACTTGTATTGTTATTTAGATTTTTTTTTAGTAAATTCTTGGCTCAAGTTTTAGTTAATTGCACGCGACAAAAAAAAAAAAAACAGCGTCAAAAGCATATTGTTATTTTTTTTAAACTTTTTATTGTCTTTTTTGTAAATTGGATATTTTATTATATATAGTTTAATTTTGATCTTATGTATACCTTAATAAAGTGGAATAACACCACACCTTAACATTATGTAAGAGGATATTTGTACCAAATATAGAACATATACAGTTTGGATTTTTTTTAATTCGTTGTTTACTTCAAATATTATAAATAAAGATAGCGGATAGTAAAATGCTTATATTTTTTTTTTAAATGTGAACCCACACTAAGGATACAAGAATATGTAAAGAAAACATATAACAATTTGAACGCAGCTGAACTTGAACCCGCCACTAATGGGAACCGCCGAAGCGCTCTGACCACTAAGCCATGCGTTCAACATCAAGCTGTATCGAAATTCGTCTTAATAAATTGTAAAAAGTATATAAGAATTTTATATACTTATTGGATACTTACAGCACGTCATGTGTCATGTGTCATAGACAATTTAGTAATTCTATCCTGTGCTTATTTCGGGAGTAATATGGAGGTTAAAGTTATTAATAAATAAAACATTAACATCGCTTTAAAAAGGAAACTGTCGGAAGTAGTTAATGTTGTATTCATACACGTAAATAACAGAGACGCGCCACGTATTGTGACTGACCAAATATGGTAGCTTATAAAGGTACATAAGCGTTTTTGTATTCTTGAAGCTTCCACACTGTGTTATAATAGTATAATATACATTTTCGTTGAGCATATTATGAGAACAATCAATAGGGGGTTCAAATTCAGCTGAGTATAAAATTATCTTCAGGAGATAAGAGATATTTCTGCAAATATATGTAATTTTTATTTTTTATTGTCTGTTAATAATTTTTAAAAAATCACATATCTCTCCTGCGATGCGCGTCAGAGAGATAAATCACTTTTATCTCTCCATTTACCGCCATTTTAGTTTATATATGGCATAATGCGCATTTAAAATATAACTCAAAGTCATATCAATCTGAATCAGATGTTTGAACACAACTTGTACATTTGCTACCATTAGAAGAACCTATTAACCTCCATATATGGTATATCGACCCCATCTACTGAGTCAAAGGAATTTCAATGGACTTATTAATGGCTTGCCAAGGAGCGATCTTTTTTCTAATCCAACAAATTGCATCGTAGATTTCTATTAGCGTGTCTGTAGCAGACAGTTGTGGACTCATCGGAATGTTCAATAAGTATAGATTAAATCTTTTATACTATAACAGATTTTGATGCGGTTTTTAGTAGTATATAATATACATGGATTAAATATTGCCTTTTTCTATATATAGGTATGTATAGGTACATACAAAGTAAGGTGTTTGACTGATTTCATTTATAACAGAAAGCCGTTTGGTAATAATAGAAATAAGCTTAAAAAACTAGCTTTTTATTATCAATATTTAAATACAAATTGTTTTGTCTGTCTAAAATTTGCATTTATTAAAATGATTAACTCTAACCTAGATCTAAGTATTATTCGCGGAAGTTACATAAGAATATTATTAAGAGGCGAAACTGGACTAATGTATAGCCCATTTGACCTAAGGCTATATGTCTGTGATCATTAAAAGACAATTTGGGCTATAAAAAGGCCAAGTCACTATGACTAAATTGTTATATAGTAATAATTATTGTATAATGAAGTGCAGGTTTAGTTTCCGACACTAAAATTATATTTACCCTCCAGGCATTTGCCTGTCGTGCAATGTCTTCACCAGAATATTTGAAAATTCTCCACGTTGCATATATTTAAAGTTCGGAATCCAAAGCAGAATTTCGACTATTAATATGGAAATAGTATAATAATATGGAATATGGAAATCGGACCCTAAACTCCCACGCTACTTTCCGACACTACCCTGATACCTATTGATCATATATTTTAATGAACTTTTATATATTTAAAAATAATTTAGTTATTCTTATTTTTTATAATAATAATATATGGAAGATATATATTCAAATTATTTTTTTTTTAATTTAATTTCGATGTATGTCGCATACAGCAGAAATCTAGTGATTAAACACTCCGTTACCCACTTTCCGATTGTAGAAACAATGCCTGTTGTATAGCGGAACTCAACGCCGCGCTTTGCCTTACCAGAACCAGAAAAATGTAAATAAATAATTTCAACCTCGAGTGGAATCGAACCCATCAGCACTTACAATAAGGCCCTCGTGTTATTATATTTATTTGTTAATCTCAAGACGTACTGGTTTAAATAGAAAAAAAATATTTTATATACGATAGATATTCTAACGAGTCAGGATGTAAGCTTCATATATTACATCACGGTAGTCGTTGCCATGTAAAATTGTAGCTGCTAAGTGTGCTCATGTAATTTTTTGTCATTTGCAATTCCACTGATATAACATTATATATTTCTTTACATATTAGTATAGATATGAAATAAAGCTTGACATTGGACGACATTGGATATATATATATATATATATATATATATATATATATATATATATATATATATATATATATATATATATATATATATATATATATATATATATATATATATATATATATACATACATATATACATACATACATATATGTTTAAATGTATTCTAATGCGGAATAAAACACTGCAGCTATTGGAAATGGAAAACGCATTGAATACCTAAAAAGGTCGACCGGCCTTTCAAATACGCTATAGTTGAAATAATTCTTGATATATATTGTAGTTAGTTCTGTTGTAATGGAATATAAGAAACATAATATTTGATCACTGAATCACTTTTGAAAATACTATTGACTAAAAACGCGAGAGTTGTAGGTTTATTTACATGTACATCTCTATACAACTTCTATAAAACTCTTCCGTGACTAGTGATTGACACACAACACACTGTCGAAATATTGTAGCGGAGAAAATGTAATTTAGCATGTAATATGTACTAAGATAGAGAGAGAGAGATTTTATAATCCACGGAAAAAAAATTGCGACAAGAATAAAATATTCTTGTTCTGTATATATAATTTGGCTCTAGACTCCGCCATCTTATAATATGAAATGTTTCTAAAATGGCCGAAAACTAGCAACAATATACGAAATAAACATGGATGAAATATATATAGAATTGTATATTTTTTTTATATTTTAGACCAAGAGATATTAAACTATAGAAAAGATATCTATGAGTATTTTTTTCTTAAATGGCTGGCTTTTAAGATTTAAGCTCACATTACTTACTTTTATGCTCGAAATCAACCCTTCTAAAATGTTAATTGAGTGCTAATAAGCATATATTTGTTCACTTAAGTGCATTAAAAGCTTTTAAGATATTTTTTTAATAAATTTATTTTGGGTTCAATTGATACAATTTTTAAATATTATTTTTCTCGAATCTTCCATGATAATGTGTAATATTTTATATTAAATTTTAATACAATAAAATATGTACTATAACAATAATACTGTAGCTATCTTTCTGTTTGTTTGTATAATTGGACATTATATATTTCTTTATGAATTATTTAAACCCGTAAATCACAATTATCAGCTTCACGCTTTATCCCGCACATAGAAAGATAGGCAGAACTTAGTGTTAAGACACTCCGTTCTCCGTTTTCCACTCAACTAACACTGGTGACGAAATTTAACGCCTCGCTTTCTCACTAGACCAACGTAAATGGAATTAATCAAATATTAATATTAATATAAATAAATACTAATACAGAAAATATATAAAATTAGATCCTTATATCTACTCGTATGAGTTTGAGTGGTTACCATGCATGACCTCGTTTTCAGTGTCCCTACAAACCGGTCTACAAGGCAACTTGTTATTCACTAGCACTTTATAATATATAACAGTACGTTTTATAATATATTAGTACTATATTAATTATAATTTAAGTAGGAGATTGAGAAAAGAGGAGAGTTACAAAGGAGAGTCCCTGCATGTTGTAGAGCTTGTTAAAGCTAATATTATTTTTACTTTCAATAAATACGTAGGTAGCGTATCTCAACATGTCATCTGAATAAACTATGAAGCTGAAAAAAATCTAATTTAAAGTAGACACTATTAAGAGAGAACAATTTACGAAGTGACTAATTCACTATTTTCTTTATATTTATCGTTGCCTTTACGTCATATAAGAAAGTAAATAAATTAAATAAGAGCAACTGTTGAGTTTCTCGCCAGCTCTTCTCAGCCGAACTGCCCTCCGAGCTGGAGGTAGCTTCTAGTAGGACTGACAATACTGACACTTATGTTAGTTAACGATTCGGAAGTACTTGTAATAGCCCATTTCAATAAAGACTATTTTGTTTTTGATATTGAATATAAAAATACTTAGCGGGGTCATCATTCCGTGACCTCTGCTTTATATATACATACAATGAATTATCTTATTACATCAATTGTACAATTCAATTGTCATACACATTATAATTGACCTTTGACAGGTCGGTAAGGGTCAAACTGTTTAACCTTGGTATAAAAAAAATTATGCTACTGTAGGTGAATAGTTTAAAAATGATAATATATATATATATATATATATATATATATATATATATATATATATATATTATATATATATATATATATATATATATATATATATATATATATATATATATATATAATATATATATATATATATATATATATATATATATATGTGATGCTATGTGATGCTTATTACAACTTGTCCACGATCGTGTGTCAACATTAGATAGTTATTTTTTATTTCATTTTAATTTTCTCTTAATTTAGCTTTTATGTGCCATATAAGACTCAAATATAACCTTGATAGAAAGCTTTGTGAGTCAATTATAACATAATTTATCAATTAGTGTCATCTCATGAATTTTAATATATCTGTTCTAGTTTTTTTTTAAATGAAAGTTTTAAATTGTTTTATGTTACTATAACAATTATTTTTTAAGAAATTTGATAAAAAAATTAAGCCTGAAGTGTGTAGCTAATTGCCAATTTTAATTTATTTACAATTGAACTGCCAAATCTAGACAATCTACATTGGCTTATGTGTATTTTTAATGTTCTATATGACGTGAGGTAGACAGAGATCTATTTTAACTATTCTGTAATACCACATTAAGGAAAAAATCTTACTTTTTAGAAAACATTCAGAGGCTTGGACGATTTCCAAGAGGCGCGGGTTCAAATCCCGCTACGTTCATATTTCTTAATATGTAGGTACCTTCTGGTACTTCTAGTAACTTTTAGTAACTAGTTAAACATTGTTATATACTTTAAGTTTCGACCAATCAGAAACAGCCCTAATTTGGGGTGAACAAACACAAGCAAACAAAATTATATTTAAAAAAAATTGTATTAATATTTACATTGTGTTGCCATTTCACGTCATTTTTGAAAGTATCTGTATATATGTATATATATATATATATATATATATATATATATATATATATATATATATATATATATATACAATACATAAATATATGTATGTATTAGGCATAGAATAGGTACACGAGCCAATAAAACGGTTACGACACACGACGAATAAGTGATTACATTAGTTATACAACAATAAATTCACACGATACTGCTAAAACACTGGCTAGGTTATTTCCAATGTAACAATATATGCCTAAGAGTCTAGCTCTGCTTAGTGGTTAGCTTGTGACGCTTTTAATTTTTGGGTTACATGTTCGAATCCAAGTTAAAGAGAAAAGTTATTGATTTTGAAATTTTCATGGATTTTCCTTATTAATAATGATAGGCACTAACATAGATATACACTTGTCATATGCGACTCCATTCTTTTCACCATTTTAATTAAAATACGTTGAAATAATATTATTTAATATAAATAATATATTAAGTGAAGTAAAGAAAATATAACTATCGTATCAATTTATATAACATATATATGATAGATTCACGATTTAATTTTAGCGGGGTAGCTATATATATATATATATATATATATATATATATATATATATATATATATATATATATACATATATATATATATATATATATATATATATATATATATATATATATATATATATATATATATATATATATGTATATATATATATATATATATATATATATATATATATATATATATATATATATATATATATATATATATATATATATATATATATATATATATATATATATATATATCTTCTTCTTCTTCTTCTTCCTGGCCTTAGTCCCGGCTTTTTGCCAGGGTCTGCCTTCCGACTAAGACCAATCGGTCCATATGAGTGGCGAAGTGGTTTTTTGTGGAGCGATTGCCATCTGACCTCCAAACCCATTACTGGGAGAAACCAGGAAAGGAAAGGGAATAAGAGGCAGAAAGACTTGGAATATAGGGGAGGGACACCACTTACATGGATTGGATCGGGTTATGAAAGTGGTGGCTCGAGGTCCCGGGGTCGCGTACCCGTATGCCGGAAACCAAATATCGGACAGATAATTGGCTAGACACCCTCTGAGATATATATATATATATATATATATATATATATATATATATATATATATATATATATATATATATAATATATATATATATATATATATATATATATATATTCTCTATCTAGAAATCCATTGCATAACTTCAAGCAACCTGAGTAGCTACGGGTGAGCATTAGAATGCGCTGTAAACATTCTTAAGTAACAATCGTATGGTAGGTGCTAATTTTATGCCGCTTGTATATATAATTGCGGTATTGTTCAACATATAATAGTTTCAATATGGGTCAATTATGCTTTAGTTACTTGACGCTATGTAGACGAAGATGATGATGATATAGAGGTTTCCATGAGGCGCGGGTTCAAATCCCGTTGATTTCAAATTTTTATATGTTTTCTTTAAGTAATTTCTCCATCCTTAGTGTGGATTAACACTTTGAAAATGAAATAAAACAGTTTAACCGTATTAATCGCGTATATTATAATTTTTTTGGATACAGGATTTTGGATTTTTTGGCAGAATACGGTCGGCTCATTTTGCAGGAATCCAGGGCAGTACGCGAGGCAACTCAGAAACCGTTGGCGGTAGTTTTATATAACAATTATATCAACTGACAGACGAATGCCACCTCAGTCTACCCGTCAGTCGTGACCAGGGACTACCGCAAAGTGTACGAAACGTCGGGTTTCCAAAAAAAAAAAAATGATAATATACGCGAATGATCCTGTTAAACTGTTTTATTTAATATGTGTAAACATTGCGGAAGCCAAAGAACTTATTACTTTGAAAATCAATAAGATATGATAGTGGTTGAGGCAGGTATTGTAATCGCGATGGTTGTGGATTCGGTTCCCATGAGGAGAGAATAAATTACTTCATTTCCTCTCTCTGGTAACAAGACAAAGCGCGGCGTTAACTTCCGCCACTTTAAACGCAATGTCTCAAAAGTATAGTATAACTCGGTTTTAAGTTCAAGATTTTTGGTAGTCTACAATTTACTATAGTGTAGACTGGGTTTTTTAGCTGGACACGCATTTTTGTTGGTGAAATATTTTTTTAACAGATAGAATCTAGTGTCTAAACACTCCGCTCTCCGAAGCGAAGCGAAGCGAGCGAAGAAATAAGTACAATTTGTTTACCCATATGGGAATAGAACCCACAACTATGACGCTTAAAGTTAAGCAGTGTCTCACTGAGCCACGATTACTAAAAATATTTATAATTACAATACAGATATTTTTTACGGTTTAGTTTAGTTTAGTTTAGACACGACTAGAAATTAGTTTCGTTTTCTAAAATAGCCCAAAAAGTTGCTTTTTCTAGGTTAGATAAATAAAAAAAGAAATAAACGTTTTATAGTAAGTAATACACAAAATATTATTCGCCCGTCGTTTCTACATGCAAATATATATATATATACACATACAAATATATATATATATATATATATATATATATATATATATATATATATATATATATATATATATATATATATATATATATATATATATATATATATATATATATATATATATATATATATATATATATATATATATATATATATATATATATATATATATATATATATATATATATATATATATAAGACATCAATCACAGCCAATTAAGATTTTAATTACAAATGTTTTTTTTTTTGTAAATAAAATATTATATAGGTAGTTGTTATGATAATAATGCCTAGAACATGAATCTACGAGTATCTTTAATTAAATAACAATTACGTTAATTGCTATAGTTATTATGTCCAATTTTATGGATTTCTTTTATAATTTAGCGTTTGTTTTAAGATGCCTATCTATTATAGGTTCGAATCCTGTTACGTTAATTTTTTTAAACATTTTTAAATATGTATAAAAAAAGTTCTCTTTTTACCTACCTATCAATACAATCATTCTTCTCTTATCTTTACATGTGAAGTATACAATTAAATAAAGGACCGTCGTGGTTCAGAGGTGTAGCGTCTGCCTGTAAGCGCGATGGTTTGTGGGTTCGATTCCCAAAGTGGAGAACGGAAAGTCTTAACACTAGGTTCCGTCAACCTACGGTTATCCTGCATACCCTGCTATGAGCGGGATACAGCGTGAAAAGTGTTACAATGCTTCAATTAAATTTATTTGTAAACTAGAGTCACTAACTTAGTTGAACGCCTGATGGACGATATCTAACTAAGCGGACAAATTACAAAATATTTTACAACCACACACTCGGCTTATAGTTGTTATTAGAAAGCTTTTTATATTACCTTACCTACCTCTACTTAAGTAAGTAATTGAGGTAGTAAAAGGAAGTCTTTTTACTACCTCAATTTACTACCCTGCCCTCTCTGGTAAGACATGAACATGGCGGCGTTGAGTTCCGCCATACACAACGTAGTCTCAGAACGTCTATGTATACTTTTTGCGGGAAAAAAGCTTGCGGCATATTTATGCCAACGTTCATACACCTACGTATATCACGGTCATATAGGTAAGCAAATATGATTTAATAATTCCGACGCGTTCTCTTGCGTCAGGCGACGTCATTGTTCAAATGTTTTACCATACGATTTATATGCAGGGCGAGTTGTGTGCGCTTATTTTTAAACGTTTAGACACTTTTGAAGTGGAAATTACTTAGGTTTATTATTATGTAGTACATATAATGCTAAGTGTATAGAGATGTATATTTTTTTAAAAGTGGATAAATTTATTTGTAATAATTCAAGTGCATTTCTGATCTAGTCCTATATGAATCAGATTTATCTATTTTTGTTTCTTTTTCAGGTAAAATTTATTGTGTGTCGAGGGTATGCTGTAACAAAGGAACACACAAAATTAAAAAAAAATCTTGGTATATACCTGTGTAGGTATGAATAGTTGTAATTAAGTCACCTGCCTCAATATTTTTTGTTAAGTAATGTTTTTTATATTATATATATTACTATGTATATATATTATAACGTGTTATGAGATACTGAGAGATAAATGATATATATATATATATATATATATATATATATATATATATATATATATATATATATATATATATATATATATATATATATATATATATATATATATATATATATATATATATATATATATATATATATATATATATATATATATATATATATATATATATATACATGCGCTTTCGAGAAAAATATTTATAAGAAAATTTGCCCTACAAATTTTAAAAGATTGGCATTGATAATCTTTGCTATAGTAAGCCAGTCAATAATTATGTCTGTACATTGAGAATTATCATGAAAAAATGATATAGGAGATGCAAAAACACTAATAGAATACATGCCAAATAATAGGTATCTACGCTCAGTAGTTTCAGCTGTGCATCGTTTGTCAGTCAGTCAGTCAGTTAGTCACTCAGTAACGGACGACTTTTATATATATTAATGATTTATTTATGCAAATCTATATATGAATAGGTATTATGAATAGGTATTTTGGTATAATATGAAATTACAGCCCAAATCTCTTTATATGTAAAGGTAAAATAGTAAAATAATTTGAATGTGAAAGTGAAAATAGATTCGATATAATTATTTATTACAATAAATCGGTCAATGGAAATCATAGAGTCGCAGGCATGTTAACGAAGTAGCGGGCATCCACTACCTTATTATATAAGTAAATAAAGTCCATATTACATAAACGAATCCGATGGAATACTCTAGTGTTAATTAAATGCCAATTACATGCTGCCATAAACAAACGCCGTTGAATAATCCAAAATTTACATAAAGCTATGGGAGAATAATTTGAAGTTCTTAATAACTGCGAATACACAGTGAAAGCAAATAAGTGCCTTGCGTAACATCAATTTGCCAAAACTACTTCCTCTTATGCAAATATTTTTCTAAAGCTTGATAAAGTGAACTCCAAAAAATATTGTATACAAAATTTCTAGCAATATTTAATAAAATAAAATATTTATAAATTATATATTATAAGAAACTACTTAACATTCTATAGGTTTACCGTGCGGGCCCATCGTGTTGCAGGAAGGGCGATGCCTGTGGCTAAAGTGTAAATTTAATGGGACCCTTTGAAATGTGAATATGCATTAAATAAGAGAAAGGCTGCTATCTCCCTTTACCATATCAAATGTATATATGTACCTTAGTAAATGTAATTTACATTCTGGAAATTAATTGTACTAGGCATGCCGAGATCTTTTAGCTAACTATAGAGAGGTTTTGCTCTTATACCTCTCGCTTTTTCTACTACCGCGAATAAATATCTTATATATTAAAAAACATACGATTTATACTATAATTTATGTAGTATAGTAGGTAGAAAAAGCCTTCTATCAGCCGTTTTCCGTCCATAGCGTAGTTTTCCGCCGTAGCGTATTAAGTGGCGGAACTTAACGCAGCATCATATCTTGCTAAAGCAGGAAACTTTAAATTTTTAATTCTCTCGTGTTGTGGAGAATCGAACCCTCTACTAGCACGTTTAGATTCAAACGATTAAACAAAATAGTATATTCAAATTTATATACTATAGGTACTTAATAATGTGATTACGACTAAAGCTATTTACGTCGTGTATTATAAACGGAACACAAAAGCCTAAATCGATCTTCCGTTACATCCGGTTTGTTTATATCGAAATATCTGGACCGTGTCCCATCACACTACTGTGTATGTGAACTTTGCTAATATGTTTTTACTAATAATATTTTTTTAGATAATACTAATAATATTTTTTATGCAATTATTTATTGTACTTTTACATGTATGTAGAATTGAAATTGAAATTGTTAATAGATAAAAAAAAGTCAATCTTAAAAATAATATATTATGAGCCTGTAGAGTAAAATTCTATATTAAAAGTTATAAGAAAACACTAGAGATGTGCCCACTATGACTTCGGCCGAGTCGACTAGCCGACTAATCGACCAAGCAATTCATTTATAAAATTCTGGAAGATAGTGTTCGTTGTTCACGTACAATGGTAACGTAAAGACTTCAGATCAAAAGATATAAGATATAATAAAGAAATTTTGCTATAGCTCAATAAGTAGGACGATACAACTTGACAACCGAAGCGCAATCAATTGTCAAAAATACTAGCTTTTTAAACGTAGTAAGAAAAGTTATACCAAAATATGACCTTCTGGGTGGAAAATATTTCACGTCTACCTTTCTGGAATCCATTTCAAGATCCTCAGCTGGAAGCTTTATAAAAAGTCCTAGAAATTTTTTATCATTAATCAAGACAAGTGCATTATAAAAATGATATACTACAAAAAAAATTGAAAAATAGATTCATCGTCACGTGTAACAAAGTCTTCCCTCTGGCTGCATTATTGGTTCCACGATATGACCAATATATTTAGGGATAGTAGATCTCGTCATTGCGTTTCAACTCATATTAGAGTTGCTTAATAAAAATATAAAGATTTAATTAGAAGAAATTGATAAAATATTCACGACGACAAGTTTTTACTGTCCTGCTAGTACTTTTTATAGTGACCGGCAGTTAGGTTCTTAAAGCCAAAGAACATAACATAATTGATGAAGTCGACGATTGTTGACATTATTTGTTCGACAAAAAGATGTTTTCTTTTACAAATTGTAATAAATTAAAAAAGTTTGTATATAAGCAATATGTTTTATTGACAAATAGAAACTAAGTAAGAAGCCTAGTTGGTGCTAGTCGCTGACTAGTTGTCGACTACTGCAGTCGCCGACCAGTCGGTACATCTCTAGAAAATAATAATAGTTAATAGTACAAAGCTACTGTATATATTTTTTAATTGTACCAACTCCACACTTTATGTAGCCAATAGAAATGTGTATGGGAACTTGTCCAATTATACGCTCTCTTTACTATTATCAAATTAGAGCAGCATGTTGACTAAAAATAAAATAAATAACGCTTCACGCTTTTTCCCGCATGTAGCAGATTAGGCAGAGAGAACCTAGTGTCAAGATACTGCGTCGCCTATTTCCACCCAATTTCCAAGACAGTGTGTGTAGATTAGCGGAGTTAAACGCTGCGGTTGATTAAAAAATGTTTTTAAATATATGAATTAAATTGGATGGCAAATACTAGAGAAAAGCTATTATGGAAAAATGCTCCTAAACTAAGAACCGAATTCATTACCATTGCTTTTTGATAAATGTAAAAATATTTTGATTTAAAGAGCTCATACGCAAAATATATATATATATATATATATATATATATATATATATATATATATATATATATATATATATATATATATATATATATATATATATATATATATATATATATATATATATATATATATATATATATATATATATATATATATATGTTTATTACAAGACCTAAGTATGGGCCAGTACAAGTATTTTTAGTGCATTTAATTTTGAAGCCATGACCTTAAGCATTGTTGCAATCAAATTGCAAATTAGCATTATTTAAATTATGAACTTTGTTGTTATTTATTATTAATATTTAAATCTTCATTGTTTTTATCGTGTGACCGACATTATGATAATATGGTTTTCCTTAAAGAATTTTATATAGTAACTGTGTTGTGATGTAGCCAATAAAATCTATACAGTTTAAAATCCTATTTTTTTAATTCCCGTAGGATTTCTTAGTATATGATATATTTTATCTGTCAACGCTGCGTGGTTTCCTCTGTGCGTTGTCTGTCAGTCAGTCAGTCAGTATCTAACAGTAAAATTTCAATTATACAGATATTAATGTATAAATTTTACAATATGATTTCCGTCCTTAGGTTTATTACTTGCGATTACCGAAACCTGCCACTGTTTTGTATCAATGCATTCGCAGTATAAAACATTTCTGTAAAGCTTTTTCTTTAGCTTTACACTGTATCTGACATAAAGCAGTGTAGATGGGGATTCTTATGTTAAGACGATATGTCCTCCAATTTCTGTCCACTTGTATTATTTCTTTATTATATTACATTTACTCAATTGATAGTCTATGATGTAGATAGTCTATATTGACTGATAGTCAAAGCTTTTTAGGCTATAGAGATTTCTTCAGTAAATTAGTTAATTTTACATTTTACCATCACCTACATTTTACGTAATTTTTATATCACACAGTTCATACTCTGTCCACAGGTACAGTGGGTTACATCAAATCAAATTACATATATATATATATATATATATATATATATATATATATATATATATATATATATATATAATACCGTAAGTCCTCGATGAATGCCAGGGCCTCCAGGAGTATCTGCAACAAAAAAAAAACAATTTGATCAAACGGCGCCTAAAAAAAAGCTCGTCATCACAAATAATTCTTCATAGGATATAGATATAGACTAATTGTACAAACATACATACATATAGTATGCCTAGTTCACCATTTTTCCTTATACATTAGAAGTGGGCTTTCTACGAATAGCTGGCCAGGTGCCACCCCGCACGCGACTACTACGCACTAAGTCTTACTTGATCTATTTATTGTGACTAGAAAATATCCTCCTGAAAATATTCCTCTATCAATCATAATATTTTTTAATTGAATATTTAAAAAAAAACTATCGCTTTTTGAGAAAATTAACGTTACATTTAAATTATTACACACGACGTTCGTAACTGAACTGGTGGAAATTTAAAAACGAAATGTCTTCGCACTTGGTACTTGTCTAAAACGATAATTTCTATCATTCCAAAGCATATTATATAAATATATATATATAGTCCATACATCAACTGACATGTATATACATGTATATACATTTGTACAAGTACATATAGGTTATAATGTTTTAAAGGGAATGTACTTGTACGAGTAATATTACTTACAGCGCGGCATCCACTTAGCAGTCAACTCGCGCCCGTCTTTCCCAGAGACAGACTGACAATATTTGCAAAGTTACGCGTGTGGCCTTGTTTTTATTTAAATTTATAAATAAAATATATATTTATCACATTTTTTTTTCTTTTATCTTAATAGCAATAAGCTTCTTCATTAGAGTGTATTATTTAGTCACTATTATTGAAGCTTTCTTAAATATAAAGTGAATTTAAATACAAATTAGTCTAATTTTAAAAGCTTTGAGTAATATTCTGAAATATTATCACAAGAAAAAGCGCTTAACGAACACTCTTCAATAAGCTGTCTACAGACAGATCAACAAGAGAAAGATATAAAGGTATATACGCTGAATCGTCATAGCTATTGGAAAACATCCAAGAGGTGTTAGTTCAATTCTTGTAGTACATTTTTTTATATCAAGTTTTTTTTTTTTAATTTATACAATTACACTACTAGGTACATTTTATATAACAAAAGATGACCAGCTCTGGTTCTTATAGTTCAAGGTAGCGTCGATTATGTTATTACAATCACGATCTATATCGATTATTTACGTAATTTAAAGTTAACCTAAAATCATTCTAATCGATTTTCAATCTTATTCCAGCCGAATAAAGTTGAATTTGTTAGGAATTTTTTGTACAAAATTAATCGTTTCCATTTGACACCGATGTTTAGACTACTTCAATCATTACATACAAATTGATTAAATCGAGTCAGAATTGTTTGCTTTTGTTCTAGTTAAATATCCTTTGGCATGAATAAGATAGATTGTGTGAAGTGGTTGTACTAAATGAGAAGGTAGCGGGTTGGAATTCTTTTTAGGTATTTTTTTATATGACACGGGATTTTTCCATTTATGTTATAGTGATTTTTTTACCACATTCCATACTTCGTCTTCTCCTGAAACATGATTTTTTTTTAATAATTTTTCTATATAATTTGAACATATAATATAAAATACAAAAACTTACCTTTTTAATACAAATTTGCGGTCGAATACGCCAGATTATAAAAAAAATGAAATATTTTGCAGCATCCATATCAAATCACGTGTTAGCAAATTGTAAACCACAATTAAGAGATGCCAAGGACAAGACGACGGGCGTTTAATTTAATTTAATTTCATCTAAATGAATCTAAATGAATAAGTATCTAAATGAAGCTGCCTTAACATTTCTACTATTACTATATTACGTACTTACCTGTATTACTTTAAACTTATTTTGGATGTAAAAAACTAAATACGGGTCGTAACTATATCGCTTAATTATATACCATTTATAATTTTGATAGCGTAATTAAATTAAAAAAAAAATATTTGAACCAAATATCGTCGATTTATATTTTTTGTGACTATTAATGTACCTAATACACGTTTGACTGCACGTGACAGATGAGTGGATTTTGCAATCGCTATATAAATGTCGCAGCGGCACAGCATCTGACTATAAACGCGACGGTTGTTGGTTCAATTCCTACCCGGGGAGAATGAGGTATTTTCATTTTTCTCGCTCTGGTAACAATCAACACGCAATGTCTCTAAAGATGGAAAGCGGAGAATGGAGTGTCTATATATATATATATATATATATATATATATATATATATATATATATATATATATATATATATATATATATATTGTAAGACTATGAGTGCCATTGAACTCTGTTTTGTTATTAGAGAACGATAAAAATTTAATCGAAAGTAAACTTTAATTAGTTATCGCCGAGTGAGAATCGAACCCGCATCACACAGTGCGACGCTCTGCCACTGCGCCACGATGGCCCCATATTCTTATATTACAAATACTTAATACGAAATAACAAATATTATTCATTGAAATTGTATGCTAATGTAACCGATCTAGTTCTCATAGTGCGAACGTTGATAATGTATCCAGAATGCCAGTTGACTCATTGCGATTAATATAAAATGGCGATTCGTTAATCATATTTTTTTAAGGCATACAGACAGCATGTCAAAATATTATAATTAATTGATATAGTAACCGGAGAACCGGTAAGTAAATCATTTGATTGTTTTTATAAAAGAATATCGCCTAAGTCTTCTTTTGTGACTGACTTAAAAATCGATTTTTTTTACTTTATTTGTACAGTATATTCTTATTTTTTGCTTCATAATTCTAAGTCAACGAGATATGTTTATATACACGACAAATTTCATTCAAAATGGGTCAAAAACGAAGCATAAACTTTCGTAGACAGACAGACAGACAGACAGACGACGGACGGCAAAGTGACCTATCTGATTATGAAATGTGAATATTATCGCAACTCTTACTTTTGGCGAAGCAGACAGGCTTTGTCCATGCTTACCGCGTATTTAAAGATATTGTACACTGAATGGCTTAATATAATCTCCCGTTATATATTATAAGAAATAGTATAAGTAATAAATTGTTACACCTAGTAGTTGTTTACGGGTCGTTCTGGCATCTCAGAGGATAATGGGCCCGGGACACGTGCCCTAAATAAAGTATGGCAAAACGAAACACAAAGTAAAATAAGTTTTGTGTTTTGTTTTATGTACATTTATTACTTAATTAATTAATGAGAAAAAGGAATGAGTGGGATTCGGACGAAAACTCTAAATATATCGCTTGAAATCGATACAGATTTAATTTTTAGTTAGCATTAAATATTATTAATAAAATCATATATGTTATATTAACACTTTACTTTACAATTGTACATTATATTTATAATTTAGTTAAATAGGTCATCAATGAGATAGAAAACTAGTTCCAAAACTAGCTCCAAATCTAGTTTCAGTCGAGGACAACAACATTTAGATTCACTGTCGCTTCTTGTCAAACAAATTGTGACTATGATTTCAAAATATCTAGTACGGGATGTAACGTATAGCTTAGTAGGCTAAGATTTTGAATGCGTTATACAAAAGGCTTTAAAAAAAATGTAGGTTCTTATCTCTACGCTCTTTGATTAAGGAGTTTGTGGATAATATTATAATAAATAATTATTTTTTTATTTGTGACACTACAGAGACATGCCATTGAATTGAAACTTTTAAACCTGATTAAGATTGCTACTAGCAATTTAGTCCGTAGTACCAGTCACAAGTACAAAAAATTAAAAAATACCCAATTCCCACATGTGGGAATCCAACCCACAACTGTCAGGCTTTCATCGACACACTCGCACTGGGCTACGATAACCTTTTAAGTATTCGAAAAAATAAATAACGTGTAATTAACATCAATATAATAATTAAAATAATATAGATTTGTATAACGCATGCATCATTCCTCTGAACAAAGAACCTAACCTTCGCCGGGCTAACATTGCAGATTATGAATAAACAAACAAATGCATACGATTTGCATACAAATATGCACAAACGTGTTTTAAAAATGCTTTTGTAATAGTATAGCTTACTAATATACCTACAAGTCCAAACACAGTGTTGAAAATACTGGAGGGAGATCATGAAAAAATCGTGGACAGGAGAGGTTAATGACTGGACGAGGTGAAAGAGGTATGTAGGGACCGTAGCGTTTTGCGCTTCGCTCTCTTTGGGTACCCCGCTACAAGAACTTTTGGTTTATAGTCATTATGTTATTTAACGCTAATATATATATATATATATATATATATATATATATATATATATATATATATATATATATATATATATATATATATATATATATATATATATATATATATATATATATATATATATATATATATATATATATATATATATATATATATATATATATATATATATATATATATATATATATATTATTTTTTTATACCAATTATCTGTCCGATATTTGGTTTCCGGCATACGGGTACGCGACCCCGGGACCTCGAGCCACCACTTTCATAACCCGATCCAATCCATGTAAGTGGTGTCCCTCCCCTATATTCCAAGTCTTTCTGCCTCTTATTCCCTTTCCTTTCCTGGTTTCTCCCAGTAATGGGTTTGGAGGTCAGATGGCAATCGCTCCACAAAAAACCACTTCGCCACTCATATGGACCGATTGGTCTTAGTCGGAAGGCAGACCCTGGCAAAAAGCCGGGACTAATGCCAGGAAGAAGAAGATATAGATATAACTAACACTTACTTTGGTGCATACCACCATTTTTGATTTTTAGCTGTCATTAACATATTCCATGATCTTTACACATAGTAATTATATATTTGAAGTTATGCGTGAAAATATTAAAATTTTTATTTAATTTTAATAATAAAGCTGTCATAGAGTACCAGATAATTTTTCAAAAAACCCTGAATGAATATTATAGCTTGACACACACAGATAAAACCTAGTACATCTAATTTCAAGGCATTACAAGATCTAATGATGCATGTTGATTTCCTAAAAAAATGATTCCCCCGGAAGGGAATTGAATCCTTGACCATCGTGAGCTAAATTAGACAACGTCCTAACGCACACCAATGCTTGTAATATTTATGAAATAAGCATATTTGTATACATTTTTATTAGTTTTAAAGTATCAATCCACATTAAGGAAAGGAAAATGCTTTTAGGAAAACGTACAAATTTAAACCAAGCCCTAAAAAAAAATAAAAAAAAAAAAAAATAAACCAAGCCCGCACTTCTTGCATATAATTTCGTTAAAATTATATACCTTCAAAGATATCTGCGGAAAACGACAAAAATAAGTATAATAATAGCATAATAACACATCAATTAAATTCTAATGTACATAAAAATGAGTATTTTACGATTTGTGTCAAATTACAGATGTTTCCGGTACCGGCCATTATAAACGTCCTTCACATCAACTACATATAAATTGTATGAATCATAGTCACGTCTGTCCTTTTGTCTGTCCACTTATCGAGGAAGTCTATAGCCTATAAGCTATATTACGTAAATAATAATTGTTAAAAAGACCATAATCTTTAAGTACTATATGTCTTTCATTTTAAAAGTTCCCGCCATTTTTCAATATTAATACAGATAACATATTATCTTAAATTAAATTAATAGTTTGTACAATTTATTTGTTTACAACATAAGGTATTTATTGCAAAGGTTACACGCTAACTTAGCAATCAAATTGTGAACCTGTAGGTCTCTGCCCACCTGCAAATATTTCTGACATACCTAATCACTATGTAGGTAGGTATAATGTTACACAATCTATTTAATATTTTGAAATTCTTTAATTTTTTTTATATATACAGTAGTTTTTATCATTGCATCACGTACAGGGAGCATTGTAAGTATATATGCATTATTTAGATATGTATATATATATATATATATGTATATATATATATATATATATATATATATATATATATATATATATATATATATATATATATATATATATATATATATATATATATATATATATATATATATATATATATATATATATATATAAATATATATATTTTCAGCATAGCTGCACCACGCAGTGCTGGTACTGATGCTGTTATAAGGCAACAATACATAGGTATTGCAGATAATTAAGATATACATAAAATGGCAGTACTTGTGAGGATGCCACAGTAAGAATGAACAAGAACGTGCTCACGTGTATTGGTCACGTCGAAAGGATGAGTGATAAAGTTAATGGTAAAATATAAAATATGCAGATATAAGAGGTGACCTCTGCTGAGCTTTGAGAGCTCATTATCGATGGTACTGGAGGAAGGTCACTTAAAAAGCATGAGGAGGATGAGGTAAAAGAGGTATATAGGGACCGTAGTGTATAGTGTTCTTAAGGCTATGTATGTATATGTGAAATTTGAAGCTGCACGATCCGATCCAAGGGCTGACTACCAAGCCATGCGTTATAATCGACTGACGTTGAAATTCTTACACCTACACTTAACTCAAAAAGTGTAAAGCTGTACGTTTCTATAGATAGAGCCATGTTGACATTTCTATTCGCTTATTTTTGTTGTTTACATCTAAGGAAAGATTTTATATTTCATAAAAGTCATTACTAATAATATTTCAATCGGAATATCTAAAATGGTAATAAATATATAGTTAAAACTTAATTTTACGTACGATCTTGTTAAATCAAAGAGAGTCAGCTACCAAGTTTTGAACTCGTAACCTTGAAGCATTTAACTTGAAACCACTGTGCAATAACGATCAGAACTAACGTGAAATATTTCTTATATGAGAGCATTGTGCGTTTTGCCGTAATCACCGATAATATAGAAACGTGACCATTTATACGAGCGTTGATAAGCCACGCGTGTAACGATGTCGATGAAGTCATTTGTACCTTAATCTGGTTAGAATTTCTAAATATATCTCAACTATATTAGAAGATATATATATATATATATATATATATATATATATATATATATATATATATATATATATATATATATATATATACATACATACTTTTTTCCTCCATCTCTTGTATCCGAGAGAATGACAGAATTTTCAGTCTCTTTCATTATAATATACATAAGGCGAATTAACTTTACTTGAATGTTGCTATATGAAAACGGGCATTTCCGTTAGAGACGAGGAGGCAATAAGAATATTAGCGTACAAACTGGAACTATATAATACGGAGACTTGATCTACAACAACTGTCTCCAACTCAAACATTAACACCAATACACTATGATCGATAATTGTAATGAAAAAAACCAAAAAAAAGCACAGACAACCAAAGTCTGTGGTGTAGCAAAACTAGCTGTAGAACTTTTAAAGCTTTCTATTAAGAATGACAATATGATAAGCTTTCATGCGTATTCTATGACTACATACTTAGTCCATATTATAATATTATGTGAATGAGCTGTACGCGGTATTATTAAACCGTAGGTCTTCGCTTTCTATGACACAGATACTAAATCCTGTATCATGAGTTGTATGAATAAATACATTTTTAATTCTTTCTTATACGAGTATATATATATAAACATTCCTCCAACGGGAATTGAACCTACTTCATCTCTTAGCCTATGCATATTAGAAAATAATGAATAAACAAGGTAAATAGATGAATGACTGACATTTTACTTAAGAGCATGTATCATTAATGAAGGATCGTGTACTTATATTGGTCAGTCATATACCATGGAATTGTACAACAAAATCGTGACTTACGAGTATCCTTAATTGTGAATACAAGCTGATGACCCCTAATAATAATATGCTTATGAAATAACGCTGCTATATATCTTTGCTGTAATTTTTTGCAATTATTATCATAGTGCTAACTAGTGTGATGTAAACAAAATTTAGTTTAGACGTTGTACAACTTTTACATTTGTTATCTATATTTCAGTATAACGCAAAACGCGTATTAAACGAGAATTTGGCATTTGGCACATCACTCTGTATTCTATTTTAACAGATTTGAAAAATATCTATATAATATTTTATATATAACTGGGCTATGACCATTGCGTTGAGTCAGTCACGTCGAAATTACACTATCATGACGTCATATATCGCCGTCGACGTCGCTGAGGTGTATGAACGTGTTCACGGGGGTTTTGGATATGGTCTTCGCAATGAAGAGGGAGAAAATATTCTAAGAACCTGCATTGCGTCTGATCTGGCCATCGTGAACACTTTCTTCCAGAAGAAACCTCAGCACCTTATAACGTATAAGAACGGGTTCCACTCAACTCAAATTGATTATTTGCTGACTAGACGGTGTCATATAGGCAGGCTGACCAACTGTAAGGTCATTCCCGGCGAAAGCCTGACGGCCCAACATCGCCTCCTTGTCATGGACTATAATGTTACCCCGAAAAAGAAACTAGCTGAGAAACGCAAGCCTAGGATTAAGTGGTGGTTGTTGAATGGGCCGATGCAGACAGACTTCTTGGCGGAGGTGGAGACTCAAAATCTACTGACTAACACCGAGACCGCTCAGACTGCATGGGATCGAGCTCATTCAACAATCATTGCAGCGGGCAAGCGAGTTCTTGGCGTTACTAAGGGTGGGCGTGTCATCGACAGGGAGACATGGTGGTGGAATGACCAGGTGCAGGGGGTGATTCGGGAAAAGAGGGCTGTGTTTAAAGAATGGCAGCATTCCAACTCTCCTGAAGACAGACTGGAGTACATAGCAGCAAAACGAGCCAGCAAAAGAGCTGTAGCCAGAGCCCGCAGAGAAAGTTTGTCGCCATTGTACAATAAACTTGAAACTGTGGAGGGGCAGAAGCTCATACAAACTGGCTCGTGCTCGAGATAAAGCGACGCAGGATATTACAAAACGTCTTTGCGTCAAAGATTCTCGGGGCACGTTGCTTTGTAGTCATGCCTCTGTGAAGGAGAGATGGAGAAGCTACTTTAAGGAGCTGCTGAACACTCAGCAGTCTTGTAGTCTTCCTCCTGAATTATCTCCTAACCTCGGACTTGTTGCTCCAATAACCCGTGACGAAACTCGTAATTGTCTTCGACGCATGAAGAACGGAAAAGCGGTAGGACCTGACGACATCCCAATCGAGGCGCGGAAATCGTTAGGCTCTCTTGGTGTGCTTATACTTACTGACCTGTTTAACCGTATCTTGAATACTGGAAAGATGCCACATCAGTGGCGGCAGAACTTTATTATCCCTATTTACAAAGGAAGGGGCAGTGTTCAAGATTGCGGTAGTCATAGGGGCATTAAGATTATGAGCCACACCATGAAGCTCTTCGAGCGCATGATCGGCCTCAGGCTCCGCCAAGAATGTTTTGTCTCTGAGTCTCAGTATGGGTTTCAACCAGGATCAGGCACTATGGACGCCATTTTTGCCCTCAGAACTTTGATGGAGGCTTACAGGGAAAAAAGGAGAGCTCTGCATGTGGCCTTTTTGGACTTGCAGAAGGCCTTTGACTGTGTGCCACGTCAGTGTATCTGGTGGGCATTGCGATCCAAGGGGATCCCTGAAGCCTATATTGAGGTTATCAGAGATATGTACAACGACTCCGCTTCAGTGATTAGGACCGCTGTTGGCGACACCAAGCCCTTCCCGATTACTGTAGGGGTTCACCAGGGCTCAGCTCTTAGTCCGTTCTTATTCAATGTAGTGCTGGATACTGTCTCGGCTCACATCCAAAGCCAGCCCCCGTGGCTGATGATGTATGCCGATGACATAGTACTCATCGACGAGAACCGACTGATGCTGGAGCGTAAAGTGAACGCCTGGAAGGGTGCGCTTGAGAACGGTGGTCTCAAACTGAATGTGTCGAAGACCGAGTACATGGCTTGCGGGAACCCGGACTCGAGCACCATCCATATCGGGCCTGAGCCAGCCGTTAAGTCGGAGAAGTTCAGGTACCTTGGAGCCGTTATGCATGAGTCTGGAGGCATCGACCACGACATCCATGCCCGTATAAACGCTGCCTGGGCCAAATGGCGGGAGGTCACTGGTGTAGTCTGTGATAGCAGAATACCGCCCAAGCTCAAGGGACTGATATACAAGAGCATTATCCGACCGGTTCTTTTATACGGCAGCGAATGTTGGCCAACATTATCTCGGCACACTCAGGAGCTTCACGTCACGGAGATGAAGATGCTGAGATGGATGTGTGGCGTTACGCGGTCCGGCCGCATACGCAACACATTCATTCGAGGTAGTCTTGGGGTCCGTGACGTAGCGGATAAGCTCCAAGAGCGTCGCCTGAGATGGTATGGCCATGTTATGCGCCGATCTGAGAACTATGTCGGAAGGAAGTGCCTTGACATGTCTGTCCCTGGAGTTAGACCACCCGGACGCCCAAAGAAGCGATGGCTGGATGTCGTGACACAAGACATGAGAGCCAATAGATTGTCCACTGAGGATGTTAAAGACCGTGCAAAGTGGAGTAGGCTTAGTCGGAAGGCAGACCCTGGCAAAAGCCGGGACTAATACCAAGAAGAAGAAGAAGAAAAAGGAGAAGACGTCATATATTACAATTTTAAAAAAAACAACATCTCATTATTTCTTCAAAGTTGGTTAAATCATTTAAAACAATAGCTTATTCGTATTCACATAAAATGTATGACAAAATTTGTCTAACATTGTTATTTTATATACCTACATCATAAAGCCTTGGCGTTCCAAGATTGCTAACGCGTCTTACAAACTTGCAACGTAATATTATGGGAAATTATTCATATCTAACAAAATAAGCTTCAAAATATGCAATATTACGCTAATTGTGCAATTTTTGGGTGTTTGACATTTGTCTTTTTGACGTAAAGCTAACTTAAAAGCTTTGTTCTATGGCCATTACGTCACAGGAAATGGGGCTTGAAACGGTACCTGCTACTTGTGACTCTACCTAAACAAATTTGATATGCTTTTAGTTATAACTCCTTTGAAATACGTTCTTATATTGTTATTATAAACGTAATCATATATTTTCTTTCTATAACTTTTACATATAATGATTTTTCCTAAGAAATGATAAGTATATAAACTATTATTATTTTGTGCATATTTTTGTAGAATGCGGATGTAAATTAAAAAAAAAAGCAAATCAAATATTAATTTTGTAAATTATACATTTCTTTATAAGCATTCATTGCAAGGAAACTTAGTGATAAGACTCTGTCAATCTGAGCTTTCCGTCCAATTTTTTTATAACTTTCTAAAACTAACTACTATTTGACTAAGCATTATGAAAAGCTGTAAAACATTTGTATGCGTAATTTTTAAGCTTTTTGTTCCTTACTTCAAAGCGTTGTGAATAAATTTGTAATAGTGTGAGAATAACAGTTGTGGAACATAATTGTTTTTGCCTCACCAACGTTAACTATTACGTTAGTAGCTACCGTTTTAGTCGATGTGTGGTTAAGTAAGCGATTAGTGACGACTTACGAATTGACTTCTTGTATACTTTACTGTGGGAAATTCTTATATATATGTGTAATATTTAAACTGAGTGAAATATAAACTTGCCATCTTTAACTAGTCTATTATTTATTATTTGTACAGGAAGTAATAGCGTACTATTATAATATGGGTTAATATTACTAGGATTATATAAAAATATAATAAATGACGGTTGCGGGTTCGATTCCCGCTCGGGGAGATTGAATTATTTCATTTTCTCGCCCTGGTAACAAGTTAAAGCGCCCAAAGTTTCCAAGTGGGCGGAAAGTAGCGAACAGAGTCTTAACAGTAAATCCCCTCTAACTACTTTTGCTATAAGCGGGAAATAGTATAAAGCTATTGTTTTTTAATAAACAAATAGATATATCAGCTTTCAAGACATGGATAGTATTTATTATTATTCCATGTAGAAGAATATATATAAATAAAGTATAAAATTTAAAAATATTCCTTAAGATAAGAAAGGTTTTAACTATTATTATAAAATCAAAACATTCTTTTATTCTATTAGACCATTACAAGCACTTTCCATTCGTCACAATTTACATTGGATTGTCAGTAGTGTCAGTCTATCAGGAAGCACAGGAAGCTAACAGGAACATACCTTATTTAAAATGACAAAAATCTTGTATTTTGAAAAAATTAGCAAATATATATATATATATATATATATATATATATATATATATATATATATATATATATATATATATATATATATATATATATATATATATATATATATATATTTTTTTTTTCTTTTGTTTGTACTAGTGATGTTCGGGGATATACTTTGTTGATACTCCGGTACATCACTAGTTTGTACTACCCGTTAAACATATGCTTATTTAGTTACATATTTTTAAGCTAGTTTAAAGCAAGTCAAGTAACTCAAGTATCCAAATGAATGCGGTCACAGATTGTCAAGCAGTAACTAAATATGTACTTATTAAGTCCATGCTTTATAGTTAGAGAGGAAAGACATATTATACGCCATATAGCTATAGCTATAGCTATTATGAGAACGAGGGATTCACTTGATATTTTAATATGATAATAATTGTCATTCGTTTTAACTTTTTTTATACATTTCACTTTCACTTGCACTTCCTATTTCTTTACTTTTAGGGATCCGTACACGCAATAAAAAATGGGATAGGACCAATTTGATGATTCCTTGATAAATAAATGGAGTAAATGTCAAAACAATATTTTTTTTAATTCGAACAAATTAAGTTATGTATAGCTAGGTCAGTGTAACATCTACACCCTACGAGGAATTTGAACGGACTACCATATAGTTCTATTTGCCAAATACCAACTACGCAACGATGGCGTCATGCAATTCTTGCAAAATCTATTTTCCCAAGCTTTAACTTGCTATTACTGGTTTTAGGTCAGATTTAGAATTGAATACTACGCATTGAAATTATTTACAATTTTGTTTGTTATAATATGTATGTATTTCAATATTATAAAAAATATGTAGTCAGTTTAAATATATATATATATATATATATATATATATATATATATATATATATATATATATATATATATATATATATATATATATATATATATATATATATACGCATATTAATAATAAATTAGTTTATAATATTTACAAACTACGATAATAAATACCGATATTTAAAAAAAAACCTTAATTTATTATATATACCTTACAATAGATGTTGTATTGAGATTTCCACTATTCAAGTTCCTTGATAAGTTTCCGTAAAGTTAAAAGGAGAGATTTCTAAAATAAATAAAGCAATCTCTAATTATGTAGAATTACTCGATGCTATTGTGAAACATTCCGATCGGCAATTAGGCCATACTAAGCAAGGAATGTGAGCGGCGCTGCGGTCCGCGAATAAAACTCAAATGCTTCAAATTTAAATTTTGTTTGTAAGCTTTTGAAATTTAACTATCAAGAAGCTTTGGACAAATTTTTAAACGTTATCTGTTAACAGGATTTTTTTGATTTGGCCATCATCTTTTTTTTACTATCGCACCTCACCCCTAAGGAGCAGATACTATCAGCACCATAAGGATGCATTCTTTGCATCCAACTTGCGTGCGTCTAATTCTTTTTTTTACGTACATTCAAGCTATGGAATGATGATACCTCCGGATTTTAGCCCTGAACAATATAATTTAGGGGCTTTTAAGCGCATCTTCTCCAACATTAAGGTCTCTTAGTCTAATAAAGTCCTCCGCATACTCTCAGGTTGTAGATGTGTATAGGCGAGGGTGTCCACTTAACATCCTTAACATCAGGTGATCCTTCGGCTGGTTTGCCTTCTTATTATATATACATATATATATATATATATATATATATATATATATATATATATATATATATATATATATATATATATATATATATATATATATATATATATATATATATATATATATATATATATATATATATATATATATATATATATATATATATATATATATATATATATATATATATATATATATATATATATATATATATATATATATATATATATATATATATATATATATATATATATATATATATATATATATATATATATATATATATATATATATATATATATATATATATATATATATATATATAGATATATATATAAATGGCAGTTAACGCTGCACTATTTTTTTCTTTTCTTCTCTCAATAAGTTTCTATTGATTGGTTAAATATGAAACTATAACATACCTACTTAAATTTAAGATTAAACAATTCTTACGGAAAATGTCATTTACATTTTTGGTACATGATAATATATTCTAGATAATCGTGAGGGTGGACATAGCTGCATCATGACTGGCTATATCCAGAGGGTGTCTGGTATATCCAGAGGGTGTCTGGCATATCCAGAGGGTGTCTGGCCAAATATCTGTCCGATATTGGTACTGGGCATACGGGTACGCGACCCCGGATCCTCGAGCCACCACTGTCATACTCCTTCCCAATCCATGAAAGTGGTGTCCTTACTCCCCCCCTCCTTTTCTACTAATCTTTTCCCCTCTCATCCTTGGCTTTTCCCACAAAAATGGGTTTTGGAGGTCAGATGGCAATCGCTCCATTAAAAAGCCGCCACCTGCCACTCATATGAAAAGAAAAAAGATGTTGCTGGGTACTGCTAGGGCGTCGCCGCTAAACGACGCGCAGGCACATCGCCCTACACCTGTGTTAAATGGGCAAGGGCTACCGTGTCAAGTACGGACACGGCTAAAGAAGAAAGTACCCAGAAGGAAACTCCGCTTTGCAACGTGGAATATTGGCTCTCTAACCGGACGATGCAGGGAACTAACAGATGTACTCATGAGGCGTCAGGTCCAGTGTGCTTTCCTTCAGGAAACCCGCTGGAAGGGCAATAAGTCCCGTATCATCGGACAGGGTTACCAGCTCATATACACTGGGTCTCCTTCCGGTAAAACTGGTGTAGCAGTAGTTTTATCTGAAGAGCTACGGAATGGTCTCCTCGAAGTTGACCGGGTTGGGTTTTGGAGGTCAGATGGCAATCGCTCCATTAAAAAGCCACCACCTGCCACTCATATGAAAAGAAAAAAGATGTTGCTGGGTACTGCTAGGGCGTCGCCGCTAAACGACGCGCAGGCACATCGCCCTACACCTGTGTTAAATGGGCAAGGGCTACCGTGTCAAGTACGGACACGGCTAAAGAAGAAAGTACCCAGAAGGAAACTCCGCTTTGCAACGTGGAATATTGGCTCTCTAACCGGACGATGCAGGGAACTAACAGATGTACTCATGAGGCGTCAGGTCCAGTGTGCTTTCCTTCAGGAAACCCGCTGGAAGGGCAATAAGTCCCGTATCATCGGACAGGGTTACCAGCTCATATACACTGGATCTCCTTCCGGTAAAACTGGTGTAGCAGTAGTTTTATCTGAAGAGCTACGGAATGGTCTCCTCGAAGTTGACCGACGCAGCGACCGCCTGATGCGGGTGAAGGTACTGGTTGAGGGGGCTATCGCCAACTTAATCAGTGCTTACGCTCCCCAGGCTGGTTGTAGCGGGGCCGAAAAGGAGTCATTCTGGGAGCAATATGAAGACGTTCTACTCGCTATACCATCTACCGAGGTGATCATAGTTGGGGGAGACCTTAACGGTCACGTGGGTAAGGCTGCGGATACGTATGAACGTGTCCACGGTGGTTTTGGTCACGGTCGCCGCAATATAGAGGGCGAAAATATCCTAAGAACCTGTATTGCATCTGATCTGGCCATCGTGAATACGTTCTTCCAAAAGAGTCCGCAGCATCTTATTACGTATGCGAGTGGACTCCATTCAACCCAAATAGATTACCTATTGACCAGGCGGTGTCATGTTGGCAAGGTAACTAACTGTAAAGTCATTCCTGGTGAAAGCCTCACGGCCCAACATCGTCTTCTTGTCATGGATTATGTCGTTACCCCGATAAAGAAATTAGCCGAGACGCGTAAGTCTAAGATCAAGTGGTGGTTGCTGAATGGACCGATACAGACCAACTTTCTGGCAGAGATTAACAGTCAAAATTTAACAACTAACACCGAAACTGCTCAGGATGCTTGGGATCGAGCTCAGTCAGCAATTATTACGGCTGGTAAACATGTTCATGGCGTTTCTAAGGGAGGACGTATTATGGACAGGGAGACATGGTGGTGGAATGACAAGGTACAGGAGGTGATTCATGATAAGAAGACTGCATTTAAGGAGTGGCAGCGTTCCATCTCTCCTGAAGACAGACTGGAGTACATAGCAGCGAAACGTGCCAGCAAAAGAGCTGTAGCCAGAGCCCGCAGTGAAAGTTTATTACCTCTATATGATAAACTTGAAACTGTGGAGGGGCAGAAGCTCATCTACAAATTGGCACGTGCTCGGGATAAAGCGACGCAAGATATCACAAAATGTCTTTGCGTCAGAGATTCCCAGGGCAAGCTGCTTTGTAGTCATGCTTCTGTGAAGGAGAGGTGGAGAAGTTACTTCTTGGAGCTGCTGAATACTCAGCACCCGGGTAGTATTCCGTCTGAACCACCTCCTAACCTGGGACTTATTGGTTCAATAACCCTTGATGAAACTCGGAATTGTCTTCGACGCATGAAGAACGGCAAGGCGGTGGGACCTGACGATATTCCGATCGAAGCGTGGAAATCGTTAGGCTCTCGTGGTGTGCTCATGCTTACTGATCTTTTTAACCGCATTTTGAACACTGGGACGATGCAACATCAATGGCGGCACAGTTTTATTACCCCTATTTACAAAGGAAGGGGCAGTGTTCAAGATTGCGGTATTTATAGGGGCATTAAGATTATGAGTCACACCATGAAGCTCTTCGAGCGCGTGATTGCCCTCAGGCTCCGCCGAGAGTGTACTGTCTCTGAGTGTCAATATGGATTTCAGCCAGGATCAGACACTACGGACGCCATTTTTGCCCTCAGAATTTTGATGGAGGCACACAGGGAAAAGAGGAGAGCTCTGCATGTGGCATTCTTAGACCTGCAGAAGGCCTTTGACTGTGTGCCACGTCAGTGTATCTGGTGGGCACTGCGATCCAAAGGGATCCCTGAATCCTATGTTGCTATTATCAGAGACATGTACAACGACTCTGTTTCTACAGTTAGGACCGCTGTTGGCGATACCAAACCCTTCCCAATTACAGTAGGGGTTCACCAAGGCTCAGCTCTTAGTCCACTTTTGTTTAATGTAGTGCTAGATACTGTCACGGCTCACATCCAGGACCAGCCTCCATGGCTGATGATGTATGCCGATGACATAGTACTCATTGACGAGAACCGACTGATGCTGGAGCGTAAAGTGAATGCCTGGAAGGGTGCGCTTGAGAACGGTGGTCTTAAACTGAATGTGTCAAAGACCGAGTACATGGCTTGCGGGAACCCAGACTCGAGCACCATCCAATGAATGAATATTGGCCAGCATTATCTCGGCACACTCAGGAGCTTCACGTAACGGAGATGAAGATGCTGAGGTGGATGTGTGGCGTTACTCGGGCTGACCGCATACACAACACATTCATTCGAGGTAGTCTTGGGGTCCGTGACGTAGCGGATAAGCTCCAAGAGCGTCGTCTGAGATGGTATGGCCACGTTTTGCGCCGGCCTTAGAACTACGTCGGAAGAAAATGCCTTGATATGTCTGTCCCTGGAGTAAGACCCCCCGTACGCCCAAGGAAGCAATGGCTGGACGTCGTGACGCACGACATGAGAGCCAATGAACTAACCACTGAGGATGCTCAAGACCGTGCAAAGTGGAGTAGACTAAGCAGGAAAGCAGACCCTGGCAATAGGCCGGGATAATGCAAAGTGGAAGAAGAAGAAGAAGAAGACTGGTACTATATTAATAAGCATGATTCATAAATGAATTTGTTTTGTCATTAGAAACTTTAAATATTAAAGATAATTTAATATAATATGTACAATGGGATTTTAATTTTAATATATACAATTTTGCTGTAGAAAACCACAATGAAAAGTAAGCCTCAGCATCGTCTCCACTGTTTGTATATAAAAGGAAAAACAGAGAGAGCCTAGAGTTAAGACACTGTTATTTGTTTCCCGCTTCAATTCTAGTTACTATAAATTTTACCACAGAAGAAAAATTAAAAAATAAATTACTCCTTCGAGTGGGGATCGAGCTCACAACCACTATATTTAGACATACTTTGTCACACTGCGACACGATGACCTCATGTATCCTCTCCTTTCCTTATCTCTCAAATTGGAATAATGATGAATTATGATCAACAGCATTCAGTCATATATTACATCATAACTTAAATAAAAGTTAATAAAGATGACGAATGATTATTTAATAATTACCATGAAAATTGATTATGTTTTTGCTTGCGTTTAGAAATCTCGCGTGTCGTTTGAAATTTCACTGCGCGTGCGCTGGTGCCACCTTTTTACTTGAGGCAGTGAATTAAAATGGTTAGCAAATGCTATTTACGTTCGGTTTACGAAATATCGATTAATCTTCTCTTTTTATTTATTTGTAAATCTATATATGTACATATATGTAGTGTTGATTTAATTTGTATTATAAGTAAAGAGATAACTGAATTACTCATTTTGTATTATTTATTATTAGTTAAATATTTCTAATATTAGGTTTATAAAGTGATTTTTTTGCTTCTCGCTGTATCCTACGCATAGTAAGGTAGGCAGAGGGAACCATCGATTGAAGAAACCTAGTCTTAATACACTCCGTTCCCCATTTTCCGCCTTTCGAGGCAATATGCGTTGAGTGGCATTCATTTTCCCCGAGTGGGAATCGAACCCACTAACCGTCGCGTTTACAGGCAGACGCTGCCTCTCTGGCTACGAGCTATTAGTATTATGTTATACTAACAAAATACAGATTTTAGATACCGTTACTATGGCTATACGTTATCTACATGTCATTCGGTGACGAGAATTTATATATAATATCCCACGTTAAATTCGAAGGCACGACCGTCGTTTCTGTATCAAACACTTCCCAATTCCATATGTAGTTTAAGACATACGTATACATTTATTATATAATTTCAATATTTTTGATCATATTCTGTTATAAAGCTTTCTCGTGATCAAGGCTTTAGCGATAATCTAGCTTGTTTGCATTTCATCTACCATTGTCTAGTTTTGAGGTGAAGGATTCTTCTAGATTACGTCTAATTATTGTCATGCAATCTGCAGTTTGAGGTCAATTGTGGCGACAATAAGTTAATTTTTGGTTGATGTTACCGAATTCTTATGAATTGCGGCTTTTAAAATACTTGATTTGAAACTATGTAAGAAAATTTCAAAATATAGCGCTGCAGCTGAAATATGTTTATGTTATACAAATTTTAATTTGTTACACTTTATGCACCAACTAACTACTTGGCTTGAACTCATTTGTGAAGAAATAATAGAACACAGTATTAAATATTTAACTTATCTAAATTTTAGGGAGCGCACGGCGAACAACAACGCAGAGTAGCGTGAATACTACGCGGGACTCGCAACTTCTGTCTCTTTTGGCGGCGAGGCGGAGGCAGTTGCTGACTGGCAGGCTGACCACGCATATAAATACTATCACCAACTTGGCACACAAACCTCACAAGTAAGATATTTACTTATCAGAAAGGTGCTTTGCCACCAAGTTTTAGTGATAAAGCACTTTATTTCATCTCCTAATTTGTAATGAAGATATTTAATGGTTTTCTTTTCATGTCTAATCTATAATGACCTTTTTAATATTTATAAGAATTGATATTAGTTAAGTCTTATTAAATATTTAATGTATAATGTTTTGGCATTAATACTATATAATAATATGTATAATAATATGATAATTTTAAACATTTTCAGGGGCAATACGACGTTCGCACAACTAGAAATCAGAGATTCAAATAGTTCTGTTGTGAAAAGAATCACATTTGAAAATTCTACAAATGAGGCAATTGCACCAACACTAAAACTTATTGCACGAGAAGGCAATAAAGAAGTGCGACAAGAAATAAAACCACACGAAATCAGGCACTTATTCATACCGAGAGTACTATACCAAGAAAATAAAAGCAGAGGTGGTTTTCTAAATAATAGACGGAAAGATTTTGGAAATAGGACATTATTAACAGAGACTACTACAGGAAGCGCTATAGTTTATGTTCCACCTGAAAAGTTAGAAGGCCTTGATAAAGAAGTTGAATTAGATCCAGAAGAAGAATTCCAGGTGGATGAATCTAATCATGGACTTTACTTACTTAATTATTCTGACACTGATAATGTAACTCAGGGTCATTTAGAGTTAAATAAGATACCATCAAGTAATGAAATTAAAGATAATATTACATTCTACCCAGAATCTACTACAATATCTAATGAGGAGAAAGAAAAAACAACGCCCTCAACAGAATCAGAAAAATCAGAAGTCAATTCAATAGCAAATAGTACAGATATTCAGAATACTAAATTAGAAAAATCTGAAAATGACAAACTTAATCAAACTTTGTTTATGTCAAAAGAAATATATAATCATTTCCGACCACTGGAATCAGAATTACCGGATGAAGAAATGGCACCATTTATATTTTTTGGCCAGAAAATTGCAGGGCAAGGAATCACTGATAACTTGACAAATTTACCATCACTCTCAGCATCAACCAAATCTGTCAACTTTATAGCACCGCCCTCTGAAAAAAGAAAGTTTAATTCGAGATACTCTGCTACAGAAAAATATAAAAACAGTAGTGCTGGTGAAGAAGAAATTAATGAGGACATGGACGTGTCTGTAGTAAAAAATGTTATCGAAAAAAATAAAATTAGAAATACTGTAAAGGGTCCCGCGCCAGCACGTCATGTTGGTTTAGTTAATGCTTATAGAAAATTTTCAAGCACAACACAGTCGACATCGAAGCCACTTTCGATAAGTCAACACAATGTGACGGAACCAATTCTACAAAATGTCACACCAAGTGTTTTAGTTAACGACAAAGAAAATATCAGTACAAACGACACACTCAATAATAAATCTATTACATCTAATACAACTATAAAAGATATGAATAAAACGACTTCCGTACCTCCACCAAGGAATTTTACAAGAACTTATTTTAACTTACGCAGACGTCCATCTAGAGTAAGCACATTATCTAGTACTGAGAATGTGGTACCAGAATTAGTGAATGTAACTACAACTGAAAAAGCCTCAACTTCAGTCTATACAGCGGTGGTTACTTCGGTTTCAATAACATCATCTGTTAAAGGACAAAATAAAACAGATAATTTAATGACAGATAATACTACAGTAGCTGATCTTATAGAAGAAGTTCAAAATATCACAATACCACAAGCCGTTCTAGTTAATGAAACAGAAAGTAGCACAGCTCAACCAACAACTTCAAGACCATTCAGGCATAGAATACGAATCAGAACCACTACCACTGAAGGCCCTACAAAATCAGTTTCCACTTCAACGTTGGCAGCTTTTACGCCTTTTTCTGAGTTTCCCCCAACCAGCGACAAATATGTACAGGAGGTTACAACTTCGAAGCCAACTGACAAAATAGCTATATTGTTACCACAAAATGAGAACGAAAATACGACCAACGGATTAATAATAAAACCGAAAAATGTACTGCGTAGACGTCGACCAACGACTACAACCAGTACTACATCTACGACAACTACTACTACCACGTCTGATCCTAATTTGACAACACTTAATGAAGCAGAGGCAACTAGCTCAACCATCTTACCCACAACATTACCATCAACAACACCTAAAATAACAGAAAATACAAATAAATCTTTCATCATTACATCACGTACTGCAGAGTCAGAGTCTAGTTATAAACCTTCCATGTTAAATGGTGTTTTAGAAGCAAATAGAACATCAAATAACACGGTAATAATAGATAGTAATAACGATTCACAAAACGAAGAAGTTGTGATCGAAGCTGAAAAAACTTACACAGCGTCATACGTTTTAGCCGGTCTGGGCTTTTTACCAGTTATAGCTGTAGTAGTGTTTGTTCTCCGAAATATTTTGAATAAGAAAACCAAAGAAATCGATACCGAATACGAAGGCTATTTCGACGATGGCAGTGATATTAAAAAAGAATCGCCGATTACTCCTGTAGCTCGTCCACCGATACCTACCCCTACTAAGCCTGATCAAAAGTGGGAATTCCCTAGAAACAAACTTAGGCTTCAAACATTACTGGGACAAGGAAACTTTGGACAGGTAACCTTTTATCCAGGGCAAAATGTAAAACTTCGTAATTGGCTTTTATTAATAACTATTAAATTATATTTCAGGTATGGAAAGCCGAAGCAGACGATTTAAATGGTCACGATGGATTGACGCGATTAGTTGCTGTGAAAACGATAAAGGAATCAGCCTCACAGAAGGAGAAACAGGAACTTTTACACGAAATATATATAATGCAGAAGATTGGCACTCATCCCAATATTGTTACCATTCTTGCTTGTTGTACTGAACAGGGTCAGTGATAAATTAATGTGATTAGTTATTTAAAAATTTAGAATACATTTAAGCATACAACTTTCGCGTAGTCATAGATTGTTTAAATTTATATAACTACATATGTTATGGAGATTTTTATAGTTCACAATTATGTGAAATGAATTCTATATCCTTTAAATTAGTATAGAACCTTTTCTAATTCAATTCCAGAACCATATCTGCTTATTATGGAATATGTGATGTGTGGAAAGCTTTTAACTTACCTTCGTGAAAGGAGGTCTAGACCAGATCGATTTAGTGGTAGTGGAGCTTTAACGTCTCGAGATCTAACAGTATTTGCTTATTGCGTTGCAAGAGGAATGGATTATATCGCATCCAAAGGGGTAAGAAAAATCTACGCAATTTTTTGAATAAAAATATATATGTTTGTTTTTATGACTATTCAACTATTGCATTGTTTATTCAAGCAAGGTCACTTCAAATGGTCTAATTTTTATCTTATTAGTAGAAATTTATCAAGAGTAAATTTGTGAATGTAGCCTGTTTTGTTCTAAGATTTTTACCCCTTTCCAATTCCAGATTGTTCATCGCGATTTAGCTGCGCGTAATGTTCTCGTAGATCATAATAAATTATGCAAAATTGCTGATTTCGGCATGTCAAGATGTGCTGGTGCAGGTGCTCGAGGGGGTCGGGGGGCATTACCAGTACGTTGGATGGCACCTGAGGCTTTATTGTATAATGTGTACAGCCACCATACGGATGTATGGGCATTTGGGATTTTGCTATGGGAAATCGTTACGTTGGGTGAGTCTTTCTTGTTTTTTTTTTAAATGTTTCATTAACTTCAAAGATAATAATTCTGTCAAATAATAAAATAAGAATTATATAGTAGTATAGAGCGTCAAGAATTGGAGGAAGTTGTTTAAATAAGCAATAAATTATTCAAAATATAAAGAAAGTTGAACCACATATATCTAAATATATCCAGAAATTTAATTGACATAAAGTCTACTAAACATTTTCTGTTTAATTTTCCAAAAGACAGTAAATTTCTGCTTCTTTATGTTTTTATTTTACTCATACTTTTCAAATTAGTTACTACCTAAGGAGCAACTTAATTTCTAAGTAAAATATATTGATTTAGAATAATTTTACTTTCGTTAAATATAACAATTACAATAACAATTATGGTATTAACTTCACAATAAATTCTAGGTTCAACCCCATACGCAGCTATGTCAGGACGAGAAGTTCTAACAGCTGTAACGGAAGGTTATCGCTTAGAACGACCCCCACATTGCAAGCCTCAACTTTATCGAGCTATGCATGCTTGTTGGCATGCGGATCCCTCTCAGAGACCCTCATTTGCTACTCTTAAATGTCAATTAGCTGAACTACTCGATAATGAACCGTCTGAAGGAAATTACGTCGATTTGGACTCCTTTTATCAGGAATCGTCTGTATACAGCGATCCGTCAGCGATAATTCACGATGATGATGGACTATCCGCTGAATATGATAGGGAGAGGCGGTGCTTTAGAGAGTAAGAATTTTATTATTTATTGCTTAAATTAATGGCGTTAATAATATTTTTTTATTCTTAGTTTAACCAAGGGCTATAAATGGGCATAAAGTAAAAATATATAATGTGCAACTGTACATATATGAAGTAAAAAATATATTTACATACATCCAGTAACATATTTGTGTGTTCATATATGTTATTCAAAACATTATTTTTAAATTATTCTTAATATTCTTTCAGATTACAAACTGGACCACCAAAATTCGAGAACCGTGCGTTCAACTTACGAGACGAAGAGCTTCGAAACAAATTCAGCATTGGAACACCACGGATGGGTGGCTTTGGTATACGGGACGTTCCATTTAACGACAGAAATTTCTCGGACGGAGAATTTAACGAAAGAAATTTCCAAGAGAAGAACTTTCCAGAAAGAAACTTCAGCGATAAAAACTTTAACGACACGAACTTTACAGAACGTAAAGATATAAACGGAAAGCTATCAACGTCAAGTTTTCACAGAGAAAGGGAAAGAGAAAGAGAAAGAGAAAACCCATTAGTTAGTAGGAACAGCTTTAACGGTTTCCCAAGGATCGGGACAAGGGAGAATCATTTCCAGATGGCCCCAGATGGCCGTAACAAAAGGGTATCCGAGTTTGAATGTGACATTTAAACATGTTACTTATTGATTTCATAAAAATATACAGACCTTCTTTATAAGAAGTGTAGGTTTTGTATCGAAACGTTCGTTACAAAAGCCTATTTATAAAAAAAAAATTAGGAAGCTTTGAATTTGATAAGACTTATATTGATAGTTGAAAATTAAAAGTTTATTTAACTTTTATTATCAATAGTTGCACTCAGGCAATCTATAAACAGCTTAATGCTAATTAAACGTTAAATGAGTAAGGCTGTAAGTGATAATTAGAGAAATTAATTTAAAAATTGAAAAAATATGCCCTAAAGCTACTACTGTACTTGATTGGTTTTCGTCATCATTCATGACAAATTATGCTTTAAGTTTAATCTAAATAGGTCTATAATTGTAAATAGATTAATTTATAACAGTATTGTGCAGTGAATGACCCGACGTGTCCAACATTCAATTGTAAATATTTAAATTAGTTATTGTTAAAATACGCACGTAAGGAGTTTTTATATTTTTACGTTTGACACAATATGAAAAGTTTATATTATCTGTGAGTTATTAATATTTTGTATCTATACCATTTATTTTTATTGTTATGTATGGAAGTTGACTTTATAATATGTTTATATTTTAAAATAATGGTGCTTTTTTTGCGTTTTTTTTTCTCTCAAACGAAACTTAATGTAAATAATAATTAAATAATTTGACAAATTTTGTACGTGTTTTATGAAAAATCTTATATTTCAAATCTCAGTTCAACATTGCTGTCTAGTCTCTAAAATGTATAAATTCTATTGGATTGTTATATGATCTGATTATTATGTAAGATTGAAAGATTTATTTTAATGTCAATAAAGTATTAAAAATTATTTTTGTTTTTTATATCATATAAGTAAAACAAATATATTATAACATTATAAATAACCTACTCGCTACAGTTACTTTATATGATAATTATTTATAGCGAGTGAATCCTACACCGGTAGGTCATATAAAAAAAACTTAATCTAAATTGAAACTAAATCAAACGCTTTTGTACAGTTAAAATATATTAATCTAGCTATTTATAATGGCTGCCTATATTATTATCATAAAACGTGTCTTAGGACACGTCTGGCCCTTTGGCCCAGGTCTCTTGACATTTACAGCCTTGTAGTAAAGTGAAAATTATTATATAGTAGTAGCTTACAGGTTATTCGTGAGGCTGCTGTGAAATTGAGGGGTCTGGTAAATTTTTAACTAAAGTATGGTAAAGACGAAGTCACATAGAGTTCATAATAAATAAAAAAAATGTAGGATTGGATCATTTGAAGCTAAATTTAAAATAATATTAGTTTTATATGAACATAATATAGATCTTAAGTAATATATGAATTAATTAAAACCAAGTACTTTAAAAACAAATAAGCCTCGTTTATCCAAAATTTAGCCTCAATTTAAGAGACATTAAGACTTAAGTAGCAGGACTAGACCCCGTGTTTTATCTACCAGAAAGGGGAAAATCCATAATTATATCCCCAAATTGATTGAACTTAGTTGGGATTTCCCTTTTACAGCCAGAAGCAGTCCCAATGAAGCTGACTGCTTCAAGAAACTTTAGCACCAAAACATTTACAACTATAAATTTATTATTATAAGGCTTATTTTCCTCTGTTCCTATATTACAACTATTTAAGTTAAATAGTAGAAGAGGATTACATATTAAATAGTTGTGGTTAAAGATATTCATTACTTTCTTTACTTAAAGCGTTATTTGTTGTGTTGTTTTTATATACAGAGTGTTTTTTGTATTATATATGGCCACTAAATATATACTTAAAAGAAATAGAAGAAGTAAATACCCTCAGCTAATCAATATAAATGGATCAATGCGAAACAAGGCGGGAAAGAGAGGAAGATGTAAAATAAAGAAAAAAGAAATTAATAAGAATGAAATAAAATAAATAGCATTTATTACATATAACACCAGATTCCTTCTTTATACTCTGTAACTCTGTACGCAGGGAATTCCAGGATAAAAACCTAGAGAGAAATTATTATATTTAAATTAAGCTAGTACATCGACTAGTGTTTTGGAATACTATTACACTTTAAGGTTGCCTGGCGTATCGCTTATATGGATAAGGCTGCCTGTTGTACATTTTATTGTATACTTCACTTGTGGTTTACAATAAAGTATTATTATTTCAGAATATTATACTCTTATTTAATTTCTGAGTAGAAACAAAATAAACATTTACAGTTATAAAAATGTTTAGAGAATCCAGTACATATATGAAATTTATACATTTTGAACACTCTGTATACAAACACAATAAAAACATAAACGCTTAGATAATGTGGTCAGGTCAGTCTGCGGTTAGATGAAAGTGCCGCAACCCATAACGCAAGAAATGGAAATCAATTGTGAAATTATATTTTGTTCTTAGAGAAGATGAATTGTCTGTTTATGAGCAAGTATATTTTCAAGTACTTTCAAATTTCTCTATTGTGTAAGTGAAGTAAATGGTAATAGAAGAGGTCACGAGTTCAAATCTTATGGCATTTAGGCATATTGGTTATGTTCTTTGTAATATGTAGCCTTATATGTAACCTTAAACAAAAACTTCCATTATTGAATGACTGATGACTGATTGACTTAAACTTGGCCTTGGAGTTGAGTATCACAGGCGAAGGTATTAAAATTAAAAAAATAGAGTCTTACGCTGTATTCTGCATATAACAGGGTATGCGACAGGAACCTAGAGTTGAGACCCATTTCCCGCCAAATTTTCAAGGCGTTGCGTGTTGAGTGGCGGAAATCAATTTATTACCAGAGGGACAATACGAAAATATTTCATACCCTCGAGTGGTAATCGAACTCATTACTGTTACATTTACAGTCAAATGCTGTTCTTTTGCTACATCACATTCTCAAAAAAAACAAAGTGCCATCATTTTCCGATATTCAACTGAATCTCATACAAACATATCTTAAAGCAAAGTACAGAATATTGCATCTCTCGTCAGAAAAAGCATAGAAACGTTATCAGAAACGACGGTGCGTCAAATGATACATCATAACCATACTCACTAGTACTATAATGACTTGTAATATTTTTACGTTATAAAATCTATTGTTCACTTTGTTAAAGCTAAGCTAGCCTTCATATTATAAGGTTCTATGAGGAATATCGATTTCTAATTTAAAAATAAATTTTACTATTAATATAATAATCATTTCAAAATTGAAAATATCGATTTTTTGTCACTGTCTACTTACTTACTTACTATCGATTTTATACAATATTCATAAATCGAACACATTATTTATTTTAAAACGTGTATTTAAAGTATTTTTATTTCATATTATAATTTTTTTCTGTCAACACTCATATGGACCTTTTAATTATCGGGCTTACTTTACTTTTGTCTAACTTGAAGTGAATATAATCTATACTGTAATAAAATTTGAAAATTATGTCTGTACATTGAATATTATTGCGCAAAATGACGCAGGGCAGTGATTTTACAATACAGTAACAATATGAATCTATGATTATTATTATATTTTATATTATTATTTTATCTGTCCGTTTTTTTTTAATTTTGTCTGTCTGTTTGTCTGTTTGTATACGCACATCTTGGGATCTACTGGGCGGATTTGACTGGAACCATTTTTTTTGTATATCTCTTAAGTCAGGGCAAAATAAAGGCTATAATACATTTTACAGATTAGCCTATCTAATGAAGAAAAAAAGTAACAAAAATGATTAAGCGTTATAGAACATCTAAACTATAAAAAAACCAGAAAATGGTTTTTCAGTAAGAGTTGTTGAGCGTGATGAGCTTTTTTCGTTGAAATATGAAAATCCAAGATCTGGAACATCTAACGAACGCACCATTATGTCCAGCTAAAATTCATGAAATACGGAAATGGTGCCATCACAAAAGTTATTGAACGCGATGGACATTTATCATTGACCAGATGCTAAGCTGAAAAGCAAGAAAAAGTATACTACAAGAAAAAGTATACTACTGACTTAACTACTGAGCGTAGTGGGCAGTTTCGTTATCATGTTAAAATCTAACATGTGGAATACAATCTCGTGAATCACAACGAAACACGATAATAGACAGTAGGGTAGCAAGAATACTAGTCAGTAGGAAGGAAGAAGGGCGTCCACTAGTTCTTAATATAAACATTCTACCAAATAGGATACTTCTTAGAAATCGAAGGCTTGTCAGGCATCGTTTTATTATGCTTTAAATAAATCCCGCACATGCAAACCACAAACCACACATGAGATATTCAAATGCCCTAGGGAACTTACTGCAGCTTATATTGAAATGATTAACGTAACATATTCTAATCTATAGTCTATTTTGTTCCATGAACTTTTTAAAGCTATTTCAAAATTATTATTTCGATTCCAACTAGGCAGGAACTACTAACATTAATGGGATATGCCAAACAGTCAATTTAACTTTATAATATTAGTATAGGTATATTTATGATATTCATATGAATTATACAAATGATTAAAAATAAGCTTACATTATAGTAACACTTTCAGTTATATGTTTTTAAAAGCTTCACGCTTTATCTCTACCGGAGCGGAGAACGTTGCGGTCCCCGTATACCTTTCGCCTCATCCAGTGTCATTAACATCTTTATACAAGTCCTGGAGGGCTTTCTCATGCTTTTTACGTGAATGAAGGAGGAAGGCATCCACTATCTTCAACGCTTGAGGGAAGGTCAACCGATGTCTTCTCTTACCTCTCTTACCACTCCCTTTTGCTTCATATTTTTTTTTTACCCTTCATTTGTCAACCATGCTCTCGACATGCAAATAATTATAAATTAAATAATGTATATGTTTTATACATAAAAAAAGCAAATAAAATTAATGTATTAATATTATCACGATGCTTAAATGTAAGACAGTTAAATATAATTTTTGTGAATTATAAATTATTGATAATACTTCACGCTGTATCCCGTAGATAAACAGAAAACCAGGTTACCAGAGGGAACCTAGTGTTAAGATAAGTCGTTGCCCGCTTTCCGCCTTTTAGGAAATTTCATATTGAGTTGCGGAGGTCATCTACGCGCTTTGTCTTGTTACCAGGGCATAGGGAATAAAAAAGATTACTCTCGCCAAGGGGGAATCAAACGCACAACCGCCACGTTTACAGCCAGACACTGCCACTGCGCCACGAGGGCCCTAAATTTTATTATATTAAGTATATATAAAATATCCTTACACAATCATATCTAGTATACCTACAGTGAGAAATAAGTGATAATATATACTTCTTTGTATTTTTGTCAATATATAAGACATTAGATATCAATAATCAAATTAAAAATTGATCTGAAATTTTCTAAAAAAATTAAATGTAAATAATTGTACACTAAAAATAAGCAAAACCGAACGAAAAAGTATAGTAAATTCGCACTGTATTGTACTATTATTAAATAATTGGAATACTTATGTCATTATAAGTAATAGAGATTCATAATAGCAAGTTATCGATATGACCTATTGAACTTTCGTTACTGACGTAACTGTGAAAGCCTCTCTCTAGTAAATTGTCGTTTTGAAGCTTATGCTCTTTGCTTAAAGTATATTTTCTATTGACAACGTAGTGCAGGTTTAAAGTATCTAACAGATTTATAGGAGGTTGTAGGTTCTATTTTTAATTTTAATGTAGCTACTTTTAATGTTTTTGAATGAAATATCTTAACAAAAAACGGATCCTTGGTCTATTTCGTCAAAACATTTGTACTTTCAATATTTTTTTTATATTATATTTTATATAAAATATATATTACAAAAAATATATATATTTTATGTATTATAAATGTAAAATTGCTCTTGTGTTTAATAAAAATATTTAAAACAAACCATGAAAGCATTACATATCGAAATTTATATACAAACTTAGTGAAATCAATACAACTAAATATTTATTACATATATGAATCACGGATGAACAAAAAAAATTTTTGTGTACATACATACATACATACACATAATGTAATGATGTAGCATATTTTGATGGTGTTTTGACCCTTAAGAGAAAGTCACCAGTTCCGGCATTATCTGACACCTGCAAGAGTGTAGGGGATACACGCTCACTCAGTTGCAAAACGTAAAGGCACGCGCATCTCTCGTACACACGCGTGGAGTACTATTGTGATATATAATGATATAAGCATGGCTTATTTTAAAATTTATTTATTTGTTTCTTTAATATTTTTAACGAATGCTGACGAGGATTTGAGAGATTTCGAATTTTCTGAACCACACGAGTTGCTGATAGCGCAAGAGTCAAGAAATTATGATACGGTTGTGGCTCCTCCTGTGAGGATATTGAAACCTAATGGTATAACCAATTCCCATAGACCACAATATAACTTGGATTCCACAGAAGATTTTCTATTGGGAACGACAAAACGGCCTCTTATTAAGAATTATAAAATTAAGAAGGATAAAGAAGGAATGATCAGGGATGCTGTTTTAAAGGCGCTAGAGAAAAAGGACCATGTGGGTAAATTTGCCCAAATTTTGCCTATTATCAGGGCGATGTCGGGAAACCAGAGGGTAGCGTTAGCTTCGTTAGTGGCCAGCCAAGTTACTACACCACCTGGGAGGCAGCCGCTCAGTTTTTCTCAGGTAGAGTCTCAGATATTTTTTGTTATTGTTAGATAAGAATAATTGTTTGATTGTGTAAGAATAAATGTTTGATTGACGTAACTTTAAAAGCACATATACCTCATTTGAAGATTTTTTGTTTGGAATGTTAAAACCTTTTTAAACCTTTTAAATACACTATAGTATATAAATAATAAGTTTTAAATATTGTTTATTTGGACATCACGAATAAAACAAAAACTTACACAGTAATATATATCATATTTCACACAATTTGTATCCATAATAATGTTTGTTTCTATGAAGCTTAGCTTATGTAGAGTAGCAAGTGTTTTAATAAACAGACTCCTTAAAAAAAGCATGAAGAGACTATTATTACGGTAAAGTTATTCAGACTGTTATTCCATATTTAAGTAATATAATTATAAAATATAAATATAAACTACTTTTTTATCTCACTTGAAAGCCGACACTTATATAATATATGTAAATTAAATAAAGTTGTCTGTGCAAAATAAAAAAAAAAATAAATACGATTGCTAAAATTGTCTTATAAATTAACAAATGTAGCTAATATATAAATATAATATAAATTCAAATGTCTCTATTATATCATTTTCAGAAAAGAAAACGCAAAACAAAATCATTACACATAATTACAATTAATTAGTTTTGATAGAAATCCACAAATTAGCTCTACATTGAATAGATTTTGTCTTTACAATACAAACTTGCAAAAACTGTACTTCCATTTTACAACATTAACGCGAGGAAATCAGTTCTCACGCGTGTTAGTGTTTTTGTCACTAACACTAAGTTGTTAGTGTCGCAATTTCTATGTGAAAAGTTAGTTTCCCTCTTAATTGTTACAAGAAGTATGTATCTGTCGTATAATTCTGAGTATTGGCTTGAAACTCTAAGGCGCCATGTGATAATGTTCAATTGAATGTAAATCTAAAACCTTCTTATACAAATTAATAAATTTTAAAAATATCTTATTATGCTCTACTTTATAATAACTTTATCTGGTTTTTTTATTCTGTAACTGGTAGTACAATTTCAAAATACTTACAATGAAAAGTTCGGTGCAAAGAAAATTCCCAAATAGAAACAATTGGAATGAATTTTATTTTTAGCTTCACGCTTTATCTGGCATTTAATAGGTTAAGCAGAGAGAATCTAGTATCAAGCCACTCCATTCTCCGTTTTTCACCCGATTTTCAGATACTAAGTGGTGTAACTCAACGTCGCACTTTGTCTACCATAAAGTGCGTCTTGCTGTCTAGGGAAACTATTCTAATTTATTGTCTCGATTAGGTATTGAGTCCACAATCATCGTATTTGCAGTAAGTCCCTATCCTTCTACGACACGATGTCCTCTTGAAGGACAAAAACAGAAAAAGCTATTGCATATTGGCGTATAAATAAAATATTTAAATAAATCAAGTAATACAATAGGTAGAAATGATGAAATAGAGTCATTGTTGGACGTTTCAATCTTTGCTTGACAATTAAGGCTATTAGAAACGTCGTTTTCATCACTGGAGCGCTGAAATATTGTAAAAAATACTTGGAATTGGATTTCTTAAAATAATCGATTTGAATCTAATTATTCATCAATGACTACAAAAAAGAGTTTACATTAAATATTTTATTTTTCTTTATTTCTAAATATCAGAAAAAAAAGATAAGTTATTATTTTTTTGTGACAACTGTATCAACTGTGGTTAGGTTTTAGTCTCGTTCAAGAAATTGGATATTTTGTATATTATATCATTTTGAGGGTATCCGTGGTTTAGTGAGACAGTATATTTGGGTAAATTAATAATTCTCATTTAATTTCACTATCACTTTTGTAAGATGCGGTGTTAAGTTCCTGCTACTTAAGAGATAATCTCTTGAATTTAGTCGGAAACTAGAACTAGAACTAACTAGAGAACTTGTATGAGCATTTATTTTTAATTTTGGCCAAAATAGTGACTTTCGCCAGTCAACGTGTTTTATATTTCTTGATAAACTCAAAAACACAAAAAACTAATTAACTCAAAAACTTAATAACACAACTCAAAAAATCAATGTACTTTACAATACTTCCTACAATTCAATCTAAATCAATCTCGATAGTTTCAACATGCATTGTGCTCATGCAATAGACGGGTGTAAATTATCTAAGTTCCATTCGAGTTCCGATACGGAACGGGGTCGTTTTTTCTCCGTACATTTATTTTCGCGTGTTTGAGTACACGACCGTATACCGTAGACGATTTATTGATTTTATGCTATTATTAATAATCAAATATTAAATTATAATAATTATAAAGTTAAATTATTATTGTTGCTCTTAATTATTAATAGAATCCATTGGGGTGGAACTCTTAAATTTTTAAAATTTATATATATTTGGCTAAGCCGTAGGTGAAGTGCGGGAAGTGATCGCTCACCGAGGGCTCTGTACCAATTTTATAATTTAAGTTAAGCGGTCATATCCGCTCATTTTGTATAAAATAAACTACGCACATAAGTTTGTAACAGTTTTTTTTTTAAACTAAAAAATTGCCACTTTGCATATTTTCTGTTTATTGTAAATAATAACGTCGAGTAAAATATCCTAAGTCTAGGTCAGTGAAGTGCAACTTATAAGAGTCGACAAACTTAAATTTACGGTCGTATGCACTCATTTTGTATGAAATGACCTACTTATATAAGTTTGTAATGGTTTTATTTTTTCTGGGATATATCTATAAGTTTCCAATTTCTGGACCGTTTCCTTTGTGTGTACTATAACTAGAAGTACGTAAGTAGGTTTTGATTACGCCGCGGTTTTCATACTAAGTGCCATTTTAATGAAAAAAGCCGTGACAAGGACAGACAGACAGACGGACAACAAAGTGATCCTATAAAGGTTTCAAGGTACGGAACCCCAAAAATACAGTATTTTAAGAAAATCGATTTAATAGACCCATTATAATCTCGTAATAAAATATCAAGACAATCACAATATGGATATAAAAATTCCACAAGTGAAGACTACGCTTTGGCCACAGTTGAGTAAACACGAAGTATCTTTATAAATATTAACCATGCTTCTAATACTGTGTGTGTAAGTTATTATTAGAAGTCGGTCAGATAATGGTAGCGTTTAATTATTATGACGAATTTTGTTGAAGAGAAAACGGAGAGATTTATTTCTTTGGAGAATAAATCTTTTTTCTTTCTTCATAAGATAAATGTGACAGTATTTATAATATGTTAATTGAACGTTTTTTTATTTTATTTTTACAGATTTTGTTTAATAATTCTATAGGAAAAATAACGTGACTTAAGCTTATGTAATATGTATATATGTATAATATTTATATGTCAATATAAAATGATTAAACACATTTCGCAATCTTTGCAAGTTATGAGCTTTCACAAAAAAAATTCGGTAGCCATGCTTTAGTTCTGGAATATCGTTACACTTTCCCCTTATCTAATCGTTACGTGTGCGATAAAATCTAAAATCCATTGATATCGTCATCTTAGTTTTTTCTTTTTAAAGCCATTAGTTACGACTACTAAATCTAATCCATAATGAAATTATACTGAAAATTTTATACTGAAAAACTCTCTCTTTCAAAATTAAGCTTTTTTTTTATAAAATCCAACAAAATATAAATTAAATTAAATTAGCTTCACACTGTATCCCGCACATGGCAGGGTAGCCAGAGGAACCGTAAGAACCGTAGGAACCTAGTGTTAAAACACTCCGTTTCGCGCTTTCCGCCTTTCGAGGCATTGCGTTGTGTGGCGGAACTCAACGCCGCGCTGTTTACCTTGTTACCAGAGCGAAGAAAATGAAAATAATTCATTCTTCCCGAGTGGGATTAGGAACCCACAAGCCGTCGCGTTTACAGGCAGGGGCCACGCCTGAGCACTGCGACGGTCCCCATCAAAAATATATTATATGAATTGCTGAACAATCTGTGAAATCTAAATAAATAATAACCTTGTACCTTACAAATGGATTATAGCATTTCAATGCCTCATAATAGAGATGGGAAATCTTGCCTATTCATATTAACCTTTGACTATTGTAGCATATTGTTTCAGAACAATATACACTTGACCTGTTATCTCCAAGCAACCTAGAGATCATTAATTTTGTAATTTTACTTCTTATTTCTATATACTTTAAAGATTTATTTCAACTTTTATAAAACATGGCCGCGTAAATGTTTGACGAGAGTTGTCCCACAATTTTGCTTAGATTTTCTCATGACCGTCAAATGATGACTGTATTTTAAAATTATATCCATACAATTGTGTAATTAATGAATTCACACAAATAGTTTAGTTACGTGCAGTACACGTTACTATGTTTGTATCTATAAGTTTTCTATAACTTATGTAATGTATAGAACAAGTTCTGATAAGATCGTTTACGCGACGGTCTGAGAGTTTGATTCCCACTCGTGGAGAATGAAATATTTTAGTTTTCTTCGCTCTGGCAACAAGGCAAACAGCGCGGCGTTGAGTTCCGCCACTCAACACGCAATGCCTAGAAATGCAGAAAGCGGGGAACAGAGTGTCTTAAAACTAGGTTCTTTGAGCCTACGGTTCCCTACTTCGCTACTTCGGAACTTAGCGCCGTGATATTACCAGGCCAGGAAACTGAAGATAGCTGTAAAATAATGATTTCTCCAGTCGATTTCTAATTTATATTAAACTTCAATCAGTGACTTACAATCTGCGCTATGTAGACCTTCCACCTGGAAAAAACCACCATACCATTACTATATTCTACTATATTTTAATTTAATTCCAGGTGAGATCAATGTTCAACAACGACACAGCTGACCTGATGCTTCCAATTCTATTGGATACGGCGAATTTAATACGCCGCTCAATGAGGCCCGGGAAAGAGCAACGGGAAGTAAGACTGCCACAAACAATGATGCAGAGAAGATCCTACATCTCCCATGATGCTTCAGATGAAGATTTTGATACTGGAACACAAGAGAGCACAACAGTACAGTCTATTATACAAAAGTATCGCGATTTGCGAAGTAGATCGCAAAGAGTACCTTATGTTAAATTAAATACAACAAAAACGAGCGATAAGCAAATTCTTAATAAGACTGTTAGTACTATACATGTAAACGATATTTTGGAAGATACAAATTTGAATAGTGATAATAATGTAAGTATTTAATGATTTTTGAAAAAAAATTACTATTATGTCTAACTGCAGACGCGACGGTCGTAGGTTTGATTTCCACTCCGGGAGAGTGTCAAGTCAAAGCGCGGTGTTAAGTTTCGCGACTCAACATATATAGTTTTGAAAGGTGGAAAATTAGAGAAAGGAATATCTCAATACTAGGTTTCCACGACTTACATTGTAGTATGTGCAGGATATAGCGTGAGGGTAAAAAAAAATATATATTGAATCGTCATATTGCGAGTGGTATTGATATATATTGTGGTTCAGAATTCAAATTTTATTATGAACAATGTTTATATTTGAAAATAGTGTTTCGCCGAACTGTTTAGATCAGGCACGATTTTGCATTCAATAATGAAATAATGAAGTAATTATTAAAAATTAAAAATTATTATTTATAAATTAAAAATTATTATTACTTAAATATCAAAATGTAATTAATTAATGAGTGTACAAATTACTTACTTTATGAAGTTAGTGATTTTATACTGTGACACTCTTTCTCGTAGTGTTTATGCCAATTATAATATTGAGCGTATGTAATTAGATATAAAGACATACTATATTTGGACCATACTATAGACCATATATAAATTTTTTTGACCATACTATATTTTTTTATATAATACGGATATTTCATTTATATATTCTTTATCTTTATTTTTGTATATATCTACATTTTTTTTAATATTATTATTTTTAATATTAAGGTTTTATTCTGAATATTATACCAGGGTAGACATAGATAACTTAGTGTCTATGTATTCCATTCTCCCATTCTCACTTGCCGCCTCAATTCAAGGCGTCGTGCTGACTAGTGAGTGGCATAACTTAACGCCGCAGCACATCTTAATAAGGCGGCTAAACTTAAGTACAGAATTCACCTGAATTACAAACAGACGCTGTGGAGCACCACTGCGCAACAACAGCGTCATCAACTATAAAAATCAATGTAAAAGTTACATAAAAAAATATCATATTAAAACTTTCCATATTGTATGCAGAGCTGTGACATGACAAGCGACAAGAACTTTTACCCATTGCGAAATATGAATTTGAAATGTGAATGGCCGAGATTTCTGTGATGTGTACTTGCCATTATTTAGAACGATTGTGTTGACAATTTGCATAGATTTACAATTTTCTTTAAAGTCAATTTGAAAGTGTTTGTTGTTCTCGGTTGCCTTGATTGTAGGTTTGTATCCTAGTTCGGGGAACTGGTATTGAGACACTCCTTTCTCCATCTCTAGTCTAAGTTTAAGACATTATGATGAATAGCATATTTATCTCGTAGTTTGGAAAATAAGTGTAATTTGGTGCTATAATTTTAAGGATATACTTACATATATAATTAATTATATATGAACGTATTTCCTTAAAATTAATATAAACTAAACTAAACTAATATTACTATTAGATATTTTTTTTGTCTGGTTGTTGCAATACTATATCCTTACTACTAGCTCCGCTATATATAGGAAAAATAAAAAAAAAGGTTTAAAAATTGTAATTAAAATGAATAATAAACAAATTAATTTTATATACTATATAAATTAAATTAATTTTGTATACTATATACTATAATTATATATAAAATATTGATAAAATCAAAAATTAAGATTTTTTTAATTAGATTTTATATACATCGTTTACATATATATTTACAGAGAAACCTCACAAGATCTACGTATTCCACAACAGAGCCGACCAAACGGAAATTTGAGATTACTGATCGTGTTCTGGATAATACTACTTTGGACCTGACTGTAGACGATACTAATACGACGATGGTTCAAGATATGCCTGTTGCTGAAAAACTTAGGTCCATGAATAGATATGTGGACAGAAAAGGTAATTAATTTTTTTTTTCAATTCAATTTGTACTCAATCAGTACAAAATCTTATTGCGAATCTATCAGGTACCTATGTAATTAATATATTTTAATATTCCATTTTTTATGCGTTAGGTATATGTTAAAAAAATATATATATTTTGTTGCATTTTGTTCAGCTTAGTATAATAACAGCCTCATTCTATCTGACACAAGGTCGTTTAGTATTAATTTTTATTTTAAACTTCCTATATTAAATTTCAGGCAACCTCATCCGCAGGGGCATATATCCCAAACCCTCTACAGTAACAAAGCGTACAATAGAGCCAGCTATTAGCCTAATCAGAAGACGACCAACACCAGCGAAGACTTTAACTGCCAATGAACAAGCTAAATGCGAGCTATTCACGAATAACTTGTGTTTACATTCCGATGATTATCCAACGTGAGTAGAAGGATTTATTTTTTATATATATTTACGTATTTCGTAAGATGAAAGTTATCTCACACTCAAGGTAGTTTTTGTATTTGTTAAATACTTTCATCGAATAGATTTTATTCAAAATAAGAAGAGACAAGCTTCATTTTATCACAAAAAGTTTCAATAAAATGAATGCCTCAGATCTGAGAAGAACAGGCGCAAGGCAAAGGCTTCTTTTTTAAATCGGTACGAGTAATTTACAATTATCCATTACGCGAGCATTCCCAAGATGTGGTACCTTTTATAAAATCATTAATCAGGTAAATAACTTTTAACACACGTTAATAACGAAAAACACACGTTAATAAAAATAACGTTTTCCTTAAAGTACATGACATTGAAAAAAAAAATTACTAAGATGCGATTATCAATATATTCGTTTCTTTAAGGGATCTCTATTGTGGCCGCATTAACCCAAAAGTATAATACCGTAAGACATAACACTATGAAAGTAGCTAAAGTAGCTTTCACACTTCAGTTAAGATTTTTTTTAACCGCGAAAGCTGCGGATCTATATCACCAATCCATTATTTGGAGCCAATGGCGATACTGAGAAATTCCGTAGAATCAACAGGATATACGGCTTCACCATTTAAGAGTACATTGGACGCAAAATATATGCATAGTCATCGAGTTGAGGAAAACAGCCCTCCTACCAAGAGTACATTGGCTTTAGCAATTTTTGTGTTAGTTGTTCTAAAAATTACACATTTAGGTTTTCTACTATTCAATAGAAAGTTAATGTACTATTTTTGAAAGACCATTGTGTTCATCGTCATATTAATTTTGTCTTTTTATTATTTAAAAAACATAATGAAATATGATCAGCAAACAATACTACGTTACGGCTCCTACTAACAAAATATTATGGTAAATAATTTATATATACTATATTAAAAAGAGAAAAGGAACAAGAATATATCCCTGTGGCACTCCCGAGTGCGAGTATAAAAAAAAAATAATTTGAAAAAAATTATTCGAATTCAAATTACTTTGAAATATTTTTATTACATAGTTTTTTTCAATCTTATTTATTCTTCATCCTGTATCCCACACATAGCAGGATATGCAGGGGTAACCGTAGGCAGAAGAAATTTAGTGTTAAGACACTCCGTTCTCCACTTTCTGTCTATCAAGGCATTGCATGTTGAGTTAATAGATAGTTAAAAATATTTTAAATGACCTAATGTGTTATATAAACATTAGTTTTTATTTGACACTCGCCATTGTTTTAAAGAGTAGTGTATGACATTGAAATATTCTAAATATCCATATAAAATCCAACCCGACAATTATTTTAGGACGTTCAATCAAACAAACTCTTCAGTTATAATATATATATATATATATTCTCATTTACAATATTTACTATCAATTCCTTATACAATATTCTTTTATTTCTGCAAAGACTTAAAGCCTATACAAAAATAATACGCATTCGATTCAACAACATTCAACAGAGGTCGATGTTTTTTAAAGTGGAACGAACGAAAGCAAGAGTAAATAAGATAAAATAAACTTGTGACAGCTAAAAACGAAAGTGATATGTCGCTGGCGTAGTAAAAAGAAAAAATACTTCACAATGTGAAGTGAATTTACACCTTTTTGGTTGCATTATAGCTTTAATGGGTGTCTTTATGACGGAATTGGATAGAGACTGTTAATTTCACTTTAAGTAAGTTAGCCGTGAGTTAGATTACCAAGTGGTATATATATATATATATATATATATATATATATATATATATATATATATATATATATATATATATATATATATATAACAGATTAGTTAATTTCCCTTCTCTTTCTCGGGGATACAACCAAGACCAATTGTGTCTGCAGTCCAACTTCGTCACATTTTCCATGTATGTACATATCCAATACATTGTTATATGAAATTTCAATTGCCCGTTAATAAAAACATGGCATAATACAGTCAATACCTATTAAAATCCGTTAGAAAATATTAGACGAGGGCGGAAAATGTTTTATTGTTGCAAGATTTTTTTACATTTAAAGTCATTTGTGATATTGCAACAACAACACAATTATTTCAATAATTTGTTAATTTTATCCAGAACTAGGTACATTTTGTGTAATGATTGTTTTATAGTCTTTTTTAGACTAATTTCAAAAATGCTATTATTCTGTAATTAAATTTCTACCGCTAGACAGCGCAGAAACACGTTTGCAGTTTCTTCCTTTACGAGACAAGCCTGACATAGCGGGCTGTCAGTAACACCACCAGTATAAAGGTGTTTGTTAAATGAACTGTGTCCCAGTGAGGGCTATCTATAAAGATAGACTATAGACTAGCCTGGGGCTTGGGCTGAGTTGGAAAACCGACAATCGAGCTCAACTTTGATTTATTAAATATTTATATTTTACTTTGAGGAATTGGTAGAAAAAAGTTTTAACTATATCGGATCTGGTCAGTCTTTTTACTCTTTGCGTGCTAATTGCACCTTGCAAATTCCAGCAGTAATCGATAGTATATATTATTCTTAAAGTAAAATAATGACATTCTTAATATTATTATCATTTTAAAATTAAAATTAAAACATAAATTAAACAATAAGTCGATCTGTGTAAAATAAAAAGGTTTGTTCTATTTTCAGAGATGCAATAGTCCAGTCTATAAGGCGTAACAAAGCAGCGGCTGGAGCTCTCCTAGCAGACTTTAAGGATCCAGGGGAAGGTTCTATTGACGGTATCACTGCGGAGCAAGAAGAGAAGTACACTGCCGACCATTACTTAGTGTCAAACAGGTATTTTAAAAATATTAATCGTTTATGTTCATGTATATTAAGATGATACTGTTTGATAGTTATCGTAAAAGATGATGTTAAATACAACTACATAAGTTAATTTTAAAATAATTTGGTTTTATATTTTTGGCAATATATGTATGTATATTTCACATACAATGTCTCATAATAGTCAAATCGAAGTTAAGAGTCAATGGGTCAAAGCCCAGTATTAAGTGATACCTCGCAACATTTGAGGTATCGAAAAATAAAAAAATATATACATATTATAGTTAAATAATAAAATAATAGACTTTTTAGGTTATTTCATATTTTAAAATAAATTACTGAAATTATTATAATTTCTCAACAAGATAACAAAATTAGGGAAGAATGCAAATTGAATGGAGCAATTATTTGCTCTACTTGCTGTTTGTATTATTGTTATACAACTATTGGTAACACTTACCAATGTCTAATGTAATGATTTCTGAGTTTCTATTATGATGCCGTTACAAAGCCCAGGCTTTGAAATTTTTAACACAATCAAGTCTAGTCTTTTGTAAGAAATTTCAATATTCATAATGCGTTTGTAAAACTCCAAAAATGTGTATATACTGGTACAAAATCATAGTTTTGGATGAAGAAAGGCTCTCCCACGAAGGTGCTAATAAAAGTCGTAACAACCGCATAGGAAGTAAGACGACACTGATGTTTACGGATTCCAATCAGTCTAGAATTTTTAACAAAATCCATCTAATGTATGTATGTCTTTTATCGAATACGAAATTAAAATTCAACTTCAATATTTTACAGACGCGGCGACACATCAAATCGCGATTTCGCCAGTGCAGGTGAAGCTGGCTTCATGTGCCCTAGCACAGTGAAGTATGCCAGACCACAACGAGCCCGCGCCACTTCTGGACAATGGAAGTATATTGTGAACACTGGCGAGCACACACAGACGTTAAGATTGGAGAAGTGCTTGTTAGTATCTTTTTCATATTATGTGTTTGGAAAGATCAGATTGAAAATTAAGTTTTTTTTATTTTAATTTTACTTGGTTAGTCTCTTTAACCACTAAGGGTACATGTTTATACTTACTTAAACCGAGTACAATGTTATTTTGATTATTGTTAATATTAATAATTAATATTAATAGTTAATATTAATATTAATATTATTGTTATGCTTGTATTATTATTTAAATTGAAATTAAGTGCGTGTAATTTTTATATCATTTATTATATAAATTCTATTATTACAGAAAACCAAAAGAATCATGTACTTACTTAACGGATAATTTCAAGTCAAAATGTGTCCAAGTTTACAATTACCACCGACTTTTAACTTGGGATCAACAGAACGGACTACACATGGATATCTTCAAAGTATGCATTTAATAATATTTTATATGGCATGTTATATACAAAGATTTATATCAAAGATGCTGAAAAAAAAAAAATTACAATATCTAATTGTAATTTTTTTTCTTTCAGTATCTATGATATAAATCTTTGCTTGAATGAAACTTATTCCGTTTTGCATTGATAAAATATTTAAATATCTAATTATTTTTAGGTACCTACATGCTGCTCTTGCCATATAGAAGGATATAGCGTGTCATTCCCACCTCTAGGTCACAGAGTACACGAGACGTCTTCAGAACATTTCCCAGGAGAAGATCTATCATCAGAGCATTTAAACCAAGCGTTCGAATCGAAAGTACAATCGAGCATACAAAGGCCAAATGTGAAACACCCAACATTTGTACACAAATTAGAATTTCCTTTTACTGATAATTCTATACCAAATTTTAATAAAGCAAAGCTAAATGATGACGATTTCAATAACTTACCTCCAATGGACTCTTATGGAAATACGTATTTCCCTGATTCATTTAACCAAGCCAGTTCGATAAGAAATATCAAACGACCTCTAAGGAATCCGATAGGAGTTGCAGTTGATTCGATAACGTTGCCTAGTTATTTGGAACCACCGTCCCCTTCCCCTTCTTTTACATCTAAAGACAGTTTAAAATATAAAATAGATCATTACAATAGACGTCCAAATCGACGGCCGATAAGAAATAAGATTTCTAGTGGCCCTGAAGATTTACTATCATCAGGAACATCTGCTATTGGAGCAATTTTAAACGAAAACACGAATGAAAATTTTGAAGAAGAATTAGATGAATCGGAAATAAATATCAATAAATTTAATCCAAGAGCAACTATAGCTCCCAAATTGCATGCTGTTACAGACAAACACCTGGAACAGGGCATTGCAATGGATGAGGCAGTTAAAAAAATTAATTACAATTACCATCCGATTATTGATTTCTTTAATGATAAAAGTGATAATAGTGATTCAATAGATAGAGAGGATACTGCGGAAACATATGCTACGACAGATTCAGAATGGAAGCCCATAAGCAGTCCATCTGATAAAAAAACGAATTCTATATTACGGAAAAAGCATTAGTAGCATAATTTAAATTAAGATTTAATATAAAAGAAATAGTATTATTGTAATTTATTATTTATTAATAAAATGAAGTAGGTGCAATGAATTTATAAATAATGGTTTTATAATATGTTGAAATTGTTGACCAAAAGAAATCAATATTTTTTTCCTTTCAATTCTGGTATTAATAATAATACTAGATTAGATATACTATTTTAGTAGACAATGTCATCGTCGATTGATTTTAAGAGTCCGAGATTAAAAAGTGTATTTTTTTTTAAATTTTTAGTTGAGGAAAACGCAACTAAAAAAAATTAAGCCAAATCATCATTATACTCGTATTGTAAATTATTTAAATTATTATCTTATTTATTTAAGTGTAGCATGAAAATATTCTATATATAGAGATTTAGTTGTAATTTAAGTGAGGAAACTTGCCAATTAAATATTTTTTTACTGTTGTAATATTTTATTTTTACTTTTTCAGTATAAAATGTCAAAGGGTGCCGTGAATATATTACTAGTTCCTATAAATTGCGATATAAATAAAATAAGGATATTTGTTGTAAAGATCTAAGAGTTGCACCAGTTAATATTAATTTTGTTTTAGATGTAAGTTATCTACATACATTATGCTATGTATGTATTATAATGGTAGTAGCTTCTACTATTCATGTTTATAATAGAAATTTAGTGTAAATGCAGAGTAAGCGATATCATAAAAGAAACGTCATTTTTCTCCTTAAATATTACAAAGTGTATTTTAATACAAAAAAAATTAAGCAAATTATTACATAAGCCGTAAATTCGGCTTTAAAATAAAATTCTGTAAAATTAATCAAACATAAAAGTTTCATAATTATCAATTAAAGTATAGTATTAATAATATAAAATGATCGATATATTTTGGGTTAAATGGCGATAAAAGTGAAAGTTGTATGGGTAAACGACTTTGCGAGTGGAATCTGGAGCACTTTGTTTGTATTGCCTTACTTTGAACGTAAGCTATTACATACAGAATGTTGAAACTCGGGACCTATTGATAAAACAAATGACTATTAAACAATAACAATTTAAATGTAAATTATAAAGCTCACTGTACACGTGATATTTATGAGTTATACGATATAAATATATATATATATATATATATATATATATATATATATATATACATATATAAAAAAATTTAAACTGTCTTTTAGTACACGCATATCTTCAGAAGTACTGGTTGCATAGAAATAATGTTAGATTTTTATTTTTTAGCTCTTAAACATGGGTAGGACCATTGGGTATAATTTGGGATTGGGGATTTAAATGGACTATAGTTGTATTGTAAAAGATCAGATAATTATAAGATAAAAAGAAATTACTTCTCGAAACAAGTTGTTTAGGTTGTATGAGCCTAACACAAAAATCAAAGATCTAAAACATCAGCTGTTAAGCTAAACTAAAAAGAAAATGGAAAAGGTGCTTTTGAAAATCTGCTCTATATCATAAGCATATATTATATTTTATGAATCAAAAATCAAAGATCCGTTATATAACATTATATAACTATAAATTAACTGGATTTTATTATTTATAGTAAAGTAGCATAATGCCTGATTCACAAAAACAAAATAAAAACATTAAGCTAATATTCATATATATACTAAATATTATATTATTTATTATAATAAGAATTCCACGTAATAAGTTTAGAATGTAGAGTAATCAGTCCCTTGCCTTGTGAATACCGTTTTAGCAGTCTATCCACAATACCTAACCCTCGGCGGTGAAATTTCTAAACGATTATTATAATATTAGCTGTTACAACATTTTAATTGATTTGTTACACATTAAGGCCACTGAACTCTTTATGAACAAACAAACTAAACAATTTTTACATATCTGTTATGTTATAATTTTGTTCTTTTGGCAATCTTATCTGCCAGTCATCGTCAACTGCTGGACATATGCCTCTATAACGGCACATTACTCTTCAGTCTTCATCTCTTCGCTTTTATCCAGTGCAGTTCCTTGACGTGATTTAGATAATTTTTATTTTGTGTAATGAACCTCAAAGTCATTTTATATCTTTCCAACTGAGATTTGAACTTCTACATGTGTATTGATGTCGTTTATGTACAAAATAAATAATACATACAAAGATTAATGAATATATGTATGTATTTTGTATTGAACATTCTCTTTGACCATATCTATGTTAACTGGGTTAAGTTATTAAAGTTTAAGGTAAAATATTACATAAATACTAGGGCTGTGAATATGCAATTTCAAACATTGCTAAATCGATTTTAATGATATTTTTACTTTATCGAACGATATTTATTTGGATTTTAAGTATTTATTTAACTGTACGTTTGGATTTACAAAATAATTATTTAAACAAAATATTCTGTTCTCGCGTTTATTAAATTCAACAGTATAAATATGAAATCATATAAAATATACAAAAAATTCTAACAAAATTATCACAGAAACTTAAAATACTTTTAAAATATAATCGTCACATCTGACCTCTTAAATATTAAACACTTTCACAATTTATTTCCAAGAAAGTGATGCGAAGTAAATTTTGTGGCACTTTCTAAATTAATGGCCTATTTAAGAATTAAATACTTCATGCGTCAACGTAATAGTACATACGTTTGCTGGGATCGAGTATAAAAGTAGGGGGTGTAGTAAGAACGGGAGCAGCTCGGGCGAAGCCATCGAGTAAAAATGCTGCATTAGTCCTAGGGTCTCTTGCCCTTCCTCTACTTCTAGGTCGTTTTTCAGTAGTTGTGTCAATTTGAACTATTTTCGCATTTCTGTAATTACCGCCGTGCATTCGACCTGTGTTTCTAGTCGTTTGTGATTTGAAATTACCTCCATGCATACTTGTAGTTTCGTCTTCTTGTTCCTCATCAAGCTCTATATATTTTCCGTTTCTGCTGTTAGGTCTCGAACCTCTATTACGTGTTCTTAAGTTACCACCATGTATTGTTTTAGGTAATACTTCAACTTCATGAAATTCTAAAAGCTTAGCATTTTTAGGCTTTTCACTTTGCACTAAATCTACTTCTAAATTCCTAGTCTCTGTTTCTGAAGTTTCAACATCTCCTTTTCTTATGTCAGATGATGTAGCTTCTTGTTCTTTTGCGAGTTCTTCTGGACTGATACTCCTATAATTACCTCCGTGTTTAGGTCCTGAATCTACGTTGAGATTTTCTCTAAATATTTCCACATCTCCTAATTGATTAATTTGCTCTATCAAATTTTCGTCCTTAAATAAATTCAAAACCTCTGTATTCTTTTTTGGCTTCTTTCTAGGGGCCATTTCTTTTATTATTTCTATTTCTTTAATGTCTTGTTTAAATTGACTGACGTGTGGGTAAGATTTATTCGATGGTAGTTCATTATGTATTTCGATTTTCCTTTTTTTTAAAGTAATTGGATGCAACTCAAGTCTAGCACTTTGTGATGCGGTTGTAGTAGCAGGAGCAATTGTTGTTCGTGCTAGAGTTCTTTTAGTTGGCTCTGAAGTTGTTATTGGTTCCTGAAGTACATATTTGCTTCTGTGGTTGTTTTTATGTTTTATGTTTTCATTATATGTGTCTTCTTTACTTTCATCATCATCAACGTTCTCTTCACTACTATCATCATTTTCTTGATTTTTGCTATTATGCTCATTATATTCCTTATTTTCTTTTTCATATTTTGGTGTATATTCATCCATATTCTGTTTAACACCAATTAAAGCATCAACTTCCTTCATCATTATATCACCATCATCATCCCCATAAGTTTTTGTATCAGTAACCAAAGTGCTTTTAGTTGACTTTCTTTTCTTTTCTGTATATTTGGGTGATTTTTCTTCATGTTCAATATATGTCGTTTCTATAGGCTTGTGCCTCTCTTCTTGACGTAAATAAGTTTTTCGAGTCGGTTGTGTATTACGGAATCGGGTTCTGAGCCGTAATTTAGGCAGTTCAGATTCACCTTCCATTACAGATAGTGTAGGAGTAGTAGTCGTAGTAGTAGTGCTGGTAGTACCTCTAGTTCGTTTTAGTATTGGTGCTTTTACTGTGGTTGTTGTAGTTTTATTGTCATCATTGTTTGTATTGCTCTTATCATTATCTTGATCATCATCTTCATCTATGTCGTCGTCATCATCATCATCATCATCATCATCATCATCATCATCATCATCTTCGTCTTCGTCTTTGTCTTCGTCTTCGTCTTCGTCTTCTCCTTGATCTTCGCCTTCGTCTTTGTTCTTGTCTTTCTCTTTCTCTTTCTCTTTCTCTTTCTCTTTCTCTTTCTCTTTCCTTTTCTCTTTCTCTTTCTCTTTGTCCTTGCCTTTGTCTTTGTCTTTGTCTTCGTCTTTGTCTTTATCTTTGTTTTTGTATTTATCTTTCTCTTTGTCTATGTCTTTGTCTTTATCTCTGTCTTTGTCATCATCGTCTTCATCTTCTTGGCTATTATTATCATCATCATCATCATCATCATCATCATCATCATCATCGTCGTCATCATCATCGTCATCATCATCGTCATCGTCACTGTTTTCTTCTTGTTGAGTACCATTTTTAGATTTTTGGTTTAAATCTTCCTGAATTATAGGTTCTGCGGTGGTAGATCGAATGATTTTTCTAATATTTGTAGATGCAGCAATACTCTGTGCTTCCATAGTCTGAGGTAAATATTTTGAAACATCGAAAAAAGGTCTAGCTGTTGTTTGAGATAATTTTGACCGCTTGCTATGAGATCGTATAGTAGTTTCTTTTGGTAAATTTTTAACATTACTACTATTGTCAGATTGTATTTTATATTCAGAAATAGACATAGCTTTTTTATTTTCAACCGGTGAGTAAGTTGGTTTATGATTCGATGGTCGTAATTCATATCGAGGTTCGCCACGTTGATCTGAACTAACATCCACGAAACTTTGTTTATTTGAATCATTGCTATGATCATTTGCAGACTTCAGTCTGTCAACCTTATCAATATCTTTATAATCTTTTTTATTTCTTTTTATACTTTGTTCTTTATCTGCAGTTTTAACTTTATCGATAACTCGGCTTGATTGAAGTTGCTTAATAAGTGGACTTATATTACTTGTAGTTGTAGTCTTTTTTGAATCTTGAACTTGACTATCCCTTATAAGCTTATAAGGCTCATACATAAAAGGTGCTGCTCTCTTATTTCTGGTAATGAGGGTGGAAATATTACCTTTTTGATTTTTAATATTACTATACGATTCTTTCTCAGGTTGAAGTGCTGATGCGATGGTATCTAATTTATTACTTTTATTTTGCATGTTAAAAAGCATTAATAAAATATCATCGTTTTTATTTATTTGGCTAGAATGAATGATATTTTTTGAATTAAGGGCCTCAAATGTTTTTAAATTTGGCTTCGTAACGGGCTCTGGATCTTCTATTACATCTTCCTTAAAAAATGGACTGTCTAATGGATTAGATCCAAAATATTTTGCCTTGAAACAGTCAATCTTGTCACCAAGTCCTTTTAATCTTTGTTTGTTTTTTAACTCTTCGAAATTTCTTTTATCGCTGTTGTCATCCAAATCATTATTAGTTGCATTTTTATTATCGTCTGGATGACCATCTTTCTTTAATTTTTCCGGTACGGGATCTACCTCATCCTCTACCTCTGGACATTCGAATTTCGAACGAGAATCATAGAATTCAGTACCGCCATCTGATTTTCTCGGAATAAATGCAAAATTTTCCGCATATCTAAGAGGTGAATTTTTGTTTATTATATTATTTTCTTTTGTATAATACGGATATTTTATTTCAAGATTTTTATCTTGTACTTCCACTTGTTTTTGTTTTGATTTAATTTTTGATAATTTTAGTATTTCTTCTTCAGATGGCAACGTCGAGTTAAAATCAAACTGAGGAATTTTAAATATAGTCTCACGTTTTTTTACGTCATGCTGCGTAGAATTATTTAAATGGGTTCTTTCTTTTTCTTGTATCTTTTTTCGTATTCCAGTTGTATCGTTCGTTTTTAGATTCAGCTCCTTGTCTTTATTAAAAGTAATATTTTCAGTTTTACGCTTGTCTCTGGTAACGTCCTCTTTTAAATTAGCGTCCGTTATAACGTCAGCATCTAAAGAATATTCGTCTTCAGAATAGTCACTAGAATCATTTTCCTCTAACTTTTCCTTTTTATCATCGTTCCATTCTTCTTTGTGGAGGGTTTGATCGTGGTGCTCAGAACCTTTAGCACTATCGAATTTATTGCTAACCGATGGTATTTTATATTTACCTCCACTTATTTCATTTTCTTTGAGATATCCACCATGGTTTTCATGATCGGATGCATGTTTTTGTTCCCCAGCATGATCATAACCGGCATCTTCGTAACCTTCCTCAGAATAAACTATTTGAGCTTTAGTACTCTTAATAGCTTCTCGGAGGCGAGGTGCATTTTGAATTTCTTCAAAGTTTTCGGCATCTTCAAGTGCAGCTATCCTGGGAACGTGCTTAGTGGTTTCAAATTTCTGTACTTGGGCATAATTTTTAATTGGCACAAATTCCTCCTCACTTTCATCTTTTTGGAAATCATTCTCAACTGTGTTTTTATGTTCTAAATTTGATTTAGTATTTAATTTATTTTCTGGCACTATTTTATTGAAGGAATTACTTAAGTCATTTCGTATTTTTCCATATGTAGCTTTTCCTTTTTCGTATATGTCATATCCGTCCGGTAACTCAGAATTTTCCACTGGAGGTAATTGAGGATATTCATTTTGATCATCATCATATTTAAGAGCATGTTGTTGTCTTAAGTTATGTATATGATTTTTCACTGGACGATAGTGCATGGGAGTAACTTTAATATTTTGGTTCCACGGATGCCTCAGCTTGTGGTTTAAATATTGTTCTCTGTGATGAGATCTTGGTGGTACACGATAATAGGTAGGGTGTCGTTGAGGTCTATGAATTTCAAATCGAGTTGGCACATTTATTTGAGGTAACTTTTTGTGGTCCGTTTGTTCTGGGCTTTCTAGGTATTCGTCTTTTTTTATATCTGACTGTCCTTCTGTATTTTCGTAATTTTGAAGTCTATATTTGCTGTTACGTAAATCATTTCTTATTTTACCTAACACAGGGTCTTTGTATATTTGTTGTAAAGCTGGCTGCTCTGCTTTGTATGGATGATAAACTTCATAAGATGTCGAAACTGGTTTGGCATAGCTCAAACCTGTATTATGCACAAATTCTTGGTAAGGTTGGTATGTTTGTTGTTTAGAATTCAATAAATGATGTTGTCCTAGCTCTGGTTTTAGTAATTCTGTGTGAGGTTTAATAGGGTGTGACTTGTAGAGTTTCTCTGGTGATTGTACATCATGGGAAGCAGCAATGTCAATGGCAAACTGTGGTTTCTTCGCTGTATATTGAAAATATTCGTTATATATTGGTTGTTGTGTTACTTTCTCCAGTGGCGCTTCCTCAAACTGTTCATTATTCACTCCACTTTCATTATTCCAGTCTATGGGCACTCGAATGCCTTGGCAGATTGCTAAATAAACTATAAACAACACTGTTATTCTCCACATTGTTTACATGATCGCGGCACGGCGGTCAACTGGTCGGGGCGGGCAACTGATCAGCGTATTTATCTCCTCGGTCAAGCGTTGCCGCCCGATTGCTAGTGACCGTACGCTTTGTTTAAGTTTGTGGTATAAACTGCACGCTCAAGCGTAAAATTTAATAAAATATATTATAGTGTAAAATTTATTTATATTTAATTTTTATTGGCTAATAATATTAATATATTAGGTAAAATTATAATTGATTTTATATGTTTGAACTACATTTATATCAATATATTATTAAAATATAATGATTTTGATATATTAAGCAGCTCATCACCTACGATGACCTAAAAAAGGTAGCCGGCTCTGACTGGATGCGGAAGGCGGAGGATCGGGATCTCTGGCGCACCCTAGGGGAGGCCTATGTCCAGCAGTGGCCAGTAATGGGCTGATGAAACAGCTCATTGCCCATTGCTCATTTTTTGTGTGCATAATAACACGATATTTTTTTTTGGTATAATATGTTAATTTTTTATACAACCAAATCACAATATCCGCTTAATTCTTGTGCCCTTTCCAGAAATTATGTGAAATTTTGTTAAAAAAAATCTGTATAGAAGTGATTAACGAAATAGATAGCTCTCTAGGACACAAAGGCAGCCGGATATCGAACTGTGAAAGTAAGTACGTGAAGCTACTATAAGTTCTTAGAATAAATTGACCACTGTCATGCTTACGTTCTATAGACAAATGGTAATTGATCAATATGTTAAAATTAATTTAATATTTATAACATTGTGGAATATTTATAAAAGATCGTTTTGGAAAATATATATGATTGTCATCTAATGATAAAAGATGTGTTGATGAAGTAGAACATTTTAAATAAAATAATTGAGCATTTTTAATATAAATTAAACATATTATACTAACTAACTTAACACATATGTAAAAAGATTTTATTGCACAGTAAGTATAACAGGTATGTACATATAACATAACAGGTATGTACATATAACATAACATATAAGTGCATATTATAAAAGTAGCAGAAATGTGCTTATCATGTAGATTACCAGTGATCCCTTCTAGGCAACCGATTAGAATAATGTAAGTAATTTCCATAATACTCCAGCGATAAGCAGCGGTTACTTTGATGGATTCAATGAAAACATTTCATAGGCGTGTTTTAATAAATAGTCTAAATTTGTCACAATTTGGTTGATTGACTAAGCATCCTCAATTGTCTTGTTACATCTTAACTTCTTTGCGTAAAAGAAACTAAATGAATCATAGAAATAGAATAAAACTTGTGGTGAGACAAGATTACTCATTTAGGAACGTCAACTTGATTTCTCCATGAATCAGAATGTATTTATGAAACTTTTAATTATATTTAAAAGACAGAATCAGTCTCATAGGAAGTGTTTATCTGGAAACAAAACAATCTTTTATATTTATCTTTTTTAGTTTGCTTGTCATATCTTTTATATTTATCTTTTTTAGTTTGCTTGTCATATCTTTTATATTTATCTTTTTTAGTTTGCTTGTCATATCTTTTTTAGTTATCTTTTTTAGTTTGCTTGTCATATCTTTTATATCGGCTCAAAACAACAAATGTTGTGTTCATTATCTGCCTGCCCTTTCTACACGGGGAAGGCAGATAAGGAAAACATAAAAAAAAACACTCTGCAAACAAATATTATATATAATATAATATTACACATAGTATTAATAAATCAAGTTGGTGATATTTTTTATCTGAGTCAGACAAAAATGTGTTTAAAGAATATTTGTTTCATTTTGATACTGTACATTCTAAAGAAATATTATTTATTGATGCTTTTGATTTCTTTCAATAATCAAACTATTATAAATTTGTTCATTTTTATTGGATAGTACTATGCTATACAAAAAATATAACGTTTCAAAATATTTAATCTAATAATTGCTTAACAAAAGCTATTTCAGTTAAAAGCTTTTTGTCGTGATATTTTGTTATTTATTTACTATACTTTTTGGAGCTAGCAACAATGGTCTAAAATAGGTTTCAAATAAGAAAATTGTTATATTACATTCCTATATTGTACTTCACTTGAGATGTATCTTACGAAAAAACAACTCGCATTACAAAAACTAAAAGCTGTCAAACCACTAGTGATTTTCAAACTTTTAAATAAATACAGTACAAAATATTCGCATTACTTATTTAAATGAAGATATTACTCATAATAATTATAATTATTTTTTTTCTATGTCAAGTCGATGTATGTACAGCCATATGAAACAAAAAGCTTAACTGTTTTGACGCAATGATTCAGTAACAGTTTTGCTCAATAGAGGGTTACTTATGTAACTGTACTTTACAATTGATCGGGCTGACGTAACTCCATTACTGGTTCACGAGTGTCACATTTCAATTTTATTTTTTATGTTGAATAAGTTGATAATTGCACCGTTGTAGCGCAGTTACGACGTACAGATGTTAATCGCAAGTACACACGTAAGTCTGATGCTGCAAAGCATTTTTTTACTACTGGATTCTATTAATTGATAAGTATACTATTTTTGAAGTATAAAAACGTATGCAAATTATTATGTAATTTTGAAAAAAAAAAACGCTGAATTTTATTGACCTGAGGATAAAACTCGAAACATAATGTGTACCATGCCATTCGCATGGTTGTACATATATTACCTTGAAATGTAGGCTTTAAGCCTTGTATAATTTAATGATATTGGCTAGGTACAGAATATTTATAGTTAAGTATCTATATATTTTATAGAACAGTGTGATATTTGTACGAATTCCTATACAAAAAATATAACTTTCACAAAATATAGTTAAAGTTATATAGGAAAAGATTTTAACTTATTCTATTCGGGAATGTTCTAAATGGTTCTATATATTAGATTTAATGAAGTAGTTTTCATGAGGTGGAAGGTCTTGCATTTAGCAATATGGAACTAGTTTGCCAATTTCGAAACCCTAATGAAGTCGCTGTCCACCTCTAGCTTACTAGTAGCGTTATATAAATGCTTAAACAATTGTTACAAATCAGTTTTTATGTTTGCACTTATTTTTATTATATCAGTTATTTGTACTATCAATGTATTAATGAGGTGCACACAAGAAGTGTTTTCCATTTTTTAAGCTTTAAGATTTAAGCTGCGCAACTATTACCTAATAAGTTAGTAGCAATTAGGATTGCTCAATAAAGTGCTTATTTTCAAGTACCCAAAACTTTTATCCCCACTTTCAGCCAATTTTAAGCTGCACTAAAAATCAAATCATACAATATCATTTGAAAATTGACAGTTGATTAATATTTAACATTTCTAGTTGATTTTGTCTAGTTTTTTTTCATCTCAGATGGTCCGAGTGACACTGACTGAGGCGCGAGGTCAAGGTCACTGCCGTGAATAATTTTTACAAGAACTTTATAGCCAATTAACAAAATAATAAAAAGTGATTACTTGTTATTCTTTATGATAGATAATGCTTATAAAACTGTTAAAATAAATTATAGATTTTTTTGTTATTGTTACATATGCTGCAACATGTTCTTACTAGAATAAATATGTACAAATATAAAAATAAAATTATAACAGCTTATATAAGCTATATATACAAGCCGTTACTTAACTTTTCGAAAGAAAAAATATAGTTTTTTATTATTACAAGAGAAACTGGATACAAAAGATTTCAACGATACCGCAGCTAGTATTAAGACATTTTTAATTCCAATCTACTTCAATTTTTTTTCTAATCATAAGAAACTAGGTTTCGACTTCCCTTACAAAACTACTATAATTGTAGGATAGAATAATTTGCATTGGGTCATATGAAAGTTGCTGAGAATCGAACCTGCTACCTTCTATAATTATTTTGTAATAAATTTTGTTGAGTCATCAAATCCACTCTTATTTTTAATCTCTAAATTCCTTATTTATTTATTTTTATTTTCGTTACATTTAGTATTTTAAGAAATTGTATCATCATGAAATTTAGCAGTTATAAATATCTTAAGTGACAATACAAAACATTCGTCGAACAAGGCTGACGATGATATTAAGACTCCCAGAATCTCTCCAGGTTACTACTAAACTGTATTTGTTGTTTTATATTAACTATATAGGTTTAGTTTTTCTTAAAATAGATTATATATTACACTAAGAGTTTTTATGAAAATTAATTATGTACAATATTTATAATATAAATATAAATACATACACATTATATATTAGCAAAATATTCAATATACAAAACATATACATACATACACGTAATATGTTTTTAATACAAGGAGACCATCATGGTGGTATAGTATCTGACTGTCAGATCGATGGTAGTAGATTCTTTTTATCATGAAAGTAAATGAGAAATAATCATAATAAATATATATAAAATCTCAAATATACGCTAATATTCACCACATACGCCAAATAAAGTATTCTTTTTAAATATACATGTATGTTGAATTAAAGCCTGATAATATATAATAGTTAATTCTCTACTTGTGATATTGCTTTTTAGTAAGTAAAATGATTATAAATATAGTGTTACTGTACAAATTACAATTTAGTTTTTATACTCTATTCCCAATTTAATAACAAATATTTTTAAAACGTATATAAATTCAGATAAGTTACTTTATTATATAAAAATTCTTTCTACTACTTCGGGGACCAAACAATAATTATGTTCGCAGTCAATTAAAATTTATTTGCAATAAAAATCAACTAAATTATGCAGACTTGATTTTCGCAGTTCGATCAAGTTATTTGTAATTTCAACAAAGTGACAGGTACCAGAGAGAATCAGAGTTTTGAAATGTTAGCTGATTGAAAAACGTGAGTCAAGGAAATGTTGCAGTTAATGAAGTTTTTGTGCCTCACCGAGAATCTAAAGCAATTCGTTTCTAGGGCAATTGCACATTTTTATTTAATTTCAGGATCTATTAGTACAATCCTTTGCCCAGAATAATAAGCTGGATTTTCATACGTTTGCAAATATTATGTTTGTTTGTTTGTTTAGTTTGCATATATAATAATAATAATTAATATGAACATAATAAGATTTAATAGTTTTTTTTTAACACTATTACTATTACGTTTTATCCAAAAAGTATAAATAATAATTCTACATAACAATTTGCATTTATTGTGCAATTTACTTTTAATAATAATAGTTATAATATATTATCTACTTATCTTTGGCTTGTATATTTTTTACAGCTTCACGCTTTGCTTTGTATGAGCAAAGCTGAGTAGATAGAGAGATAATTTTGTGTTGTCATTCGTGTGGAGTAACGAAATTCAACGTAATACTTTGTCTTTACAAAACTGAGAATTGGACGTAATTAATCACGTCTCGTAGAGATTGAACCCACTACACTCGCATTCATAGTCAGACGCTGTTCCACTGCGCCACAATGAGTTCACAATATTAAGCGTAACAGAAATTATGGAATTTCGGGATATTTTCTTTTGGTGTTCCCCTTTTTACCTCAAAGCGACTTTGACATATTTACAGGTTTTTCAGTTGCATAACTGGCCTCTTTTGGCTGTGCGCTATGTGCCAGTCACTTAGTAACGGTAGATTTGTACGTAGTATGAAATGTTTTAGATATTGTACTGAACATTCAGTAATCATAAGTTACTTTTGAAACCTAATATAGGCGAGACGATCGGACAAAGAAAGTCATAATAGCAATGTTGCCAGATCTGTTTAATGTTACCGAGTATTCGAGAACACCAATAATATTTCAAATTATATTGATATTTGTAATTCATTTATTATTGCTAGATGTATCTGTGACGCGGTAGTACTTTGTTTGGTGTTCAATTCCATTTTGGGGAATGCAAAAATGGCGTCCGTAGTGCCTGATCCTGGCTGAAATCCATATTGACACTCAGAGACAGTACACTCTCGGCGGAGCCTGAGGGTGATCACGCGCTTAAAGAGCTTCATGGTGTGACTCATAATCTTAATGCTCCTATAACTACCGCAATCTTGAACACTGCCCCTCCCTTTGTAAATAGGAGTAATAAAACTGTGCCGCCATTGATGTGGCATCGTCCCAGTGTTCAAAATGCTAAAAGATCAGTAAGCATGAGCACACTACGAGAGCCCAACGATTTCCACGCTTCGATCGGAATATCGTCAGGTCCCGCCGCCTTGCCGTTCTTCATGCATCGAAGACAATTCCGATATATATATATATATATATATATATATATATATATATATATATATATATATATATATATATATATATATATATATATATATATATACATATATACATATGTGGAGCTTCTTGGAGCTGCTGAATACTCAGCACCTGGGTAGTATTCCGTCTGAACCACCTCCTAGCCTGGGACTTATTGCTCCAATAACCCTTGATGAAACTCTGAATTTTGAACTCTGAAACGGCAGCGAATGTTGGCCAGCATTATCTCGGCACACTCAGGAGCTTCACGTAACGGAGATGAAGATGCTGAGGTGGATGTGCGGCGTTACTCGGGCTGACCACATACGCAACACATTCATTCGAGGTAGTCTTGGGGTCCGTGACGTAGCGGATAAGCTCCAAGAGCGTCGTCTGAGATGGTATGGCCACGTTTTGCGCCGGCCTAAGAACTACGTCGGAAGAAAATGCCTTGATATGTCTGTCCCTGGAGTAAGACCCCCCGGACGCCCAAGGAAGCGATGGCTGGACGTCGTGATGCACGACATGAGAGCCAATGGACTAACCACTGAGGATGCTCAAGACCGTGCAAAGTGGAGTAGACTAAGTAGGAAGGCAGACCCTGGCAATAGGCTGGGATAATGCAAAGTGGAAGAAGAAGATATATATATATATATATATATATATATATATATATATATATATATATATATATATATATATATATATATATATATATATATATATATATATATATATATATATATATATATAGATACTGTCACGGCTCACATCCAGGACCAGCCTCCATGGCTGATGATGTATGCCGATGACATAGTACTCATTGACGAGAACCGACTGATGCTGGAGCGTAAAGTGAATGCCTGGAAGGGTGCGCTTGAGAACGGTGGTCTTAAACTGAATGTGTCAAAGACCGAGTACATGGCTTGCGGGAACCCAGACTCGAGCACCAACCACATCGGGCCTGAGCCAGCCGTTAAGTCGGAGAAGTTCAGGTACCTTGGATCCATTATGCACGAGTCCGGAGGCATCGACTACGATGTCCACGCCCGGGTTAGCGCTGCTTGGGCCAAATGGCGGGAGGTCACTGGTGTGGTCTGCGATCGCAGAATACCGCCCAAACTCAAGGGGCTGATATACAAGAGCATGATCCGACCAGTTCTTCTATACGGCAGCGAATGTTGGCCAGCATTATCTCGGCACACTCAGGAGCTTCACGTAACGGAGATGAAGATGCTGAGGTGGATGTGCGGCGTTACTCGGGCTGACCACATACGCAACACATTCATTCGAGGTAGTCTTGGGGTCCGTGACGTAGCGGATAAGCTCCAAGAGCGTCGTCTGAGATGGTATGGCCACGTTTTGCGCCGGCCTAAGAACTACGTCGGAAGAAAATGCCTTGATATGTCTGTCCCTGGAGTAAGACCCCCGGACGCCCAAGGAAGCGATGGCTGGACGTCGTGATGCACGACATGAGAGCCAATGGACTAACCACTGAGGATGCTCAAGACCGTGCAAAGTGGAGTAGACTAAGTAGGAAGGCAGACCCTGGCAATAGGCTGGGATAATGCAAAGTGGAAGAAGAAGATATATATATATATATATATATATATATATATATATATATATATATATATATATATATATATATATATATATATATGTATATATATATATATATATATATATATATATATATATATATATATATATATATATATATATATATATATATATTATATATATATATTTATATATATATATTATATATATATATATATATATATATATAGATATATATATATATATATATATATATATATAGTATATATATATATATATGTATATATATATATTATATATATATATATACATATATATATATATATATATATATATATATATATATATATATATATATATATGTATATATATATATATGTATATATATATATATATATATATATATATATATATATATATATATATATATATATATATATCACGCGCTCGAAAAGCTTCTGGTGCTGGTGTGACTCATAATCTTAATGCCTCTATAACTACCGCAATCTTGAACACTGCCCCTTCCTTTGTAAATAGGGGTAATAAAACAGTGCCGCCATTGATGTGGCATCGTCCCAGTGTTCAAAATGCGGTTAAAAAGATCAGTAAGCATGAGCGCACCACGAGAGCCCAATGATTTCCACGCTACACGTTAGCAGTATTCCACTGATGGTCTATAATAAGAGAAACTGATACTGATCAGTATAAATCTAGGAGAAACATGAGCCATTTTTATTGGTTTTTGAAATGAATGTATAAAAATAACTACAATAGGTACAGATTTTAAGTAAGGGCTTGAAACTATACCGATACATATCAGTTTCATCTGTGGGTAAAAATCCTTGAAAAGTAGTGTTATTAACGTGACGTTTCTGTAGGCTTTCAAAAGGTGTGTATCTTTGAAATTTTATTATTCTATATATTCTATTAATTAATTGTAAAACATTTTAAAAATAACAAAAATAAATATAAAAAAATTAAATATAATATTTTAAATATTTAGCTGAAATCGAACATATTTGTAGTTATAAGCAGAAAACAGTAATAAATTTATATATAAAATTAATATAAAGCATAATATATGTATATATACATAAGAGAGAGAGAGAGAGAGGAGAGAGAGAGAGAGAGAGAGAGAGAGAGAGAGAGAGAGAGAGAGTGATATAATCGTTTCCTCGAATAAGATCTAGTAGTGTTCCATTTTATTACAATGACTTACGATGTAAGGCATGTAGTAATAATATACTTTTATGAACATTCAACCGTATGGTGATCTAAGAAAAGATTACTTTACATGGCCTATGTATGGAGCTTTGAACAATAGTTTCATATGACCTCTCTTTGTCTAAGGTAGCGTATTGGACTAGTTTACATTGTATACATTAGTAAGGTTAGAATATACTGTACAATATTATTATTATATAATTACAATGATACTATTTCTATGTGCTTTTAAGGTTTCGTAACCAAGAAGGAAGAAGAGGATTCCTTATACGACGTCCTTCGGAGAAGCAATTTTTGTCCTCATTCGCAATAAAGACCGGGTACCAAATCCAAAGGACCAATTGCTCTTACTAATACTTTATTTAAAATCTTTTTTTCGATACTTGAGACGAAAATGACCCATTTTATGATAAGCAATAACTATTTCAGACAGAATTACCAGAAAGGGTTTTTACCTGGAAGTTGTGGATGCCTGGAGCACAACAGATTGCTAACCGAAATCTACAAGGCGGCAAAATATGTGAAAGGGAAATTACGTGGTTAGTCAAATTACGGCTATTCAGATTTAGAAAACGCGTTTGGACTAGAACAACATGATCTAATAATATTCAAAATTAAAATAATTGGCTACATAATCGCGTCATACTATTCAAAATAAAAATTTGTATAAATGCAAAAGACGGCCATTTAAATTTTTAAGGGTTGTTATTTATACCCCTTAATATTCAATAGTGTTATTAAATTTCTAATAGATAACTAATTCGTCACAAGAAAAAATGTGGTTATCGATTTAAGTTCAATAATAAATACACGGAATCCATCCTAGCATTTGCGGACGATCTCGCGGTGCTGAGACGGAACCCAAAGCAATGCTATTAAATGAACCTAAGGAGTTCTGTACGTGGACGAGAGGAATAAGGAGAAAACGTTGTAAGTCTCAATGCCTAGGTCTGGAAAGATGAAATACCAAATATACCTCACACGATCCGGGACTTCGAATTGGCGGTAAAAATGTTACTACAATTTCCATAGCGGCACTTTATGAATTTCTCGGAAGAAAATAGATTACAATAGCGAAATTTGATGTCAGTGTCATAAGAACATTGAAGTTTTGGTTAGGGCTAGCCCATTCGGCGGATGCCTCTACCTTGTTTAAGGACAAAAATAATTTTGGGTTGAGATTAAGGAAACCATCCGAGCTTTATAAACATCTAAGAGTCGCCAAAACACATATTAGGTTTAGAGTTAATTTTTATTCGATTCAACTAGGAGCGAGAGGTAAAATGGTGAAATCTCTCTATACTTTGCTGAAAGCTCTCGGCCTGTCTAGACTATTACTAAAATATTTCTGGAACATTATTTGAAGGCAGCACTAGTAGCATCATTTCGAACTTTGTTAGGTAGTAGGATAAGCTCGGACAACGGCGGTGAATGTGAATGCATTTTAAATCCCAATAAGCCTACATTCCGCAACCGCTTTCGGCTCTTCTTCCTACAACGCGATGGGCCCGGCCGAAATCCATGGAATACTAAGTTGTTTCTTCTGTTTCTACTGTTTTGTCAAATTTCATAACTCTAGGTGAACGAGAAGTACAGTATGGGTTTTGATTTAACGGCAAATTTCATATGAATGCGACAACAACAGTAAACGCTCGTATCTTTTAATTGCGTTGACTTAGAAATATGTTGTTTTTTTCTGTACTTCGAAGAGTTATTTAAAGAAATATTCGACATTATTTTCAATTTGATACTGTCATGCGATTTTGAGAAAATGATATTGACAAACGGACGAACAACAAAGTGCCCTAAATGGGTTTTTTTTTCTTTTAAGATACGGAACATAGGCTTATGATGAATTCGTAACATCATATCGGAGTTAATCCAATACTAATTCATATTATTTACATTCGACATTAAGCTGTCAAGGCAATATACAAGTAACATGCAATCGTCAGTCACTAGACTATTGGTCCTTGAAATATTTGACAGGCTATCTTATTATCTATATGTAATGCCAGACATTTCTCACTTTCCGCACTATTTGAAAATATCCGGTTTACGTTGCGGAACCTAACACTGCGCTTAGGGTTAAAGAAGAATATTAAAAAACACATGTGTAATTATTCCCCACTTCAGGAGGACACAACGATCGCGTGTCCTACTACGCCACTTTGAAACTTTGCACAATACTCTTTACCATAAGCTTTTTTTGTTTCAAGTATTCGGGATAGGCAATAAAAACTTTGAAAAAAAATCATTCCACAAGCTATACTACACTATTCAAATACTACACATGATAAGCTAGAACCAGTGATCTAGAGGACCTAGATCTCACGTGATATCTAGATCTACAGGATATTATCTGAGTCAAGTTATTATATGTTCTCAATAAGTATAACTATTACATATATTATCAATCTACAAAGTGTCATAAATTAATATACAATGTAGAGCTTTAATTTTATACAGGAAGTTAAAGTTAGTACAAGAGCAAGGTGAATATATAGCCTTAAAACATATATGTATGCAAATAGTATAAAATAAATTCGATATATCTGCTTTTTTTTTTTTTTTTTTTGATTAAGACTAGAAATGTCATAACACCTTTTTTTCATTCTTCTGCCTTTTTCTATATAGCAGGGTAGACAGAGGAAATCTAGTGTCGCCACACTCCGTTCCGTATTTTCCGCACAATTTGCCAGATATTGTATATTGTTGGAACATGACGTCTACCAGAGCGCGTAAATGAATATTCCTCAAAGTTTGTCGTATTGCATTTTCCTCTGTCCGTTGTCTATCAGTCATTTAGTATTTATAAATTTCACATTTAGTATCATTTAGTACCATTTAGTATCGCTTAGAATAATTCTTAAAATACCTGTTACAATCTATAATCTACATAATCACATTTTAGAGTAAACAGTTCATAGAAAATATTATATTTTTGTTTGTATCAAAAATACGTCTATAAAAAAGTACGTAAAGTAAATACGTTTGTAAAATTTCTTCTACATATATACAAATAAGATATAAAATCCAAACATAAATCGAGGGTCGGATTTTCAATATAAATAGAGTGTGAACGTCGCGCGCGCTATAGTTACTACTGCGCCAGTCACCATTATCATCATGTCAGTATTGAAGCAGGTTAGTTAAACTTATCACATTTTATTAATCAAATTTAAAAAAAAATCTCTTGAAAACTCATTAGGCGCTACCGTTGCATCACGGCGCCCTGTCATTTATATTAAAAGCTATTACTTAGTTTCAATAACACATAAGCTTAATAACCGACCACATATTGTTTCGAATTCATACGAAAAGCGGAGAACGGAGTGTCTTTGCTTTGTCTTTATCTCTGTATTCCCTGCAGCAAGCTGTATAGAAAACTAAAGTATATATATATATATATATATATATATATATATATATATATATATATATATATATATATATATATATATATATATATATATATATATATATATTATATATATATATATATATATATATATATATATATATATATATATATATATATATATATATATATATATATATATATATATATATATATATATATATATATATATATAGATTGCGGCGCAGGTAGGATGCTTAAATGATAGTTGTACATAATTTTGTACCTGAATATTATCCTAAGTGGGTTTTATTTTCAGTACTTTTGTTGACTATAGAAAGTAGAAGTAGATTAAAGAGTCTAAAGGAAGTCCTTTAGAGACTCTACGCTTGTTTATTGATTTATAGTATATTTTTTTAATGTTAATACTCTTAATTAAATTTAAATAATCATATCGGCAATATTAAATCTACATATATTTATGATAAAAAAAAAAAATTTGAACCACCTACCGTTGTATGTAAGTGACGTGTCACAAACGTTACCAATACAATGTCGAGTATTCATTTAAATGTAAATTTTGATTTCTTTCCCAATATATTTTTTAATTAATTAAACGTTATTATATTTACGAAATTGCTTAGTGTGGAATATAAATGTATATGTTGAAAGAGTACTTTCTTACCTAACACTTGACTAAAACTTATGTCAAATAAATATCTTTTTTTAATTTCCTTTTGGTGCAGTGCTGACGATTGTACGGTTGTTTTTCACTCAGCGAAAGACTTTATTTTAAATCATTTTTCACAGAACTGTCTTTCAACTGCAAAATTTAAAAAAAACATTTATTGAAGTAAATATATATATATATATATATATATATATATATATATATATATATATATATATATATATATATATATATATATATATATATATATATATATATATGTGTAATACATTGAAGTAAATATTACATAATTATTTCTAAAGGAAAAGTCCTTAGAGCTAAAATATCTTATTTTTTCTTTCCTGGTATGATGATCCTTGTTTGGTAAAAAAAAATCTAGTAAAATCCACACGAATTTAAAATTGAAAATTATTCATTGGAAATAAAAAATAAACTAGTGAACTCTATTTTGAACAAGAGCTGCAAATGTGTTATATATGTATAAGTTGAAAATATATTCTTTCCATATATGAACCGAATGTAATCTGTTCATGTTAGCCATTATCTATGAAATTTCATTTCATTAATTTAATTAAGGAGTCGATACCATAAATTATTTCCATTTTCAAGTTATGGTAACAAGATAAAGCGCGGGGTTTAGTTCCACCAATCAACGCGCAATATCAGGAAAATTGGACGGAAAGTGGAGAATAGAGTGTCTTAGAACTAGGCTCCCTCTGCCTACATTACCATCTCATATGCGGGATACAGCGTGTTTATTTAAATTTCTCGATTTGGATTAGAACCTATACTTATCAACCTATACTATCAGGATCATTTCCATGTCGTGAAGATATTCAGATTGATATTTATTTTGGCAAGCATTTACACATTAAGATTTTTATAAACTTAAATAGGAATAAAATGTTTAACCTACGCTCCTATAAGATAACATTTAATTAAAAATTACATTACCATATTTATTATGAAGTATGTAACAACCAATTAAGTGTGTAATGAATTTTATTATTGATGGTTCCGTATTAAATATTTACGTTATGTCACTTTTTAAACATAAAGCTGAAATTATTCCTCTTAATTAATTAAGAAGCTTGGAAGAGATTATTTTTAAGTGAACTTATCTCTATATCTCGAATAGAGTGTATCTTTATCTATATATATATATATATATATATATATATATATATATATATATATATATATATATATATATATATATATATATATATATATATATATATATATATATATATATATATATATATATATAATTTGTATGCAATTTTATTATCAACATGACTTCTCGTTTCCTTGAGGAATAATAATATATTTAAGTAAGTGCGGCGTTAGATTCCACCTCATTCACCCATGTCGAGAAATGGAAAGAAGAAAGTGATGTGTCTTAAAACTTGGTTCTCTCTGCCAACTATATATATAATATAGCGTGAAGCTTTAATATTTATATACTGATCCCTAAACTTAATCATGTTTAATGCATCTTTATATGGAGATATTTCAAATAACTCCGATGTAGTGGTTCTAATATCGATTTCGCTGTTATGGAGATTCATCACAACTTGGAATGTTGTTTATACAAACGTCATCAATGTATAATTAGTAGAGATGTGCCGAATATGACTTTGGCCGATTAGTTGACTAGCCGGCTAGTCAGTTGTAAAGAAGCCAACTAGTCGGCTGACTAATCGGCCAAACCGACCATTTGTAGTGTGTGCATGATTTAATAAATTTTATAAGTCATGGCTATAGCAATAGAAGCGAAAATGAGTTAGAGTTTCTCTATCGATAAGGAGGAAAAACTAAATTTTATCCAAAGAAAAGAAATCATTGCTGACGTCATCGTCATATGTCTTCTTTTCCAGTAATTTTAGAAACTGTATTTTTAAGGAAACGTTAGTTTGATATTCATTTCTAAAGGTGTATGATTCCTTAAAAACATTAATAAGCAATCAAAATTGGTATTTAAGGAATACATTTGATTGAGAGACTCGTATACAAACAAAGTATGGAGCTGGATAGTCAGCGCTCTTGGCCGACTACTTATTCGCCGACTAGTCGGTACATCTCTAACAATTAGTTACGTTAATATATATATATAAAATAATATAATATAATATAATATGTAAATTTAAATAAAATTATAAAATGAAGCAATATTTTTTCAATATTATTGAGATTTCTAAATTAACAATGCAAATTCCCAAAGCAGAGAGATACTAGTATTAAGACCCTCCGTTCTCCGCTAGCCGCCCATAGTCGAGCTATGCGTCGTGTGTAGAGTGGCGGATGTCAACAGAAATATATTTAGTTAACCATATCTATAGCTTTTACAGTCACTTTAGTTTTTGACTTGTAACTTTTATGTTAGATAAATATATACTTTAAAATTTATTAAGATATATATTTAGAAAATAAAAATCTTTTATTGATATATAAATAAGTGAACTATATTTTTAAATTACAGGCTTGTATATTATATTGATATTACATAGTAATGGTTCAGGAAGTAAATATATAAGCGTATATTTCGATATCCATTCGCAAAGCTGTTGACATTGTAACAACTTAGCCTTGCTTTGAATTTTAAGTTCAAGGTTTGATTCTAGGCTAAAATATTGTGTCGAAAGAATAATAGTACAGCGCCATATGCTTTTATATACATTTATATCCATTTATGGCAACATTTTACTGTATAATTTTCTATGTGAAACAGGGATAAATATTACTATTCTTTTGTTTTATCCTGCATAGCAGAGCGTACCGATTTAAAAGAGTTTTGACGTATTGGATATATATCTATATAGTATATGTTGGACTAAATAATAAAGGCTGTGGGTTCGATTCTTGTTCTGGAAAATGTTAAATATTAAAAAGTATGACATGTCCTTAAATGTAGAAATGATAATGGACCTATGCTTAGATTTTATTTATTAAACCTACATACAAAGTACAAGAAGCACAAGTAAAAATGAATTTATGAAAGTATCGATTATTCTTTATACATTGTTTCATATTATTATAAATCTATAATAATATAATATAGCGGAAAAGTTTGTATGATTGAACCAATTCCTGAGACTGCTCTAGTCTCGATTCTAGAATCGATGTTTTTTTGGATATTTCGGTTAATCTTTAGGATGTAGTCCCTGCGGTCACAGTCACTTTGGACACTTAGAAAGTGTCATATACACTCCTTAGATATTTCAATTTGACCATACAAAAAATAGCTAGTGAATAAATGAAAAACATAAAATTGCTTACATAATATCCTATATACCTTAAGCTGTATACTTAAAGAAAAGCAGTTCTAAAGTTCTTCTGAAGTTCTGAATGAAGAACGCATGGCTTAGTGGTCAGAGCGCTTGGACGGTTTCCATGAGGCGCGGGTTTGACGTTTATGTTCCAGACTAACTCTATTTTTTCATATTTGCAGATTGTGTTTCTTCTATGCATCGTGTACGTCGCAGTTTGCGCACCGCGGCCAGATAGCGCTGGACATGCTCCCTTACCCGGACCTGGGCTATCTTATGGTGATTTTATATATTATTTTTATTTCGGTTAATTTGAGATCTGTCATTAAGTATGAAATCCTGGGCAGAAAGCCGAAAATACAATTTATAGACATTACCTTTTTTTTACGGAATTATTACAATTAATTTGAAGTCATCGTGGAGCTGTGGGACAGTGTCTGACTATAAATGCAATGGTTATGGGTTCAACCCTAGTTTTGGGAAATCAATTCTTTTTATTTTCCCGCTCGGAATTAGCCTGGAGCTGAATAAAAAAGTCATGGATTACTTACAAAATGTTGTATTTATTTTTATTTATTATATTTTTTCGTATAAATTAATATATTTTCTTCAAGGTGGCATCCCATATGGCAGTGTGAGTGGAAATGTAGCCGAGTACTTCAGAAGAGGTCCAGCTGCTGGCAACCTACGCAGCGCCTCAGATTTCGACTACGCACCAATTGAGCAATACTTATAATGAACACTGTTTGTTAGTTTAATTTATTTTATATGATTAGATTTTATTGAATAAGTTTTTATATAATATAACTGTTGCACATTTTTGTGTTTTATTATCATTTATAATTTAAAAATTTTACAGTATATTCCATTCTAACTTCAGCAAAATCTAAAATGACGTGAGTTTAGCTCTTTTTAATGAAACTTGATGTCAATTCGCTGTCATGTCAAACATATGCATACGTCTATGGGATTTATTTACATAAGTCAAAGTCAAAGTCAAGTTCTACTAACTTCGTTATCGTGGAGTTAATAATCCTTGCCACCCGATTGCCGATTTACCATAATTTTTCTTATTCTTTGTAGTTTAGTTAGTTTCTATTGTGGGCCTATATAAGGTGTTCCAGTTTATTTTTTTAATACATCTAAGTATCAATAAGAACGCTGTATAACTTTTCTAAAGGGGCCAATTCCCTATTTCATACAGCTTAGTTGGTCATTATGGGTATTCATGAGATATTCCAGACCTTGAATTTTCAAATGTCAACAAAAAAAAAATTACCCTACAATTTTTATTAAAGAGCCATTTTCCTTTTTCTTAAAGCTTATCTGCTCTATTATAGTTCTATATCAGGTGTTCCAGATGATTGATTTTTACTTGACAGGGAAACTGCCTTTAATTTTTGTTATAGTAACTTATTATTTTTTATAATTAATCTAGATTTCTCTGATTATTGATTATGATTGAGCTAGATTTATTCAAAATAAAGTATAGCCTGCATCAGATCCGGCCCAGACATAACAGCTAAATTCATTGCAATCCGTCCAGTAGATACAAAAGATTCAAAGATGTGAGTGTACAAACAGACTGATAGACATTTTTAAAATAATATCTTTGTATTCTATTAGCGCTTTTACATTTCCATACATATTTCTTGCGTACATGCTTTATTTTTTAACATCAAACACTTTACCTCCAGTTTCCTAAAATGAATGCCTCAGACTAGAGAAAAACCAGCACAAGAAACTCAGCGGGACTTCTTTTTCCTACTTTTTTAAATTTGATCGTTTACAACTTTACAATTATTTACTTAAATATACTGGTCTGAGCATTTCATCCCCAAGGTGTATTACCTTTTATAAAACTATCAAATAGGTTAAACATCTTTACACAATTCTTTTAAATTGTGATATAGAATATTCTCGGACGTTATCTGGAATCCTATTGTAAAATCGTGCATTTACGCATTTACGTTTTAAAAAATGTATTGAGACGAGACATGTCACTTCACTTCACTATTATTTAGTTCCTGAAAAACAAAAAACTCATTTTAAACAGTATTATTATAAATAAACCCCTAATATTAATCCATTATGAATCATTAATCATCAATAATCTCTGTTAAGAAAATATTGTATATATTTAAAATAGCAATATTATTCAAACGTGCCTGTTGTAAAAATTGCAGCAAGTACTGTGCAAAAAAAATTGCTATACTACAAGTGCAGGCGCTTTATTTCATTACTGTCAATTTAAGACAATTTTCAAATACTTTTTGTGTATAGTGAACTTAATACATCATAATATTTGTCATTAAGAAAAACTGGCCACCTTTGAGCTGACAAAGAAAACAATAATATTGAAATAAAATAATTACTTTGGATATAATTCTTCATCATCATCAGCACAGCCGTTGTTCCGCCCACTGCTGGACCTAGGCCTCCTCCAAGATCCATCGGTGAACCATGATTGTATATTACATACAATATTTGATCCTGATATCACTTTAACTTAGTACTTGAAAAAACAATTCTCAATAATAATGCCACAATTATGTATAAATTACACAGTGTCATATAATATGCCACCGTCACCTGTCGACGCGTGACGACGGACCTGAATTTCTTATATAATCGCATCGACTAAATATACCTAATAATATACCCATATTTGTGCAATGTAAGACTAGTTTGAATGGCCTACTTTACAAATATGTCCGATAGCTAACAGTGAGTGTAAAATATTTTGATGATTCTTAAAGTGTTAATCCACACAAAGGATAGAAAGAGTACTTAAAGAAAACGTATAAAAATTTTGAACGCAGCGGGATTCCAACCCGCGCCTCATTGGACTTGGACGGTTTCCGTGAGGCGCGGGTTCGAATCCCGCTGGGTTCAAAATTTTTATATGTTTTCTTTAAGTATTTTTCTATAGTGAGTGTAAAAACTATGTGTATTGTTGATCTAAATTGGACAATGCTTACCAGTATATAGAAATGAATGTAATTCATCGCATTTACAGACAGACGCTGCCCCCACTACACCACGATGGTCACATTTGACATGTTCATATTTAAAAATAGCATTGCTTGTCAGACAAAGTGCGGCGTTAAGTTACGTAGCTCTCACCATTGACAGAAAATGGAAAACTTAACCCTAATTTTTGTCTCTGGAAAAAAATACGTTAAGATTTATATAATTAATTAATTGTAATTAAATCTATTGTACTTGAATCTAATTACGATAATCGAGTGATACGGTACGCTTTAGGCAATTAGCGACGGCATCCAATCACCAGTAGTTAAATAGGTACTAAGGTTATTTATGGACGTTTAAGTTGATGTTCTAGGCTGTGTTTAAGTTGATGTTCTAGGCGGTGTGGATTTGATTTCCATTGAAAAAAAGAGAGAGACAAAACTCAGTGTTAAGCTCCGTCCATCATCTATAATACAATACAGATAATTAATAATATTTTAACACTCGATTCTGTCTGTTTACATCGCTCTATGTGAGATACGGCGTGAAAACCTACAGTTATATATGTATGGAGCTATCTAATTTTTTTTTATTATATTAAAGTTTTAATTTATATATTTACACAATGTCTCGGGAGACGAAAACCGGAGAACGGATACGCCTTAATATTAGGTTCTCTCTGCGTATCTTGCTATATGCGGGATACAGCGTGAAGCTATTAAATTATTATTTACAACAGAGACGTGAAGAACAGAGTGTTATACATATTTTAAAATATTCACATTTCTAAGGAAAATGTTGATACGTGATCGTCAATATAAAAAATAAAATACTAACCCAGTGCCTTAAAAGCTATGTAAATAAAAAAAAAACTTGAATGAAAAATTTCTTTAGAATGTACAAATACCTAAGTTTTTAAGAGGTATATAAATTCAATACACATCTTGTACATACATTCATTGAGAGATTCGCGGGATTCTTCATGACGTGGACGGTTCAAAGTTCTTACGAAGAAACAATAAAAAAAAAATTATAGCATAATATATACATTTGATTTTAACCCTTACCGTGTGGGTTTAGAGGGATTTTTTGTATGAAACATTAACTGATTTACAAAATATAGATTGATTTTCATTCGAGTCACGCTTGAAGCCGGTATTCTTGAGCGGTCATTGTCATATATTCGGTAATACTTATGTTATAACTTATAAGTATAGGAAATAAACAATCGAGACAATATTTTGCTTTTTTTAAATTTATAAGCAAAAGAGTATGTTAGGAGATGATGAGATCTATATATGGAACCACGGAAGTATCTAAAAATTGTCACAGGACAAATCCATAGCTGTCCAAGTAAGTGTCTAAGGTAGCCTTAAGTACTTACAGGTTACTTACAAGAGGTTACTCCGAAACGAATAATATCTTGTAATATAGCCTATATATAGCCTTCTTTTAGAAATGGAATATCTAACGCAAAACTACTTCTTTTCAATTCAAACCAACAGTTCCTGAGATTAATACGTCCAAATAAACAAACTCTTAAGTTTATAATATAGTATAGATTTAAAGAGCTTATCAGCATCGTACTTTGTTATATCACAGCTGAAATATTACCCATAGCCATCGCGATATTATTGTAGTATATATATATATAGTATAGATATAATATATATATATATATATATAATATATATATATATATATATATATATATATATATATATATATATATATATATATATATATATATATATATATATGCGGGTGTCCGCCAGGGCTACCTCTTGTCGCCGCTCCTCTTTTTAGTCGTTCTAGATGGGATAATGCTTCGCATATCTGAAAACAAGCGTCGTGGCATAGAATGGGGATCGTCTTATGTCTTAGAAGACTTAGACTATGCCGATGATCTGTGCCTGCTAAGTCACACACACGCTGACATGCAAGCAAAATTAAACGACCTTCAACAGGAAGCGGCGAAAATAGGCCTTAAAATAAACTCCCGGAAGACTCAAGAAATGAGAATTGGCGTGAAAAACAACTCACCATTGCTGATTGGCACGGAGGCAGTGGAACGCGTCCACAAATTTACTTACCTCGGGAGCGTCGTGGCAGAGTCTGGGGGTACTGAAGAGGACATCGCTTCACGGATCGCCAAAGCCCAAGCTACCTTCGCGCAGCTGAAACCCGTTTGGCAATCGCGGAAACTGATCCGAAGAAACAAGATAAAGATATTTGGGACCATTGTAAAATCTGTGCTGCTTTATGGGTGCGAAACGTGGAAGGTTACAAAGGACATCTCACGCCAAGTCCAAGTCTTCGTCAACCGCTGTCTTCGCCGCATTCTCGGTATCTACTGGCCCAAGACCACGTAGAACTGTTGGAGAAATGCCAAGAGAGCCCGATCGACCGCCACATCAAGCGTCGCAGGTAGCAATGGATTGGCCACACGCTCCGCAGGGGTCCCGACCATATACCCAAACAAGCTTTAGACTGGAATCCCTAAGGAAAAAAAAAAGCTTGGCCGTCGTGTTGGCAGAAGCGGCAAACATCGGAATGACGTGGACCGAAGTAAAGCGTGCTATATATATATATATATATATATATATATATATATATATATATATATATATATATATATATATATATATATCGAAAGGTAACGCTTTTACACGATCGCCACTTGAATAAGGACTCAAACAGCAATAACTTCTTTAAAACAGCTCAAAAAGGAAAATTGAATTGACTATCACAAACGTCTCTAATAAATCGAGAAATGGATATCGATGGAAATTATATAAGCAACTATAATTTTATCAAAAAAAATACTCAGCTATTAATACTTCCATAGTACAAACGTTTAAACAATTGACAAAAGAATCAATGACAAACGTAACCAGTAAAAAGGAAGGACGGTGGATGCGATAGAGGTACTGATGTTGTATGGATACCTATAGAGTATAGAAGCGGTAGCGTTTTTGTTAAAACCATTTTAATTGTAATTAAATTTAATTGAAAATTAAATTTTTTAATGAATTACAATCATTTTATTATTAATAGTGTTGAATTATTTAAAAATATGCTTTCAGAAATAAGAAAAAAAAAACATTTGTTTTTTCTTAATTTTTAAATAAGCTATATATGTATGTGTCAAAGGTTGAAATAATAAAAATATCTGGTGACACCATTAAGATTATTTTATTACGCATATTTATAACTTTCTTTTAACATTTGAATTTACAATAATAGAATAAATTATTTAAAACTGCAATTTTTATTATTTCCTTGCTCTCGAAATAATATACTACTATTTTTTAAAATTACAATTCGCTATATCCTACCAGTATATAAAGACAGCTACGTATCTACGTCTAGTGGAAACGTCGCCCATTGTATTAAGAGCCTACTTACGCTAATTACAGTCCTTCCTCTCCCTCATCAAAGTTCTGAACACTAAGTTATTACTATGTTATAAAGATTTTGATGATTTATGCCTTCAATTCACGACAATGTACTATATTTTTGCAGGTTTTTTTAAGTATAAGATAATTCTGAATTTCAAATCTATCCTAGCTTGGTAATATATATATATATATATATATATATATATATATATATATATATATATATATATATATATATATATATATATATATATATATATATATATACCGCACATAGCTGGGTAGGCATAGTTCACCGTAGGTTGAAAGAACCTAGTGTTTTGACATTCCGTTACTCACTTAGTTCTAAGCTTAGTTATTATTTTAAATTTAATAACCGACTTTAAGCTGAGGATGGCTTTTAATTCGGTTGTATGTTTGTTTTGTATGCTTGTAATGCAATTACTCTTCTAATTAATAATGGATTCTGATAATCCTTTCTGTAAAGGATGTCATGTACCATATAAATTTTATGGCAATGGATTCAGCGATTACGTGCAATCGACGAAAAACTAAAGCAATATATATGGCTTGTTTAAGTAATATTTGAGTTTTGAGTTTAAGTTTTGATTTCAGTTTTTGCTTTTATTTTTAATTAATATTCATAATATAATTACAATTATTAATTATCTCGTAGCTTAGCTTCTCTATTCGCTTTGCTGTTCTGAGATGAAATTACACAATTTGTTTTTTTTGAACTTGATTTAACTTGACATTATATACCTTCCTTAATACAATTTGTTTGAAAGATTTTTTTAATTAATATTTATATTTATAAATATATATTTTATATAGAGTATTTTAGTCCTAGAGCTAGAAATATTAGAAAACGATCATTTATATGTGAAATAAAATATGAAATTATATGCACTTACATATATGTGTAAAGGTATGTTTCATATACCAGCTTAGCCAGTTACATTGAACATATAAATAAACTATGTAATAAAACACTGGACGTTTGCGGTAAGACTTCAGAACTAAGATAATAAATTAAAGACAATATTTTAAGGATGCTGTAAAAAATAATACTTTTTAGCTAGTTAACGCTGTTTCTGTCGCCAAAGTTAAAAGTTCGATTCCCGGTCGAAGATTTTTCTTATCTAGAATAAGTTAAATGATAAAGGTATGTTTTGCAGGTAATCATTATCTATTCAAATGTAAAATTTAAAAAAATATATTTTTTCTTTACCAGTAGATTAATCAAAATTTATATAAAGAAAGAAATTAGCAGCCATTTCAAGTATAAGTTCGTAATTCGTGATAAAATTATAAAGTTCCAGTAATTAGAGTAATTTACAGGTGTCGTTACCAAAATGTACGTGTATTGAATATTTAATCAAATATACATTTAATATGACTTTTTTTAATACATATATATATACATATATATATATATATATACATATATATATATATATATATATATATATATATATATATATATATATATATATATATATATATATATATATATATATATATATATATATATATATATATATATATATATATATATATATATATTGATTTTAGAAATGATATATATTCCGCTACTCACCAACCAATTTCTGAAATTAAAACGAGAAACTGTGAACGGAGTGTCTTAACACTAGGTTTTCCCTACACTGATGATATACGAGAAAAATTGAAAATATTAATTTATTTACTAACCTCTTTAAGCAAGAGTAATTTTCCACTTGGCTTTTCTTTTGTAGCAATTGAAAATAAATTAGTTTTAACGTTTCTGCAAATACATAGATACAATATATTATATTAAGTGTCAATTTAATAACATTTTCTCTATAATCTATACTAAACTGACTATATATATATACATATATATATATATATATATATATATATATATATATATATATATATATATATATATATATATATATATATATATATATATATATATATATTTTGATTTTAGAAATGATATATATTCCGCTACTCACCAACCAATTTCTGAAATTAAAACGAGAAACTGTGAACGGAGTGTCTTAACACTAGGTTTTCCCTACACTGATGATATACGAGAAAAATTGAAAATATTAATTTATTTACTAACCTCTTTAAGCAAGAGTAATTTTCCACTTGGCTTTTCTTTTGTAGCAATTGAAAATAAATTAGTTTTAACGTTTCTGCAAATACATAGATACAATATATTATATTAAGTGTCAATTTAATAACATTTTCTCTATAATCTATACTAAACTGACTAATAGTTTCTTAACTGAAAGAAAATTTATATTTTTTTCTATTTTTAAAAATCACTTATATGTAATCTAAGCGATTATATTAGGTATTGAATTGAGGTAATGACTGGATAAAATGGAGGCTATTTTCATTTATTATATAATAAACCCTCCGTGCATATCCTACAAAACCCTTCAGATGACCAAAATTAAAAACCTCGACTAAAAACTGAACTGGTTAAGAAAATAGTATTTATTTTCAATTAAGTTTATCTAACATCATAGAGTTCTTGTCTCATAACAAAATTCGCCATACCACTATGCCTCTAATCCCAAGCCATGGAGGTCAATAACATAGAAGGAAGCACAGTGAAGCGTGGTGCGATGCGACACTCATATAAAACGTTCGTCTCCAGTCTTTGTGGACAGTGTCATACGCGTTAAGGCTGTAGATAGGACGAAACATGGCTAGTACAACAGTGAGTATAATTTTTTTCTGATTTAGCTTCACGCTGTAACCCGCACATAGAATCCCGGAAATGGGACCTAAGTGTTAAGACACTGTTCCCCGCTTTCTGTCTTAGGAGATATTGCGTGGCGGAACTCAACGCTGCGCTTTGTCTTGTTACCAGAGTGAGGAAAATGCTACTTAATTCATTCTCCCCGAGTGGAAATCGAACCCACAACCGTCACTCTTACAGTCATGCGGTGTCGCTACACAGTGACCAATACGAGTATATTATTATTTATATACATCGATATTTGTTGTTTATTTTTTTAAAAATCTTGAGTTTGTAGCGAATTTCATAATAAAAAGAAATAATTATTCTTTGAATTATCCCTCTGGTATTGTTTGTTGCAGTAATGTGGGAGGCTGAAAACATTATATCCTAGAAAACTGAAATATTTTTTATATACACGCATTTTCTAGATGAATGTAATTCTATCTATATCGATGCTATCGATAATTCTTTTTGTTTTTATTTCGTTTAAAATACTTTATTTTGTGATTGCGTAAATAAACTTCGCATTTTGTTTAGCATATTATGAATACTTTCCTGAGTAGGAATAACTTAATTTGACTAAAAAACAACAAGTAAAATTATAAAAATATGAGATTACACGATCATAGATTAAATTTTTTTATAAAATTTTTGAACACAAAATTCTTTAGAGACTATAGAATTTTAAGTAAAAACTTCATCTAAAGACGTATTTCTATCCAAGGTCATCATATTCTTCGTAACCTACTTGCTGGCGCTAGCACTATGTGCGCCTGCGCAGGACCAAAAAGTTGACAACGAAAAGGAAGATCTTCAAACCGCTGCATCCCATTGGGGAGGATTTGGTCACTATGGTGGATACGGACATTATGGAAGTTACTATCCCCATTATGGATACGGATACGGGTACGGATGGGGATGGCCGGGATACGGATATTACTATGGAGGATATCCCTACGGGTACTATGGGCATGGGTACTGGTGGTAACCAAGACCCAAATTACTGAATACGGCTACCCAAAGATGATAAAGTGTATATTATTTATGAATTACTTGATAAATGTGTGATACGTTTTAGTTGTATAGAAAATATCATATTTTTCTAAAATATTTTAAATACTGAGGCTCTTCATTTATTGTTTTATATAATATATATATATATATATATAGATATATATATATATATATATATATATATATATATATATATATATATATATATATATATACATATATATATATATATATATTATATATATATATATATATATATATATATATATATATATATATATATATATATATATATATATATATATATATATATATATATATATATATATATATATATATAATATATATATATATATAATATATATATATATATATATATATATATTCCAATTGTCTTTTCCCATCATGGATCATGTTAATGGAAATTATTACTCAGTCTTTATCTTTCTTCAAACATGTAAATAGATTAAGTGATAATCTTATATATAGTTGTTAAAATATAAGTATAAGTTTGACAGTTGAAGCGTTAATAAAGTGTTTTACCGCAACTGACAAGATATATTATTTTACTATGGTACTCAGCAAATAACACCTTCATATACTAATATATTTGTGTTACAGCTGCAAAAACGGTTGTAAAATTAAATTCACAGTAGCTACACTAACAATGACATTAAAACATATAGGTAAATAAAAAAAACCTATAAGTAGTACTTTATAATAGTTTCATTTATTTATATTTAGTTATTTATTTTAATATAATTTTACACATATTGATATTTAAAAAAAAAGAAAAAGAAAACAAAAACACAATTGATGCACAAAAAGCTGTCTAATCGTTCATCAGCGATTTTTTCTGACAACTTTTAGGTTAAGAAAATGTATATGACCATATATATACTATATTGTACATAAACATATTAATATTATATATATATATATATATATATATATATATATATATATATATATATATATATATATATATATATATATATATATATATATATATATATATATATATATATATATATATATATATATATATATATATATATATATATATATATATATATATATATATATATATATATATATATATATATACAAATACATATTATAATGCTACGCTTAATATTTAAAGGCAAATCGTTCCACAATTTAGTGGCTTGCATAGAAAATGAGTGCTCGTAAAATATTATTGAGTGCGTCAGTATTTTTAAGGTTAGATATGGAGTGTGGTTTTTGTTAATTAACACACATTTGCAGAAGAAACAGTGTATGTAGATTCCGGCGACGGAGAATTCGGAGACACGAGAGCTTTAAAACGAAGTGCAGGTAGGGCTTAATATATATTGAATTATATTATTATATTACAAGCACATGTGATTACAGTGATGCAACCAGTTGTATAGAAACTATTTTTGTGAGGAAAACGTAGTAAAGTCGTTGGTAGCGTTTATAGATTCATAGTTTATGGTTTGGCATAACGAATAAAAGTTATTGTATATTATGATGATAAGGAAGCCATTGAATGCAGGAAGCGCTAAACCAGGATAAGGCAACAAGCAGGAGGATAGGCCTCCATAAGTGGGTTTCGAACCCAATTCCATCAATGGAATAGTTTATTTATAAATCATTTAAAAATGTAAGTTTCGCTTGTGTAGCAAAAGTAAATTCCCTTGTAGTATATTTATAAAAATACTCGAGGGTGTGTTTCTATTCATTGCTCATGTAGTTTTCGTCATCTTTACTGATCAAAGAAAAGTGATAGCTTAGAGATAAATTTTTTTTTCAACTAATATTTTTTTTTATTTAGATTTAGTCCCAAAACGTCCCTTGGTAACACTTATGTGTAAAATACTACATGCCTGTTACAATAGAATTGCAAGGAGCAATGAAAAGTGTTTTAAAAAATAATTTTAGGAATTCATATCGTAAAATTATATATTAATAATACAATATTTACTCAATAGGCTAGTTAATTATGAATAAGTTTCATTGAATTTTATTGTATATAATATTTTACTCGCATCTTACTCTTACCTGTAAAAGTTTGCCAGAAGCCCCATAATTTCGATAATTCCGATCTGGAGGTTTTTCCTTTAAAGATAACCAACTATCACATTGACCAGTTGAACTTAACTAGTACGGAACTTACAAGTTTTAATAGAAATAGCAAAAGCGCAATTACTAAGTGAATTTATTATTTGTCTGTTTGTAAAGTGAAAATTATTAGCACGACATAACGTTTGGCATTGTAACGTAATTGCTCTTGAATTTTACTAGGCGCATATTATAATATTTATGGTGTTGAGAAAATTTGTGTTTATGAGATATTTCATAAATTTATTATTTTATTGAATAAAAATGATAAATTTCATGGAAATGCAGATGCAGTACAATGTTAATATAGACATTGGGTGTAAGAATAATCATAAAGTCTAAAATGATAATTGTCAAAAGAGTTCATAGTGAAAAATGACACCAGTTTTTAATTATCATTAAAATCGCTAATGAGTAATTAAAAAAAAATACTTGACAATTAATGATTGTTGGTTGAAATACATGCCTTGAACTTTAACTTTACGGTTGTGGTCTCTATTTTTTTAAAAAAAATCATCACCATTATTAATTGAGTAGAATCCACATACCGCGTTTTGTCTTAACAGCGTAATAAAATTTAAATAGTTATTTTTCTTCAGCTTATGACAACGATTGTGTGAACAATCAAATACTATACCACAGTCCTATAGGAATAAAAAACATAAATAAAATTTAAAATATATATGGCAAGTACAATTTATTCAAAAAATGGAAAACATTGTCTCGTGAATCGGAAAATACGTCGATGAAGCATCAACACAAACACAATATACAGAGTATATACCTATAGATGATCTGTTACAGTACTAGTCAACTGCAGAGCCATACCGGAACCTCTGGAAATATATATACAAAATGTCATCCAAATCCGCAAAGCTGTTTAGGGGGAGACAGGTGACAAACAGACGTACACAAGAATTCTATATACAGAAGAAGATTACAAATATTTAGGTAAGATCGTTTTAGCCATTTTACATAATATCATCATGTAACCTTTTAAATCAAGCAAATATTTTCAACTGACACTAATTTCTGTTAACACATTATTAGAGCATTTAGAGGTCGCGTGTATGGCGTGGGCGCTAAATCGATTGAATCTACCATTAACGGACATACAGACCGATTTTAGAAATTTCATAACAATAATTTGGTTTATATTATTCAAAGTGATATCATAGATGTTATAACATACGTGCACCTACGCAAACTTCTCGGACAAAAGCATGTATAGATTTTTCACAAATACTTTTTCTTAGCAATACCTCGTAGGCGACCTATGTCTCAAGAGGCTATCGTTAAAATGTTAGATCAAGAACCGATTGCAGAGGGAAATATTATTTTAGATGGAGGTAGCAACAATGTGGGGACTTCCCCACTTCCTCACTTGAAGAAGGAAGAACCTAGTACCTGATGTTACCTATGTGTTTATATTTTTAAGCATTTTAAGGCTTTAAGAGGCAAAAATGACACCCTATTATTATGTTGTTGTTGTCTTTATATATGGCATTTCGAGCGTGCCAGTGGAGCACAATTCACTTCGCCAATGTCACGTTGAATGGAGAACACACAAAAGAGAGTGTACGGTATAAAAGAGCTAATATTACACTATAGAAGAATGCATGTTTTAAAGAGATCCAGTTTAAATCCTTCACCTACCCTATTATTAAGCCTTTACTATCTGTCTGACACCAGGCTGTATGTACCTCATTAACCGTCATAGCTGGAAAGCTGAAATTTTCACAAGTTATGTATTTCCGTTACTACTAAAAATAAAAAAAAAATAAAAATATTTCTTTAGCGGATTACCATCATGAAATAACTAGAGAACCCTCGGTGCGCGAGTACTACTCGCACTTGACCGTTTATTTTCGTATTTTTAAACTTTATGATATTATTATTTATGTAAAGAATATTAATAAAAAAAAGCAGTTTATTTAGTCTTTAGTCATTTTGGTTTTAGTTATACAGAAAACGATTTTCTTAAAATATGATTTCTTCTTTAATGGTAAAATGAGATAAAATTAAAGTGAAATAAATTCGTTACTTGCTCAATTTTTTTTACTAACCGTAGTTCTTTAGCATTAGTGGAAATTAAAAATATTTTTAAATTGTCATATCCTGTACATTCAATATGAAAAAAGATTAAAAATTTATATATTATATGTAATTTGCGGTTTTTTTACAAAAACACTAATGTACATATCCTGTTAGATATCCTCTAAACTGGAATTCTTCTTAACGATTATAATTAAACAAAACAAATCGATTTTACATATAAGGTAAATCCTATTGTAAAATATTGAATATATACGTGTAAAATAAAAATTATAATAATTGTTCTATAATATTTTAAAGTGTTATTAACATCGCTTGTGTGGACTATAAAACATAATATTACAACTTCCTGATCTCCATCTCCTAGACTCCTCAAGGAATCGCGTGACTTGCTTCAGATTAATACGTCTGGTTAATTCGTGTGTAGTCATCTATTAAGTAAGTTAATTATGAAAAAGTTTTATATACATAAAAAAAATCATATAAAACTTTGATTATTGAATTATTTGTACTTGCTTCTCTGGAAAAATATTCGGAAAGCCGAGTTGGGAGCTCAGTTATGGAAAATTTAACTGTGTATACTACCTTTATCCAGCGGCTTAGTCTGCCTGGTGAAATGGAAATAACTAAGAGTTCTGACACATAATGATACATTCAAAGTACTGTACTGTACTGTAATGTGCTATACTGTACTATACTATACTGTACTGTACTGTACTGTACTGTCCTGTACTGTACTGTGCTGTACTGTACTGTGCTGTGCTGTACTGTACTGTGCTGTGCTGTGCTGTGCTGCGCTGCGCTGCACTGCACTGCACTGCACTGCACTGCACTGCACTGCAACGTGTTCGACAAATAAAGAAACGTTTAGGAATAAAATATACAAATATTATATATATAGCGTTTTTTAATACAAAAATTTTCACAGCCGCTTCGTGGAAGTCATTTGGGGACTGTTTTAAAGGCATCAAAAAATTTCCAAATCATATCCGGCTACGTTCAAACCGTGTACGAGATCAATATATATTTACTTTATCTGAAACACGTTATACACGCATAGGCTTACAAGCATACTGATCAATTTTTCCATTTTCACGCTGTATCCCGCTTGCTAAGCAGAGTTTTTCTAGTATAAGGCACTCCATTCCTTACTTTCTTTTCAATTTTCAAGACATTGCGTGATCGGGGGTTATATCAGAGCGGAGTAATAAAATATAAAGATTCTTAAATAGAATTTTTAATAAACGGTTAGCTCGTCTAATTCGGCTATACAGCCTCCGGCCTTGCTTCCGGTAAGGTCGCCAGTGTGACCTCTCTGTGTACTAGTAACAAATTTATTCTTCACGCTGTTCGAATATTTGTGATCTTAAATATAAAATGATGACATCTTGTTTGTTGTGATATTTTGTAACCGTTCGATATATATATATATATATATATATATATATTATATATATATATATATATATATATATATATATATATATATATATATATATATATATATATGTATATATATATATATATATATATATATATATATATATATATATATATATATATATATATATATATATATATATATATATATATAGTCTGTACAAATTTCTTTGAATATATCATTTAGTATTGCAAATTCACTGATATTTATAACTTGCATAATGCCAATTTTGTTATTTGTACTGGCAACGGTTATTATTTATATTTAAATGTCAAATGTGTAACTAAAAGCGCATTTTTCAATGCTGTCACCTAATTTGATTAGAAATATTTAAGTAAATAACTTACTACGTGTTATAGACAATGTGATTTTTTTTTTAATTATAAATTGATGATATTATAAATATATCACATACTATAAATATATCACGTATGCTATAAGAATTGCGCTCGACTATTTACTTGCTTGAGTTCAACCTATTTCGCAATGTATCCCACTGATATGAATAATTATACAGATATTAATGTTAAACGTAAATACTTCAAGGTTTCTTACAATATAGTGTTTTTTTTTATTTTATTTTATTTCTAAATTCTTGTAATATAAAATAAATAAATTATGTTAAAATACATATAAATGTAATTTTTATTGTTTTTAAATATATTTAAGAATATTTTATATTCTGTTTGTTTTTAAGCGATTTCTTATACTTTAAAGAAATATCAGATTCATATGATTAACCATGTTAGTATTAGTGATTGCTGATACATTACTGATTTTAGAGATAGTAGACAGACATATTTTCATTTTCCTCGCTCTGGTAAGAAGGCAAAGCGCGGCGTTGGGTTCCGCCACGCAAACCCGCAATGCCTCAAAGAAAGTGGCGAGAACCGAGTCTTTTAACACTAGATTTCTTCTGCTACGGTTCCCTCTACCTACTATACTACTACCTTTGCTATGCGGGATACAGCGCTATATATATATATATATATATATATATATATATATATATATATATATATATATATATATATATTATATATATATATATATATAGATATATATATATATATATATATATTTATATATGTGTGTATGTATGTATGTATGTATACTGTCTGCATGTCAACTGTGATACAATGCCAATCGATTCGTAAATAACAAATTCTTACATACAAATCGGTCAAAATTAGTCGTTAAAGTGTCGATTAAATTTAACATAATCAAATTTATGTAACCTGATGATCTTGACGATATTTTTATAAAAAATTATTAGGCCCATACTTTAAACAACTTATAGTATATACATACCTTAATGCATAGCTACAAGTGACAAAAACAATATACTATACGTATAATATACGAATATTTATAATCTTTCATGTAAAATGTCTGTTGTAAAGAATGATTTATTAATTAATAAGCAAGTTTGTAAGTGTTTTAAACATTTTTAAAGTGTAAATCCACACTAAGGATATAACAGATGATGATCTACAGAGATGCTAACAGCACAATAAGTTGTATAAAACATATAAGAATTTGAAGAAGAGCATGGCTCAGTGATATATATATATATATATATATATATATATATATATATATATATATATATATATATATATATATATATATATATATATATATATATGTATATATATATATATATATATATATATATATATATATATATATATATATATATATATCTATATATATATATATATATATAATATTATATATATATATATATATATATAATATATATATATATATATATGTTAATTATCTTAATAGGTACATACGCGTTTAAATCCATATATAGTAAAGGTATGTTCTACGCATTATCAGTACTGTATATGTATCCAGCTTATCATAATCATGAATGTAAATATAGGAACAGGTGTAGGCATAATTTAATAATAATTTAATTAATTAAACATTGTTGTATATAAGAAAAGGTTGCGGATTCGATTCCTGTTCAAGGACAAATGTAAGTAAGTAGTAATAAAAAGGATCCATTTGACTAAAAGTGAATAACAAAGTGATGTGTAACGTAGATTGTTAGATTTAAATATGGCGTGAGGTCATATTTGTATTAAAAAAAACAATTTTAATGGGAAATTGTATTTTATAGGAACATATTTTAATACGAATTTTAATTTCACACTAACGATATAAAAAATACTTAAAGAAAACATATAAAAATTTGAAAGCAGCGGGATTAGAAACCGCGCCTCGTGGAAATCGTCCAAGCTCTCTGACCACTAAGTCATGCGTTCTTCATCATTCTGAGTCAAAATTCTTATGTGTGAAAAAAATATATACATATAAACTGAAAAAGTAAAATAAATACACAATATAAGAATCTCAAATTCCATTAGTTAAATAAAATCCGAGATCATAACAGATATATGGATAAGTTTTAATGAGCTCCTAAATATATGTAATATTTAGGACCGTCTCTGGTAACAAGGCAAAGCGCGAGTTTGAGTTCCGCCACTCAACACGCATTGCCTCGAAAGGCGGAAAGCGGGGATCGGAGTGTCTTAACACTAGGTTCCTACGGTTCCTTCTGCCTACCCTGCCATGTGCGGGATACAGCGTGAAGCAATTTTTTTTCTTATTAATTTAAAGTATAAATTCTTTAAAAAAAATAGAAGACGGAAGCAGTTCCCAGTTTGGTTAATTAATGATGACTGTTGTTTTTTATTTACTATTTTTTTTTTTCTAATCAGGGTCTCAGTCTACGACATGATACAAATGTATATAGCCTAGAATTGATGGAAGACCAGTTTTTCTATTTAGATTTCCGCGATACATTCGAGGTCAGAATTGATATGGCTTTGTTAAATTTACGATTATTATACAAGTATCGTATATATTATGTGTGTATTATATTTCATAAATTTATAATTCATACTATGGCAATGGCAAATTTCCATCGTTTTTGAACTTAAAAGATATAAGTTACAAGTTGTCTATGACGCATTCAAAGTGTCTTCAGCCTCATAATATTGTATATAGATAGCATTTAGCATAGATAAATTTTTTTTGTATATACGCTATATATAAATTAAAATAATACTTACAGATATAACATGACAATTAAATTGGAGAGCTTTTATAATATATTTTTAACAGTATTTCTCGACCCATACGACCAGTCTTCTCTGCTTCCGTCTCCCTCTGTCCATAACACTACTCTGTCTTTGAGGTAGTTATTTAACAGTCGCCGGAGATAGAGAGGCACACCTTGGTAACGGAGTGCCTCCCTTACCGTCTCAAACGGCAGGCTGTTAAATGCATTGACCACGTCAAGCGATACAGCAAGAAGAACATCCCCCTCAGCTATCGCAGCCAATGACCAAGTCTTCAGAGTATTCAGGGTGTCTATAGTATAACGACTGGCCGTGAAACTATACTGAGCTTCTGATAGTCCCGGACCTACCTCCTCCAGATGCTGAATAAGTCGAGAGGAGATAATTTTCTCCAAGAGCTTGCCCATCTCATTTAGTAATACTATCGGTCTATACGTAGAAGGAGAGTCAATAGGACGACCGTTTTTGCGCAGCAGACATACCCGTCCCTCTTTCCAGATTTTCGGGAACTGCCCAGTTGAGAAGCACTGATCAAACAGAACTCGAAGTTTGTTAGCAAGATATTCCAAGGAAATACTCAGAACTTTCCCTGGTATACCATCCGGCCCTGGGGCAGTTTTCTTGGCCTTCAGCCTTCCAAGAGCCATCTCCAATTCCTCGTTAGTAATAAGAGGCACTACTAGGTCTTCGTCGTGTTCTGAAGGAGGGGCCATTCTAGGAGGAACGTGATCAGGTGGCCCCGGAAACAGCTCCACGACAATGTGCTGGAGCAGGACTGGCGGTAGGGTCTCAGTCAACGGGGCACCCTGCATCCGCAACTTGTTAGGCGCTGCGAGGTAAGGGCGTCCCCATGGATACCTGTTTAGACCTGCCAAAATGTCCTGTCGAGCCTCACGCTTCGCTAGATATATGGCGCGCCGCAGAGTCTTCTTCTTTTGCTTGTAGGCGCTTAGCAGCTGACCTTCAAGAACATGATCAGCTCCATTTCTCCTTCTGCATCTAGTATATGCCCGTCGAGCTCGGTTACATAGCGTTCGAAGAAAAGCAATTTCGGGCGTCCACCAATAAACTTGGCGGCGGACGCTACTGCGTCGCACACTTGGCATAGCCGTGCCACATACTGCCGTCATAACGCCACGCATCCGACACGCTAACTCCTCGACGCTAGACCCAGTGCACCAGCTACCCTGAGTACACCAATTAGCCACAATAGCCGCTTCTTTGACTAATTGTAGGTTGAGCGGACTAAGTGACCATCTCGGCAGCCCTTGGAAAGAACCATTGCGACGGACTACGACCAGTCCATTCTCCTTGAACTGAAATCAAAACACAAAAATGTTGCGTGTTAATTTTTGTTTGTTATTTGCGTAATAAACTATTAAGCACATTTTAATTATTCCAATAGAATAAATAGACACTTGACCGTGATCTTTAATAATACAATGAGAGATTTACGTATCATTTATCATAGCATACTTGCTTAAATACTTAAGAGTGTGAAACAGTGGGCTAACTTAAAATATTTTGCTTTCTTAGAGCCCCTTTTAAGCTTAGAATAGTATGCAGAGAGAACCGTAGTGTCAAAACACTCCGTTCTATATATATTCTGCTGAATTATAGACATTTCATTTTGAGCGGTGGACACAGTAGAGAAATAAAAACAATTTAATTTACTTTAGTTTAGTTTAATTAATCAATCAAGTGGCGCCAGGATGGCTATTTTTTAGTCTTAGTTATAATTATATATTTTACTCGAAATTATCTTGTGAGAAAACCCGTACTCGGTCTCACTTTAAAAAAAAGTACTGAAACGATAGAGATGAGAGAAAGACACTGACATTTAGAAAGTTCTAAAAAGTTAAGTTAAGTTTAAGTCATAATAATTATTTAATATTTATAAGATATAAATTTCTTAATTTCAATTTGTATCGACAAACTTATCGTAATATGCCATAGTAAAAATAATCTGTATAAAAAAATATTTTACAAAAAAAAAATTTAGAGTAATGTAATAAAATACAAATGTTAGTTTTTTTTTTTAATTTTATCTATGTGTAATATGTAGAAACCGTTAAGGTTTCTCGTCCGTTTGCCACTCGTCTATAATGTAATGACGTTTTAGACTTTTGCGGCGGTTAAGTCAAGATTATATTATTTTAATAGATGTTTTATCGACTTGTTGTCGACGTGATTAGCGTTTTCCATTGAAATATAAAAATCTGGTACATTTAATGAAGAGCATAAGAGCTTAGCAAAATTATAAGGACTGATTAAATGCTACTTTAGCAAAAATTGTACAGTGTGAAAAAATTTATGTTAACAGATTTTGAATAGAAGTAGCTTATCAGAGGTCATACAGTCCTGTATAGCTCTTTAAATTTCTTAGATATGAGGCCATTGCAGCACAATGTGGACATCGCCTGATTTAGATTAGACATGTTGGTTGCGGGTTCGATTCCCACTAGAGGAAGTAAAATATTTAATTGTTGATACTCTAGCAAAACAAAGATATCGAGCACAGCCACTCTTTCTTATTGTCGTCTTTACACTGCATTCCGCAGATAGCAGGGCAGGCAGAGGGAACCTAGTGTTACGACACTGTGGTGGAACTCAACGCCGCGCTTTGCCTTGTTGCCATAGAGAATAAAATGTAAATAAATTACCTGCCCCCGAATGGGAATCGAACTCACAATCGTTGCTTCAATCAATATTTCTAATTCGAGTAAGAAAAAGATGAACAGAGAGAGGATATATTTAGATTTGCATAGATAAAAAAAACAGATTATACAAATTCCATCAATGCTTCATTTAGACACGTGTCATTGTATAATTAAATAAAGGATATTGTTATAGCGTGGGTGATAGAAGTATTTAAAGCATTTAAATCGTTATTACTTAGTTGTGTTTATTCTTGTATATTAATCGAGTTACTTATTAGTTACTTTAGATCCGTAATTATGATATATATATATATATATATATATATATATATATATATATATATATATATATATATATATATATATATATATATATATACATATATATATATATATATATATATACATATATATATATATATATATATATATATATATATATATATATAATATTATATATATATATATATATATATATATATGTGCACCTAGGTATATAAAAAAGCTCTCAGCTATCAACATATAATAATAATTTATAGTTGAATGGCGGAACACAACGCTGCGCATTGTCTTTTCCAGTAACAGCGTTTTATGTATGAGTTGCTTAAGATATAAATGACTTTCTCCATAGATAATATCGTAGTTCTCTAGCAAATTTGCAACCCCAAAATTAATACGTATATTCAATATCGATATAGAATATCGATTGTGTTTACAACAAACAGGTTAAAAATAAAAATATTTGCTCATTAATTCACAGAATGCAATGTCAAATATCGATATTATAATCATTTAGACCTTCCGTCTGTTTGTCTACACCATGTGGCTCCAGCGGCCAGCCTCCAAATATTAATTACATCTAAATTATTTAACAACATCGGATTTCTTCGAATTTAATTTGCGTGGCATATTTTAATATTAAAAAGAAATTGCAATAATAATAATTTTTAACAAGAGTATAAGTCAGTGTAGCTCAATAATGGCGATAAAAGAAAACGGGAGGTGCAGGTTCAGATCCAGATATACAGAATACAGAATTTTATCAGTTTTTATAAAATCTAATCTTACTTTTCTATTATTATTACTAGGGGAAAAATTATTTTGAAAAAAGTTAAAATTTCATTTTTTTATGAATAAACTTAAAATCATATTTAAATATTTTCTATTAAAAGAGTGTACATTGATTAATCTTTGAAAAATAAACTGGGGAAAGATAGAGCTCTATTTTAAATTTAGTACTAAGATTGTGGAATCGATCCCCACACCCACTCCCATCCCGTTCCACTCTTCACTTCTCCGCTCTGGTAGACAACCAGACATACAAAAGAATCTTATCACCTCATTAAATCTGCCTACCATATTGTAATTTATAAATTTTTCAATATACATAAATAACAAAAGTAATATAAATTTATTTAATAAAAAAAAAATAAAAAAAAAAATTACTACAAATAAAAAAATATTTTATATTAGTTTTGGCGCCTTCGAACGATGCGCCCGACATACCCATTTCCAATTATTATTCAGATGTACATATTTAACTGGATGGCCCTGAGTTTAAATAAATCGAATAAACAAACGTCTTTTAAAGTATACGATACGATTTAAACTATATTACAATATCGATTTTGTGTTTACGTTTTTTTTTATCTTCGACTTAAAATCACATTACATCAGCTTATAGCAGTCCACTTCTGGACGTAGGTCTCCCCCAGGATAAGGCACGATCTCCCGTTTCGGCCAACCAGCCAGTACCAGCCGCCTTCTTTATGTGATCGGTCCATCTGACCGTTTTATCTTACTGGTTTCCCAATTTTTTGGAGATGATTGTATTGACTGGCGGAACTCAACGCCGAACGAATAAAGAATAATTCACAACTTCGTGTGTTTATTATATATAATATATATATATATATATTTATATCATATATATATACTATATTATATATATATAAAGATATAATATATATATATATATATATATATATAATATATATATATATATATATATATATATATATATATAAACTATATATATATATATATATATATATATAAACACACGATAGTTTGAATTCATTCTTCCACTTCGCCACTCATATGACCGATTGGCTTAGTCGGAAGGCAGACCCTGGCAAAAAGCCGGACGAATGCCAGGAAGAAGAAGAAGATATAATAATATATATATATATATATATATTATATATTATATTATATATATATATATATATGGGGAAATGATAAGCATTTTTAACAACATTTCCCAGAATGGGTACGAAATTGTAATCTTCGAGTAAATTTACCATTTATTTAATACTTTTACCGGATTTTATATACATTTTTTTAATTTATTTAAATAATTCATCAATTTGTCTTGTAGATGGCATGAATTAATTACGAGATCTTAGATAAAGATAACGTTTATGGATTATTCATTTATTTTATTACTCAAGAAACCTTTTTAATAATATGATAAGCATTAAAAACAGAAAGTTTAAGTATGACGCTTCATATCTTGCCAAATGATATTTGGGTAGTGGAAATCTCCATTAAGAGGTGGTAATAGCATAAATAAGATGTAAAAAGCATATAAAAAAATCAATACAGCTTGACCACTAGAGCGCTCGGAAGCCGTCCAAGCGCTCTAAATACTAAAAGTATTTAAAAAATTACTTAGTTATTCTTCAAAGAGATGTTTTTTAACATAACAACAAGCAAAGCAAACACATCGCAATAAAATATTTTACCATGCTAATAAAGCCAAAAAGCCTCAAAAAAATTGAAATCGCTCGGTTATAAAGTGGCATATAACTAAAATAACTAACACATTATGAAATATCTCTACATATATAGATATATATATTATATATTATAGTATATATATAGATATATATATATATAATTATATATATAATATATATATATATTATACCTATATAAATATATAATATATATTATATATATATATACTTATATAGTATATATATATATATAAGATATATATATAGATAGTATTATATAAGTATATATATATATATATATATATATATTATATATAGATATATATATATATATATATATATTATATATATATATATATATATATATATATATATATATATATATATATATATATATATATATATATATATAATATATATATATCTATATTATTATATATATATATATATATATTATATATATATATGTGCTATATATGCTATGTATGTGATTTTGAACGGCTGATTGGGAAAAATCATTTAGGACACTACTATTATAAATGTTATTTATAACTTAATTAAAAAATAACTTAATTGAAATATGTGGAAACAAAATATGGATGACTATAAAATTGTAGATATAATAATAAATCATTACTGTCAAATACTATGGTTAAGTAGCAAGGTCTTGACTCTTGAGTGTTTTATAGTCTCTTACGTGAAGTCACAGATCCTATACATGTTCCAAGTGACTTGTAATATAGTTATTTTAGACAGTATTTAATATTTTTTTATACTTTTCGTCTATTGTACTTTGTGATAATATACAAAACAATTAAGTATGCTTTATTTAGAATGATGCCTTTATCTTTATCCCGCATATAGCAGGTAAGGCGGAGGGAATCTAGTGACATCTTGTGTAGTTCCACGTGCTGCTGTACGTTGTAATGACCTCCAAAGAGGGAACCTAGTGTTAAAACACTCTGTTCTTAACCCCCCCCCCCCCCCCCCTCCAGAATTGAGGTGACTTTCGGTACCCAATACCGTGGTTATATATAAGCTATTCATTATAATGTCTAACAGTATACGATAGCTAAGGTCCAAGCACACACTCTAACTAATTTAAAATAAAAGAATGCTAAAAATATACAAAGAGGTTACTTAAATATATTATATTATGTTAAATATAACAATATTTATAGATAATTTTATCTCTATTGTAAACCTTGTTTAAGTAGCAGAAGAAAAGTAAGTAAATATATACCTACTAATCTAGACCTTATAAAAATCTAGATCTTACAAAAGGTACGGACCATGTCTCCATAGTAATAATAAAAATGGTCAATAGTGAGCAAATTTTGCGCACAATATCCTGTATTATTTATTTGATTTTAATTTCAGCTTCATACCTAACAGCGATCTTGACAAAAATGTTTATGGCTAAAGGGCAACAAGGTGATTCTATAAGGGATTAGGTTTTTCTTCTGAACTACGGAATCCTAGAAGCCGTAGATTCCGTCTGTATACCAACCATACTGCATAACACCGTGATATATCCGTTGAGCTATAACAAATTCCATGCATACACCACAACCATTTCAACATAATTTTTTATTCTTTGAAAAGTCACATACAAATAAGTATATATATAAAGTATGATGAATTATTAAGATCGCAACTCTCTTGACCTACGACCGCGTGCAAAATGACAGCTCAAAATATTTTATAGATGTAACTTGACACGTCAAGCCTCATAAGGTCGCAAGATCGATTCTGTGTAAGAAAATGTGTATACTGAGTCCATCGTCGTCATAGTTCAGGGTTCACCCTTTACATGTAAACAATGGTACCGAGTTCGGTTCCCGGGACTGTAAATTAAATAAGTTTGCCCACTTTGGTAGAATACAGTGCAATGCTAAGTTTCCCCTTTCAGTACTTCGTCTGATTTATATGAAAATACTCCATTATTCTTTTTCTTGCCGAATTCAAGATTTACTCTAATATAATATGCATGTGTTGCGTATTGTACTTAATTTTTTAATTTTTTTGCCTAAAAATCACTTTATCTGTAAAAAAATTTATATGAAATATTTTATCTGGGCGGTTAGTACTCGCACGCGATTTCGATATAAAAAGTCCAACAAAGACTCGTGTTGGTCCACAGCCTCTTCTATCTTCTAGTGAAAGTTTCATAACAATTATTGGTTCAGCTGTTCCAGAGATTAGCCCGGACAAACAGAAAGACAGACAGATTTTAAAATATTGTTTTATGTTTATTAACTTCGAAATCAAGAACAGACAATCCAATTTTATTTATAAGTAAAGATATAGATACTGACAAAAAAAGAAAAAGTATAATATGTTAATATCAGCGTATGTTAATAAGTATATTGTTATATCTTTTAACAACATGTGGTCCCGGATTCGATTCCCGGAAATGATTACAGTCGACACGGATGTATGTAATTGTATTAAAAACGATACCATGGCATTGACAACATACATGCATACGTCACTCATATATTATAGCTTTCCTATAAAAAAAACCGGCTTTATCGATGCGTCCTTCCTTCAACAAGATGATGCTGTGAAGAGCATCTTAAAATTAAATTTATTTAACTTTTGATATACATATATATATATATATATATATATATATATATATATATATATATATATATATATATATATATATATATATATATATATATATATATATATATATATATATATATATATATATAATATATATATATATATATATACATATATATATATACATATATATATATATATACATATATACATATATATATATATATATATATATATATATATATATATATATATATATATATATATATATATATATATATATATATATATATATATATATTATATATATATATATATATATATATAGGTGTGTATTTTTCGTTTTCCTTGTTTTGGAATATATACTAAAATGTATTTAATTTTTTTTTTTATATAGAGAGAGACTTTAGATAATATTATCGTTAGCATCAAGGACGGTTTATACAAGGCAAGGTTTCATCAATCTACCTACATTTCAGCAATCTACCATCATCTATATCTATAACTTGGCTGTCTGTGTATACGTAGAAGAAAGCTATTACATTTTGTATCACTTAACATCCTACGTTTTATTTCCTATCAGAAATCATTCTTCTGCATAATGACGTCCAAGCCGAACCAAACCACTGCCATTATCCGTTTTTGTACAAGACATGATGTTTGTACAATTCATTCTACAAACACAGATGAAACTTTAATGTACACAATCGTGACCTTACAAACAATTATTAGCAAAATCATAAAACTATATTCCATCAGATCTTGCAAAATCCACGTTATAGATGATCTCCAGCCTAGAGTTCACGACATCTAGTGTCCTTTCACGTGCTGCCCGTTGACGATGTAATGATACCTAAATAATTACTTTGATGAGTTCAGTATGTATGTAAATATGTATGTATGTATGTATGTTTGTGTGTATGTTTGTATGTATGTAACATAGGATTATCAACTAATTATATATCTATCGATCAAAGGACCAATTTCAGGAGCAAGACACGAGGAGTTCTGAAAATATAACTTTAACGAGTAAGTAGTTCTGATGTCGTCTCCAATAAATAATAATAATACTTAATAATAATAACTATTTAATACAACTTTCTCTTCTAGTAATACTGTTTCCTACTAATCGTCGCCTCCTACTTGATGGAATGACTATATACTATTACAGACTATTACAGGCTCAGGCCTCAGGCACAATGGTATAAAATGCTAACCGACAATTCGACAGTACAGGCTAGTAAAATAATACCTAGTTTGGAAACATTTGAGTACAATTAATATAGCTTTATTTTTAGTATAGTAATATTATCTCTTAATCTGAAAAAATAATATACCAGATTTTTTAAGCTTTACGTTTTTTTTCACATATAGGGGCAGCACTAGTACTTACCCTTTTATCCGCATTCCATTCGAAATTTTAAACATTGCATGTTGATTTTTGCAGCTTAATACGTAATTGATAATTATTTCTTACTTACATTACTTTATGTGTCGCTAAAGATAAAAAACGTAGATATATACATACATAGATATACGCTTTATCCCTAGCGGGGTAGCCGGGATAGAGAGGGCCCTGCATACAACTTTCGCCTCGTCCACTGTCAAAAACCTTTTCATGTATCCGCTGTGTCCTGTCCTGCTTTTGCCTTTGACCTTGAGACCTTCAACACTGCATTCTCGAAGGTCAACCAAGGTTCCTGCTTATTATTTTTTAAACGTTATCACAAAAAAATAATTCATAAATAATAACAAAATTATAGAAAAAAGTTAATAACTAAATGAAAATTTCCATAAATGCATGCATAAAGTTTTTTAGTTTATGGCATCTTTAGGTGGTCTACTTATATCTAGGACCAACCTTGGTCTCGATTTGGTAAAGTGCTTGAGAATACTGTACATTATGTTAGAAGTCGGTAGCATTTGCTTAACTTATTATTGTAATTTATTTATTTGTTTTAGCTTTACGTTTTTTCCACACATTCTCGTAACCGGGTGGATAGAGGGAACCTGGATTTGGACACTCTGTTTCCCGCTTTCCGCTAATTATTTCGAGGCATTGCGTGTCAATTGAACTGTAGCGAAGCGACGGATGTGGATTCGATTCCCGCTCGGGTTATGAAATATTTTTATTTTCTTGCTTTAGTAATAAGACAAAGTGCGGCGTTGAGTTCCGTCAACCAACACGTTATAGCTCGCATTCAGGAGGCAAGCACAGAACGTTGACGTTGAAATTGACGTTTTGTATACAGGTTCTCTCGGCCTATCTTGCTATATGCGGGATATAGCGTGAAGCTAGATAAAAGATAAGGATTACCTCAAGGGGACATCAAACCTGTTGTGGGTTTGTTGCATTTCTTCATTCGAATACATTACTCACAATTAGCGTAACTTTTTTGTTTAGTCATTTAACCTTTTTCACCAAAGTTTTAGCACTGATCATATTGACTAATAATCATGATTCACTATGAGATACTTAAAATTAATAATCACGAACCGATGAAGAACAATATAGCTTTTAATATTGTAAGCTTTCCTTGACATTTCACTCGCAATCGACTTATATAAAATTTAAAATTATATATTTATGATTATTAGCGAAGACAGAAGCAGTTCTTATAATTTATGAACAATATATCATAATTAGAAAATTAATTAAGATGAAAAATTAATTTTGTACATGTAATATTTTATTTTTGTCATATCCGTTTATTTTAATAGATAAATCAGTTTATGAATCCAAGGTCTTCATTTGATACAATGGCGATTCATATTTGATGCAAAATTTGTTTCTAAATCTTTTTAAGACTGTTTCCGGTGTTGAGTTCGCTATTGAAACTCTATCTATGTATAGTAGAAATCTAATTTTAGTTATGTGGATTATCCGGATTATCAATCAATATGTACATACATGGGTACATACATGTAGACAAATGACTTTTTATTGTAAGATAGTTAAAAAGCGTAGAACAGTAATTGAAATGGTAAATTAAATACTTCTTAAAACATGTATTTTTAAGAAACACAGTAATATGTAGGAAATGTTAAGCTCATTTATATAATCGGGTTAATCGGGTCTTTAGTGTACTTATGTGTATATACAGGTAAAAATGCAATTGTGTCAAAGTCAAAACTGGGATGTGGTTACACACTATTTCCAAACACACATACACACACACACACACACACACATAGGATATTTATATTTGAAATATGTTTGGGGGAAAGTAAAAAATTATATTGGTATTTATCTAGGTTCTCTTTATAAATCCTGTTAAATGATAAAATTTGCTTTAATTGCAGAAGCATTGCACTTTTTTAATTGCACAAGCACGCCTTGATGTTCCGAAGGCCTCCGTAACTTCTAATAATTTCTTATACTAATTAAGTACTTACAAACTAGTTATCCAATCAGATGGAGTCAGGGACAGTCACTGCCGTTTAATATGTAAAATGTATAATGAAATTGGTGACCCAACGGGAAACAGGTCAGGTGCATAGGTTTGGCAATTAGAAAATTTTATGTCGATTATTGCCCAAATCTTTGCTTGTTTTAGTTCAGTTGCTTCATTAGCTTTGCATAATAAATTAGTCTCAGGCAATTATTAATATATATATTATCTATATATATATTAATATATTATATGTATCTATATATATATATAATATATATATATATCATATATAATGTATATACTATGTATATATATATACTATATATATATATATATATACTATATATATATATACTATAACTATATATATCTATGGTAATATATATATATTATATATATCGGTCTATGATATACTATCTAACTCTAGATATTATATATTATAATCTATATATATATATATATATATATTATATACCTTTTGGAAACTCAATAACATCGACTTTCTACATTAACTTTCTAGCAACTTGAATTTTTTGCCACACCCTTTAATTGGGCACCTTACAAGAGCATTTTGCGTTATTACGTTAGAATACGATGCACCGTGATGAGCCGCGGGCTCCAATCTCCACTGCGTTTCAAATTTTTATATGTTTTCTTTAAGTATTTTGCTATCCTTAGGTTTGGATTTATCCTCAAAAATACTTAAAATACTGACATAAACGCTTTCCTAATTGAACGTTAATTCGCTGTTTGAAAATCTCTAGAGAGAGAATTTTATAATATAGGCTAGTAGTGGTAACTACCAATCAATATATATTATTAAATCGATATCTTAAATGTAGTCTAGTGCTAGTCTCTATTATACGAGCTACTCTTTTTACTGAAAGATTGTACTAGTGTCAGTGTAGTAGTATCTTCTATAAGTGAATTGATGATATGATTACAAATTATTATGTAGTTGATATTTTTTAACTTCACATCATTCGTATATCCCATGGAATAGTATAAGCAGAGGGTGTGATACCTAGTGTTAAGACACTCCGTTACCCACTTTCCACTCTTTGGCTTGCATTTATTTGGACGACACAGAGCATTCTCGTTGGTCCATTCTCGAATTCCAAAGAATGGCTAAAACAGAACGTATCAAGCTATATAATTTAAAAACATTTTATATCTTCTTCCGATTCTAATCTCCATACAAATAACATGATATTTAAATGTGGATAAAATACAAACATATTATTTATATTATGCGTTAAATATCCTTGAACTAGTTTCTAGAGTATTTATTTATTGCGCATCTCCCTCCCCCGCTATTACGCTACTACACTACTTATGTCAACAGCTATATAGATGAATAATATATGCGCGGTGGTCGTTGGTTCGATTTTCATCAGGGGAAATTATTTCTCTGGTAGACAAAACGTGGCATTGAGATCCACTTAACGTTCGATATCTTGTAAATTTAGCAAAAAATGGGTAATGGAGTTTCTTAACTAAGAATAGGTTCCCTCTGCCCATAGAGTAGTATTATATGGAACTAGGCTGAAATTCATTTAATTGTACTATTTTTTATAATAATTTAAAATCTTGATATATCTATCGTTGTTTTTGCCCATTAGACTAGTAGCCGTACAGCCGAACTAGTGAATTTGATATCACACGATATAATAAATTACATAAAATATATTATGAATGATAAAAATATAACTTGTCACATAAATTTTGTATGAAATCAGAGCATTAAATTGAAATCTAATATTAATTTTAAATATTCACAACAGAGAACAGAGAACAATTGTCACTGGCTGATAATAATAGATATTTTTTTATACACATTTCCATTTATGATCGTACTTTAAATGCCTTATTTATTGGCCGCCATATTGAAAAGGCTTTGCTTGTTAAGAACCTTTTTTTCTTAATATCTAGTTGGCCTAATTTAAAGGAAAGAATTGATAATATTGTATATATATTATATATATATATATATATATATAATATATATATATATATATATATATATATATATATATATATATATTATATATATATATATATATATATATATATATATATATATATATATATTATATATATATATATATATATAAAGCGTTTAACTGACATTAAATCAATACAGGTATTTGCACCGGCTTATAGTGTATTAGGCCTATGGTGGCAACTATTGAAAGGTTTGTCTTACCAAAAATATTACGGGAAATGCGTAGTTGTACAATAATATAGACAAATTAACATATTTTTTCTTAATTTTTAATATATTTAATTATGTATTTCATTAACTTATCCATATAAAGTGGCAACCTTCTAAAGATTACTTATAAATTAGATGATCGACGTTCTTAGTCAAAATAATATGACTGTTATAAAATGATTAAGATTTCGTCACAGTGTAGCCAACTAAACGAATCATTTGTCATTATTTACGTCTATTAACACGAAGATTCGCCTTGTGAGATTTTTTCTTGGAAAATTACATACAGTATTCATATTGTTAGGCAATGCAGAAAAAAAAAAGCAAATATTTATACTTATTATCATCGTCACTACAGTAGCTCAAATTTTGATGTATCAGATTTGCAGTAATAACTTCCTCATTAAGAATATTTTTTTATCATCTATCTCTCACCTCTCACCTCTCAAAATATTCTGCTGTGCATTTTTCGCCCTCTCCAAAATATTTCGTGGTAAGTGGCGGAACTGTTAGCGGTTTTTTTTATGTTGTAAAGCTACTTACTTACTTCCTTAGCGGGAGAAAGCGTATTTGCGGAAATATATGGATACTTAATTTAGATCTAGAAGAGTAACTAAACTATAAGAAATAAGAGAAAAATCTACCTTATTAGAATGTAAGTTCAGCGTAATGGGTGCCCTTATCGATCGAACTTGGACATCTTATATTCTTGAAACGTTCACTAGCATATGTTATTCAGTATTATTAATATTCTTTGATAAATGTATATTATTGAATATAGTAATTACTATACTTGATTTGTTATCGTTTTTCAGTTCCGATAACCATACACAGTGTTTCAAGTGCGTATAAAGTTGAGAAATGGGTTTTTTTTACGTGATCCTGTTACGAATACCCGAAATAGTGGGGACTCGAACGGGTTATGTGGGACTCTCGGACCGGCAGATGTAGGACAGTACACATACCCCTTTAAACCTCACGGTGCTCCTCCTCGACCGCCTTTGGCCGTGAGACACGGGGACCAGAATTTTTCGTGAATCACAGTGGCGGGAGCCTGCTAGGCACGTCGCTGAGTCAAGGGAGGTGGATCACCCCTAACGGCCTGCTCAACCTCCACACGACTACGCGTGCCAGGTGAGTATGCAGCCAGCTTCTGCACTGCAACGTGGGCCGTGATCCGACACTGATATTTCCCGAAGCAACCGTGCTACGTTAGTACCTGTGTGGTGCGGAAGGTTAGGGTGCCGTGACGCCTCAACACCCACTGGCGGAAAACTGGATGAACTGACTTGATCGTCCTCCAGCCGGCAGTTAGTGTTACCTTGCTGGGGCTCCTGACCTTAGTCCACAACGCAGAAAATAGATCGACGCCAGAGAAATAGCATCCAAGTCTCACGGCAGGACTCCAGCATGCACGCCACCTCACCGGCCATCATATTTTGGCTGTCCCAAAGCTGAGCTTTTTTGTTGGGGTGTGCTCATCTAGGCCATGTGCTTAAGCACTAAAGGCACGCCCATGCCACACTGGGTTTGGTTAGCCTGCCCTTGGGTGATACTAGGTTGTCCTTGTCTATCTTCCATGCAGGAATAGATGGCTACAAAAATTATATAAATTGTAACATCTTTTGTTTAGTGTAATGGACATTTTTTACATATTTAGCACGTATGAAATAACATAAGCTTTCTCTACGTGGTAAAAGTATATTTATAGGTCTAAGTTACAATATTAATCTTTAATTAATCTTTAATCATAAAGTTCATACAAACGAAGTGTGAATAGTAACAATTTTTTTAATATATGAGAACCAAACCCGCAACCACCGTATCCACTGTTACATAGTGGCGTTATTTATACCATATGTATTTATTTTATTAAGTTTTTGCCACTCACTTTAGCTAGAATATAGAAAAAGTGATCTTTGCAAGAAATACGTAAAACTAAATATAATACATGAAAAACAGCTATTCTATATGACTACTTATATCCACTTCAATTATACCTACGAGTACTTACACTAATTAATAAAAATAAATAACTTTAAAAGTATAAAAGCCATGTTATTTAAATTTCTAAAATAGTATAAATAAACAGCAAAATATTAATAAAAAATACAATTTCAAATATATTTTAATTAACATACTTATACCTTTATAATAATATATAATATATAATTATACATAATATATAATTTTAATTAACATAACATACCTAGCTAACATAATAATATGGAGATGATAGTGAAAGGGGAAGAAACAAATGTGATCCATTCATCATTGGTATTGAACTATAGCGTTGACAGTCAGACGATCACCCACTGCTCCACTATGGCGACGGTAATAGAGAAATATGTACCTAAAACTTTCTATATATTTTGAATCGTTTACGTCTCTGGTATAAAATTAGTCTTACGTTTTTTAAAAATTTATATATATATATATATATATATATATATATATATATATATATATATATATATATATATATATATATATATATATATATATATTGTGAAAATTGTATTGTAATAATTGATTACGTAATGTTACTAATTAAATGCTTAGGCATAAATATTTACAAGGCTTTGAGTTGTAATCCAGAAATATATATGAAAAGACGAATTAATAAAAAACATAGATTTGTGATCGAAAAATTTATTCATTAAATAATCAATAAATTATTATGATTGCATAAATTATTAATATTATGTCTCAAAACGCTTAAGGCCTGTATAAATTTTTAAAAAAATATGCGTAACCAATGCAATTTCAAATATTAGATATAATAATATAGAACCTTCTTAATTGATAAGAGTTATATATTAAGAAGGTTCTAATTTATTTTATGTTTTTTAAATGTTAATCACACGCTGAAAAAAGAATAATCAATATACATACATACATACATATTCTCACGCTATATCCCTACCGGGTACGCAGATAGAGGGGAGCGCCAAACGCTGCGGTCCCTGCATACCTCTTTCTCCTTCCATATATCTTTTTTGACCTGTAGAAAAATGTGCTCAGGTGATTTGGGTGCGTAGAGAGAATAATCAATATCTATACATACTCGTATAATAAAATGTAAGAGTTCCCGGATATATATATATATATATATATATATATATATATATATATATATATATATATATATATATATATATATATATATATATATATATATATATATATATATATATATATATATATATATATATATATATATATATATGATATGAATATAAACAATAATAATTATATTCGTTTTTGCCTATTTGTATGTACGTTTGTGCATGCTAATCTCTGGAACGGCTCAACCGTTTCAAATGCTGTTTTCACCGTTGAACTTCGGTATTATCGGTATTATGATAAACTTCACTTAATATTCAGAGTTTTATTCTTTTCATAAATAAAATCTTTATATCAATTAAAGCATTTAGCACGATACAACTGTTGCAAAATAACAGTTTTATTTAAATGGCTGTAACTTCAAATTTGCTTTCCCACCGAGACAAAGCACGCGGGCGCACCTAGTATTTTATTAATGTATAAAAAGTTTATTGCAGTAATATAGTCTCAATGTAGCAACAAACAGTAAACAAACAGTTGAAAACAACGCATGGCTTAATTTTGGACAGCGCTAACAGACATTGTTACCATTGCAACTTCGTTTGTATGAAATTTATGATTAATATATATATATATATATATATATATATATATATATATATATATATATATATATATATATATATGACGAGTCTTGCTTTTAAACATAAAAACGTACAATATAAAATAGTAAAACTTATATCTACATACATGTAGGCTTATAATGAATACCTATTTAAGTTACTTGGTTTGTGGTGTTTTGCATCGTATTATGCCCGCACTTTCCGTTAGACCCTTCCGGTATATGCATTAGTTTACTTACAGGCGTAAGAGATCACTTTTAGTGACAATGCCACCTTACTGCATTTTTATATTTCTATTAATATGCGCTCAATGTATTTTTTAAGCATGCAGTAAAATTTTTTATAGAGTTCACACTATGTTCTTCAACTTAACATAAGTTAAAATTTTATTACTATTATTTAAAGGTGTATTGCCAACATACTAAATACGAAACACGCATATAAACTTAGGTAGGTCCGTTAAATCATAATGTACGTATTGTTGGTTCCTAGTGTTTCTGTGTTAGGTTCCAGTTGTTTTTTATTTCACTGCATAGTGAATCATCGCTAATTATATACTATCTTCATACATCTGTCGCATTATGCTACTACAAAAAATTACAATATAAACCTAAGTGATAAAATATTCCTATAATTTTGTATTATTCTTATGATTATTATACACTACAGACACACGATCCATCGATTTTGTTAGGTAATTTAAAATTTTGTATATATTTTTTTTATAAATTCTTAAAACGTTTTCTTTTGAAATCACTTAAAATTTTACTTACATGACTACATATACCTATTTATTTACCTAATCTTTTTAAAACATATCTAACGTAAACAATATAATATTAAGTGATATTTGGCATGCAAAGCTATATATGTTGGTAGGATGCGCGCGACGGTCAAACGAGTTGCGCACGCGCACGGTTTGTGTTGTGTCTCTGTGTGAACATGCAGTGAGTGGATCTCAGGCGATATGGTGAGCATATGTACATTATTATATAATTTTTTCATAAATTATATATTTCGTGGGTTATTTTTACATGGGTATAGGTAAATAGTTTTATAAACTAGGTAAAAAATTACTATTTGGGCTGTTCAAGATATTACCTAAAATTAGGTACGTAAGTTATATATATAGGTCAAAGTAATATATATAAACAGTAAAATTTATATTTTAAATATATTATATTATTATTATGTTACAATTGTTAATTTAATTTATATTAAACCAGGTGATTGGTCCAAGCCAGGTAACTTCTGCAAAGATTTTTACGAAAGCTCTTCTACGCATTTCTTTTAGGCATTTCCAATTTTAGCTAACAATTTATGCATTTTGTAGATATCGCTTATCGATATTTAAAAAATATTTTATTTATGTATATTTTTTCGTAAGTTGCTTCAGGAATTTGCAAAATACTTTAAATTGTGTTTAAGTCTCACACTTGATACTATACATATCAGGATAGACTCTGAGCTTAGCTAGCACTCTGTTCTCTGCTGTTCCCTGAATTCGAGACGTTAGGCCATTTAACATGGCTCAATGACTCTCGCTCTGTTTTCTCTGGAATGCATACAACGCTGCATTTTTATAATAACTTAAGTAATTTTTTTTACTTAGCTTTAATTAACGTTCAAATTGTGATATACATAAATTTGTATAAATTTCAAACCATATAACATTGTAAATATTCAAATTGAGTCATTATACATAAGTTTTATTTATAACTTTTAATATATTACGAAATAGTTTAACTTAATTTTGCGTCGATCTTATTCTGATAAAAAAGAGCAACCATAAGTATATTATTCATATATACATACATATGTATATATATTATTACAGTAATTGTTATTAATAGTATATAAATAAATATGTTTATAAGAATTTGGAAATATTTTAACTAACTGAATGCAAACGAAATATGTTTTAATACATTTATAACGAGCTTTGTTATTTACGTTTCGACACTTTTATATAGTTAATAGCGGTGTTAAGTTTTCCAACGAGCTTCTAGGTCATATCTCATTAACAATACATAGTGTAAGAAAATGCTGGTACATATTCAATTATGCATATCTTGAAATTGAGTCATTTACTTAAACAATGCTTCGAGTACACCTGCACGTAAAAGCCTATTAATATTATCTAATGTTACGTGAAAAGAATACTTGTATGTGGCTTCTATGTAGAGCAAGAGCAAGCAGAGAAAAACAGTGTCCAAACTCTATTTTGTACCGTATTTCTCTTTTTTTTCTATAGAATAAAGATCATACCTAATTGTCGCGTATTATAGCCTTGAGTAAAAAAATAATAAATAAAAAAATAATGAAAAACTCTGGCTATGCATTAATTTAAAGTAACGTTTTTTGATATTTTTTTCAGTTTTATGTTTTTCTTTTATTATAATTTTGATTCGAGATTTTTCATATAAATCTCATAGACTTGGGAAATAAAAAAATAGCCAATTATAAACTAAAATTAATAAAAAACTTGAATCGATAGCACATTTGAAATAAGCACATTTAAAAAAGATATACGTATTTTAAATGAAAAACTTAGCTCTCGTAAACATAGTAAGCAACTAGACGATTTTGACAACTTAGTGACTGCTTCAGAAGTATGTGTGTAGTATTCATTTTTTACTAAATAATAGTGGCATTGACCCTTTTCTATAATAAATCTATGATTTATCACAGAAACAGTTAATTTTTGACAGCTTTTTTAAAGTAATTTTTTAATACCTTTATAAATGTTTTTCACTAAGAACGAAAATAAATTATGCATAAAAATTTCCTCATATTTTGATATAGAATGTACGTACGGCTTTATTGGAATCCTTTAGTACATTTTATCTTATCAGTTACATTAAGTTCAAAAATCTAGACTATAAATTTAAAAAAAAATTACTACAAATTCATTCCAACATGTCAAATGACAACGATCTTAATAAATGTTGATCATAAAATATTATATTCATATAAACTATAAGTGAATATTACAACGCGAGGAGATGTCAATATTTCACGTTCCAAATTACAAATAACAGAAGTCGAGGCGTGAGGTAATCTTGCGGACAATGCACAGTGTTTACGTATTTGTGAAAGCTATCGAATCGATCTTGTCTCTATCTACATGCCGAAATAGCTGTAAACATATGGTTTACGCGGGTAGAGTCACGTGCAGAGCTTATATAATATGTATAGTAATTATTTTAAACAACAAGCTAAATAAAAACCTCGTTAATAATAAAGAAAACAATTAAAATCTAATGGACTAGCGCAATTTTCAACTGTCAATATATTTGTATTTCATATATATATATATATATATATATATATATATATATATATATATATATATATATATATATATATATATATATATATATATATATATATATATATATATATATATATATATATATATATATATATATATATATATATATATATATGACAACAAGTTAAGCAATTACAGTCGGCCACTTCAACCGTCGTCGCTTAATTGCAAAGTGTCGTCACCAATCCACATTTGTAATGCGAACTTATTATCTTTTGACAACTTGGCATCCTCAAACGTCATTTTAAAATTAAGAAATTGACAGTCAGATAAAATTATATACTATAATTATAAGCCTGGAAGATTAGTTTGGGTACGTCATCGCAAAATCAATCGGTAAAAAAAAAAAATACAGTAGTGAGATGAAGAGTACATTATAATTTTAAGTTCTTATTCCAATCAGGAAATATAAAATATAAAAAATATAATAATATATTATATTTTATTATAATAAATTTATTAAAAATATTTTTTGGTTGCTTTCTTTGCTTTTGTATTCTGACGCGTGTGGTCCTTGAATAGATGGAAAACGTAAAGCTTACTCAGTCTTCTTCATTGTACTTATAAATACCTAATGTTGCACACAAGAATTGGAGTATAATAATATAATACGCATATATTGAAAGATAGTGAAGAAAATCTATATTTGTCACCTTTTACTGAAAACCGCATTAAAATCTGTTGCGATCTGCATCTTGCAGCGGCTTTGTATGTACTGTTAAAAAAAAAAAAATAAAAAAAAAAAAAATATGTATATATATATATATATATATATATATATATATATATATATATATATATATATATATATATATATATATATATATATATATATATATATATATATATATATATATATATATATATATATATATATATATATATATATATATATATATATATATATATATATATATATATATATATATATATAATATTTTTTATTTATCAAAATATTAATTAATTAAAATTCGATCCAAATCTAAGTACAATCATAAAAAAATATATGTGCATTTAATATTTAATAATATATTATATTAGACGGATCATATAAAGTGCATCTTCGTTCAATACTAGTAACACTAGTGACGCAATATAAAGGCCGATCGGTTACTCAGCTTTGTGCAGTAATTTCACTTTTAACTACTTCAATGCTGTTTTAAGTTTAGTAATAATTTGAATACACGTAATAAATGTACGGTGAGTATCAAGCCTAGAAGCGAAAAGCTCAATAAATTATTGTAAAAACGATGGTTATGGGTTCCGTGCCTGTTTTGGGGAATGATTTACTCGTAAATTATTTGCTCGCTCTGGTTAAACATTAATTAGTATTACGTTTAGAAAAAGCACGATATTGGAAAAAGCTATAGCTTAATTTAAACATTTGAATGTATTGATTATGTATTGATGCAAATGTATTGATTTTAAACACCTTGTAGTTTTCTATTTTGAACAATTGTCGTACAAATAAAAACCGGCTTCAGAAATTTCAATTTTATTTTGTCTATTGTGGTAAACTACAAAATTACGTTCAAATGTAAACCAGTTCTAATTGAACTCTACTATAAAACGCAACTTTTTTAATGATATAGGTAACGAAATCACCTTAATTTAATTTAAATCGATGTTTTTAAAATTTATTACAACAAAAAATCGATTAATTACATTAAAGTGTTGTATTTCGGTAATATATTTGACATATAAACGACATATTTAATCTCATTTTTTAAGTAATTTCTTATTTTAAGTGTTGATTTCAAATTGAAGTTTAACGGAAATTGGTAAACTTTTCCCAATGACAAGATTCATAAATGTAATACGATAAACAAGTCAACAGTTATAAAAAAAATGAAAAGAGGTTTTTTTTTAACGATTTTTTTATTTATTTCTTTTTCTATTTTAAACTAAAGCAAACTAGACTTACTGTCAAGAACAAATTCAAACTTGCTTGCGGAATCACGCTTTGGCTTACCAGAGCAGAGAATTCAAAATTAATGAATCTTGAATGGAAAAAGAACCTACAACTATCGCGTCGTAAAAAAATATTACTATAAAATTATATATATAAAAATGTGACTAAAAGTTTATATTGATTGGTCAATAAACTCAGTAGGAACTCTTTTAAAAGCAAAATAATGTATTTATCTTTAAATAGAAAGATATACATCATAAAAAAATGGAATGAAGTTTCAACGATGACTAAATCAGTCCACGTAAAATGTAACTTTTTCTAACGGAATACATAAAGCTAAAAAAAAAACAATTGAAGTACATACACTAACATAATAAGAAGACTAATTTCAACACCCATTTCCGTTACGAAACATAAAACAAAGACAATAACTTCATCAAAATTTTATATACAAACGCAACGAAAATATTTTTCCAATCAATGAATTTGAGGAACGTTGAACATTCTATAGAACAATACTGAGCTGTAGTTATCTTAAATCTTAACGGTTCACGGATTTATTCAAATGTCTTTGCAGCCGGTCGCGCTGTCGTCGTGTCGATTGTGGTAGCTATGATAAATTAAAATGTTTGTTTATTGTACACAATTTGTTATTTGAATTATTGCCTTTCTCTACATATAGCAAAATTAAGTCACTCCAGATTCCTCATACGATGCTACGCGTTGAATGGCGGAACTCCGGAACCGGAAACGGAAAATAAACGAATTTAAACGTAATCGTCTTCATGAATAGAGAACCACCGCGTCAACAGTCATATGCTATCCCACTGCGTTAGAACTACCTAAAATTAATATTTACGTCAATTTTTAAACAACACACAAAGCTATTATTAATGTACTTAGATTTGATAATCTTGTAAAGTTGTCCTTGCTTTGTATCCGCAAGCCTTGCTTTAAGATCCACACCATATAAACCATCCGCTCTAATAATCCTATAAATAGAATGTACATAGACAGTTTCTACACTTTGTCTGTCTGTACAAAGAGAAATTTTATTTTAACATTAATTACCGTATAAAAATTTATATATATATATATATATATATATATATATATATATATATATATATATATATATATATATATATATATATATATATATATATATATATATATATATATATATATATATATATATATATATATATATATATATATATATATATATATATATATATATATATATATATTTGTGTGTATACATATGTATATTACATTTATGAATAATATTTTAAGTAATAAATAAATATCCTCTCTTTCTGTTTCCTTCAGATTACAGTTTTTTTACTGTCCCTTTCCTTACACTCGCCGATACTTTGGACTTCCAAAGGTACGCTTAGTGGGATAACGAAACCAAATGCCATGCTTTGTTTCATCGAAGAAATATCTATATTATAAATATTTCGTAACTGCCAGCTGAGTATCAAGGGCCTTATAGATTTCTCAATATATTCTTATTTTGAGGTAAAATTTGTAAATGCTACACTAATGTTATACATATTCAAAGAAATAACTATGTCAATGCAAACGTCAAGTTAGCAATCGAATATAACTTATACGCAAGATCTAATATATTCTGTGTAAAAAATGTACATACATGACTTTGACACTTACATGTATGTATATTTTAGTTAAATACTATTATATTAATATAATATACATTTAAATGCTAATAATGCTCACTCGGGAAGTTATATAGAATAACTGTAGAGTTTCTTACCTTGTCTTCTCTGCAGCACTGTTTTTCTACTGACCTACAAATTGACTGACATTTTTTATAGAGACAAATATATGAAAAAGTCCATTTCGACCAAAAAAAATAATTATATTTTAAATAGAACTAAGCGTTACATAGCTCGCCTTGATAATCCGACAATATATATAGATAATAATAATATAAAGTTTATAAATGTTTATAAAATCAGCCTTATAACTGTATTGACATAGACGTCTTGTTACTTGACAATTATTAAATGGAAACCTTCAAGATATTTGCTTAGGCTTCTTCAAGATATTTGTTTGTTTGTTTAGTTAATTTATAAATACTACACTGCGGTCGTAGTGGCATATCGGCACAGAGTCTGTCTGTACTCTACTATATGTAGCTTATAGTGAAGCTAAAAAATATATGATAATATAGAAATTTTCCTACTTTTTTAATTAAATATTTTTAATTTGTAATACAAAGCGCGGTGTTAAATTCTGCCGCTCAATATGTCATTTGGTGGGAAAGCGTGTCTGGATACTAGATTAACTATGTCTCCCTTTATATATGAGAGATAAAGATTGAAGCTGCAGCTGCAGAGCTAGATCTAGCCTCCCTCCTCAATTTTATTTAAGAACAATAAATATGATTCAATTTAATTAAAAAATGAATTTTTACAAGTATATATAAATACTATTAGAATAGCAAGTGATAGCATTTATGTAGTTTAAAATATATACAACAATATTTTTGGCGAATTTAATTTCAAATCTACAGTTGAACATTGCAATAAAATAAAACATACGATTTCCGATTTACTAATCAGCGATGATGTTGCTACTTTATGGTTGTTATTATAACCTTATAATTATTCCACAGTTAACCTAGAAACCAGCCAAAGTTAATAGCCACCTAGAATAACACAATGGAAGATGTGTCAAAATTAGTGCTATAAATGCGTCACTATTCGTGATTTCTTTGAATACCTGCAAAATTGTAGAGTTTTACGATTTGTGAAATAATTACTTTATACAGCGCTCTATGTATTTACTGACGGAGCCTATACAACATAATTTATAGGGCATGGATACAATTTCGTATTCAATATCTAAAGTACTCACATTTATACTTTTTAAAGTTTTGTTAAAGTATATTTTTTTTGTTTTTAATCTAAACAACATAAACTGTCATCATTAAGATATGTAAATCCAAATTAAGTTTATATTATATGTTCTTTAACTGTGAATAAAAAGAAATGCTGATAAAGCAACTTTTCTATTATTTTGCTAGCTTCGGTATGTAGGGAAAGCCTATTGTTAATAAGTTAGTTAAAAACAAAATCAATAATAAGTGTTAAAAAAATATCGTACACTATTATTATGTTTCTATTATATATAAAAAGATAACACATATTTACATTTTATACAATTGAAGATGAAATAAATATTATTGTAATGTAATAAAAATGCAATTATAGTAACGCGTTGATGTCTTTTGTATGTGAATATAGCACAAGCGAGCGTATTATGTTGTTTTGAACATTTCTTTATCATTACATCACTAATATATGTAAAAAGATTGCTCACTAATTTAACAAAATGTGCAAATAATCATGTAATTTTGTAATATATTTACTAAGAAATAATATAAAGTACTATTATTATTTACGTTTCAATTTATCTATTATATTATATATATACTATAACAAATATCTTAAAAATTACTTTACCATTTAAAATACAAATTTATTTTTTTGACATTGGAACAAGTTTTTATTAGTTATAAAGAATTGAAAATTAAAGTAATCTATACTTGTATCAAGTGTTAAATTATTATAAAGTGCAAGAGTCGCAAAGTTATTACACCATAAGTTGTGGACCTCGTAGTATCCATCACTTTCCAGTATTCACTTTCTCGGTGTCGCAACGTATGTATTCTTTTGAATTTTATTAAGATGACCAAATATATGAAGGTCAGTCGAATTTACTAATGGATGTGCGTGTTATTGCATCTTCATAGCAGCTTCTGTTAATAGACTATTCATTAATTATACTTAACTGTGTTAGTATTTATTCTAAGTAGAGGTGTTCTCAACTTGAAATGCCAAATTTATATAGTAAAGATATATGTTTATTTTCTGTTTACGTTAAAAAATTGCTCAATAAATTATTTTGTAAACTTATATCTTTATAATAATATATGTACATCTTTAAATGTGTCACTCAAATATTATATGATTTGTATTACTTAGTATGATAAATCAAATCCTATATTTTAGCAACCAGAATAATAATATACGAGTATATACAATTGTGTTACAATAAGAAAGGATTGCAGAACTAAATGGACAATTGTGTATAAAAAACTTTGAACCCCAGTCCGTAAATTATTAACGAATTATTTATAAAGTCATAAGAAACAAACAATCTAAAAAGTTTTTATTAATGATTTTTTTATACAACTTAGTTTGTTAACTGTAATATAGGAGCCGATTTGATATAGCATTTATAGAATTAGATACGGTCCGAAGTTATTTTTGATTGACATACATAAATCACATATACGTAGGTCATTGTGATGATTATATATTATACATATATGAGACAAATAAACAACAAAGTGTTGTTCTTTTTTGTTTTGTGTTTCACATTACTTTAAAAAATAGCATTTGATATAATTTGATATGCCTGATTCTAATGGGTGCCAAATAAATTTATCTATATACGAGAATTGTTACCTAAGTAAAGTTAAACTTACCGGAGAAAGTAAAAAAAATTTACTCGTTGTATCTGAAACTTTTTGAATTGTTATCTACCAAAGGTATACATACATAACATACAAATTTAATGAACTTTACTTTTAACTCTACATAGCGTTACTACTATTTCGACAATGTTGAACTATAAGTCAACACCTCCAAAAAAAGTAATCTCTCACCACATATCGTATGTTTGATCACAACACCAGGATTTCCGCAAGCACGTATGTGCAGTCTATCAAAATATTTCAAACTAAACGTATAATAATTACTTAATAGCTCTTAGCATCTAACATATAACAACGAAATTTCAAAGCTTATTAAAATGAAAAATTATTCATAAATTTCAATGTCAACGCCTCAGCAACGTTGTGTTATAAAAAATATATTCTGTTTACACAATTCTGGCCTTTACTTTAAGTGTTATTAAAAGATATATTGCTTTAACATATTATACAGTGACATAAATAGTGGGTCGTTATACAAGCAAATATGCCAAAGGTTGCTGAAGAGTCTTATAAGGAAGAATAATACGGATCTCAGTCTATCCTTGTTGGGCAAAAAAAATATCTGTATACATAGTGCTAAATCACAACTTCATCAAGTGTATCTAATGTTTATTATTTCGATTACATCATAAAGTAATCATATATGAAATTAGCAAATTTTTGAAGCGCAAATTTTTGTACAACTGTGTCATTATTTTTTAAGCTTATGGTATCATCATAAGCTTTAAAATATATAATAATAATATTCTATCAAGATTTTTGAAATAAAAAAAATATATATATTAAGATTTATTACGATTAGGCTATATATAATATATATATATATATATATATATATATATATATATATATATATATATATATATATATATATATATATATATATATATATATATATATATATATATATATATACATTTAGATTTACAATTTACTTGGTCCCTTATATTGTCATATTTAGTAACTCTATCTATATTATTTTCTATTTTATTTTTAAAATAAATTCTTACGCGACTAATAGTATATACACAATAAACAGACGAGGTCAGTCAAGGTCGCTATTGCTACTGTAAACTAGTTCTAAACGTATCTCCATATACGATGGTGACTGACCCTTGGTATTAAAATATTATGGACGCATCTCTATTAAATTTTTAATTAATAGATACACTTCTGGTTATTTTTTTAATATTCATATTTTGTTAAAAAAATAATAATTAATAATGCTATAAATATAGTAGTATAATTCGACACAGCTATTAGAAAATTAGATGCAGTCCAAAGATATTTAGATTGATATACATCACATTCGCGTGAGTTATTGTATAGATAAGATATTACCATATGAGATTAATAAATATGGTCATAATTCACAGTTAATATAGTTTATCTTTTTTTAGTTTCACTCTGCATACTGCATATAACAGGGTAAGCCTCTGCCCAACTAAGTAAACTAGTATCAAACAAGAAACTCAGTTTCCCATATTTTTGAGAAATATCGTGTTAAGCGGCGTAACTTAACTCCGCGCTTTGTCTTACTACCAGAACATCTTAAAATAAAAATATTTCACTAGCGGGAATGTAATCTGCCTTACGCTATACACTGCGGTACGATTGGCCCCATCAATAAAGTATTATTGTGTAACTTATACTACTGACTCTACATTTTATTTATATACAATGCTTAACATTAACATGTATTATTGAAAATTTAAATATCGTCTTCGTATCGTATGATGCAAACAAGCCTCATTAATAATGCAATCTTAGGTCACTTCGAAATTTTATCATAGAAAATTTAAATGCGTCCATATAAAATATTGTATGCTGCAAGTGTCATGACAAATAGTTCGTTATTCGTAAGAGCTTAGAAGCAACCAATTTGAGTTTTAAAACCTCCTTGGTAATTAATTAAAATATAATAATATAAAAATAATCAAATGTATTTCTCAGTAAATATTCTGAATCTAATATTAAAACACTCTATTAGCCACAACATCCTCTACACTCAATAATAATTGTATAATACGCAAAAACCTTAATAAGTGACACATTTAACATATTTAATACCAATACGATTAAAAGGTACTTAGAATGTGTAATTAAGATAACTTCAAAGACACTTTACGTTCATTTATGTAGAGACGAGACCTAAATAACGGATTGACATTGCGTGGGCTAATAATAATAATATGTTATTAACAATTGTATAAATCCAATAATATAATAATATATATGATAAATATATGCCGTTGTGGTGTAGTGGGAATGCGTCTAATTCCTTCAATTCCTTCATTTCTTAAAATGCGACGGTTGTGGGTTCAACTACCCACTCGCGGGAATGATATATTTAAATAGTTATACCTCAACACTGATAGACAGATCGCGGCGTACAATTTCGTCACCAAGCACACATTATCACAAAAATCGGGCGGAAAGTGAAGACCAGAGCCTTAATACTAGGTTTCTTCGACCTACCTTACTATCCAGGGCAATAATTGAGAATCATTGCCAATAATAGTACGTATACATGATTTTATTGTTTAGTACACATATATACAGTAATATACATAATGCAACGGAAGAACCGGTAGCAAGATATCTATCTTAACAGACCATAATAAAGCTATTTCTTTATACGTGAATATTCAATGGCGCTATAAAGATAATGTATTAAGCCTTCATATATGTGGAACATGTTTTGGGGTTCCATATTGTACGGACGAAACGGTACAAGTTCAGTCTGTTATTTGCTGGTTTTTGTAAATAAATACCACACAGATACACATGCACGCAATGTGTTTGTGTGGGTGTGTAACTAAATATTGCAATTTATAGAACTTAAATATTGATTGGTATTGGTTTTTATTTAATAATTTACAACTAAAACTCTATTTTAGCGCTGATATTAGCTTTGATTTCCGCCAATCACGACACGCAATGCCTTGAGGAATGGAAAGTGGAGAGCAGTGCTTAGCACTGGGTTCCTTGAGCCTAAGGGTTCCTCTGCCTACCCTGCTATGTGTAATATTCCGCATATAGCGGCGTGAAGATTAATAAAAATAGCTTATATAAAAACAGGATGCAATTTAAGCTTATTTTACTATTATAACTAGAATTTAACCCTCACTACTGTCAGTTAAAAAAAACCTGTCAAAACAAATGAAACTCAAAGAAAACAAATGTAAATTTAATTTATGTATTTTGTGTAAATCAGTCGTAAGATATAGTGGAACTGATTCAATAAAACATAGCGTGTATTTCATATTATTATAGGAAAGTAAAGTAAGGTAATGTTTATCTTGTTATATTGTATGTATATATGTAGCTAGCATCATGATGACAATACTAGCATACAAAACATTAACAACTTCTATAAAAAAAGAAACATTAATAATTAAAATATTATATATTTTACTGTGTTCTTTTTCCTTTAAATATATACATTTTAAAGATTTTTTATATAGCATATTTAACTTTTGACGTCATTCAATGGTGATGTGGAAGAAAAATATCTTAATTTTACATATGGAGGTAGCGCATTCGATTCCCTTTAGTGAAAATATTGCAAAATAAACTATAGCTCTGTGCTGGAGCAGAGAGTGTGGTTTTAAATTAATGTTAATTGGAAAATAACAAATTTAGATTAAGGGAATATATGAATTTCAAGAAATAATAATTTGAGGTCTACATGATAGTAAACACGACAATTATGGGTTCGATCCCACGAGCTCGGAAATCGGGAACGGAGTGTCTTAACACCCCCAGATCACCCCCCCTTCCCCCCACCAATATACGTGATGGATCGTGACGTTGCTTTTTTACCAGTAAAATACAATTATATGCTTATTTCTAAATATGATATCGTATACTAGTAGACTTACGCTAAACATAGTTACAAGTAGAACTTTAAAGGACCTATGACCTGACAAACGCTTTCAAAACAACCGTACAGCAGTATAATTACGAAATTTTACGTATCTCATACGTATATAAAAAAATACGTATATAAAATGATCTTTTTTTTGGTTTTTTATAATTTTAACAAATGAAACCTTTTTATACAAAGCCATTGTAGAAAGGATAAGCTTGTGATAGAGATGAGATGTGCCATTACGATCTGCGGCTCAAATTAAACTTTTTTTATGCGTGTTAATCAATAATATCATATATCTGGATTGTTTAAACAACATGTACTCAATATTTCCCAAAACAAAAAATATAGATCACACTGATCTATATTTTTTGTTAGTTTAGTTACTTTATTTATTGTTACTCATATACCACTTTATAAAGCTTTGGTGCACGTTGTATTTCAAAGCTTTGCTTCTAGCTGGTTACCATGAGTAACTCACTAAGTACATATGTAAATATTGTTTTCAGTACGACTCTAACAGAAATTCCAACAGTGTTTTGTGTGTGTCATCAAAATATCCACATTGATTATATCCGTTTCGATGATGCTTTATCGTCAGATCGAGGACGACGTCAAATGTCAAGGTTGTTGAGGAAATGTGTACATAATTGTAATTTACTGTAGTCATACATTGATATTTTCTCTAATTTATGGCAATTAAGTATAATGAATCAACTTACAGTAATTTAAGTGTAATTTGGGTTTAATTATATAGGATTCGTCAATGCCTCCTTATGAATTTCCTTTCATCATCTTTAAAGTCATATTGTATAGTTGAAGCTAAACAAAGAGTAATGTAGAGTCTGTTCTCCTTTTACCCTAATTTTAAAAGTTTTTATGCTAGATGACACTAAATATGATATTGTTTCATCTAGCAAGGCGATTAAAATACTACATTAATTAAAAATCACTTGAGCTATCGTGGCACAGTGGAACAGCTCTGAATATGAACATTAAGTTTGGATTCCAGCCATAAACGGGGTGAAATTTCCCCTATTTATTAATATAAAGAACGTTGAGCGTTTAGTAATATAAAAAGCGAAAGCTGAAAATTAATGATGATGACTGATTTCTAAATCCTTATCTGCTTCTTATTCACTTTTGAACTTTTGAACATTTTAGTCTTAGTAGTTGTCAAAATAGCAAATAATCTACAGGACGTGTCATTTTGATATATTTAAAGTGTTTTACATAAACGTAAATTAAAACATTTCTTGCATAACTATTTTTTACTTCGTATCGAATGATTAATTATACAATGCCTCATACACTGTCAAAGCGTATTGAGCAAGAGCAAAGGGCGTCGCGCCGTATATGGCGCTGAGTGGCATTCGGACATCGAGTTCTTCTTATCTTAAATCGAATAATTTTCTTTTTTGAAGTAAACAATTGATTGTATTCTAACCGATTTTAGTGAAAAAGAGGTTTTAATTAAATTTAAATTAAAATAATATATTTTATTTAAATATTTGTATGATGCATTAGCTTATAATGTGGCTGTACATGTATTATATTACATATTATCGCGATGATTATGGGTTTAAATTTAATAATATACACTTTTCTATTTAAAAAAAAATCTAGAAATAATTTACTGTACAAGTAGTGACGTTGTCCTCATATTGATTGATCCCTAGATTATCTGTGTCCTCAATACAGATAATAAAATATAAATTATAATTTTACTTATTCCTATTGTTTATCTACAGGAGCTATATTTTGAAAGGCGACTAACAGGAATATATATAAGGGAACGGTGTGTCTTAACACTAGATTCCGTCTACCTACCAAGCTAAATGCGGGATACAACGTGAAGCTAAAAAAACATAAAGAATATTATAAAAAACTTGCACGCAACTTGCACGCAAACTTAAGCGTACATATAATAATTAACTATTAATATACAAACTTTTTAATTCGCTATAAATAAACTAAATCGAAGAGTAAATCAAATCGGTGTGCAGCGAGCATTATGTCATCGCTTACACAAGAGATAAGAATGCATTGTTCAATTTGTATTAGTTTGAGC